>VWZK01001445.1:805852-865439 GCA_013396935.1 Baryphthengus martii
GTTCAGCGTCTGTATGTCTGTGCACACAATTTGCATGGTTTGCATCAACCATATTTACCCCTGGTCCCCCACTATTGCACCATTCTAAGATGATGGAAAATACGCCTTAAAAAACCTCCAAAAAAAACCCCAAATGAGAAAAGCAAGTCCTGCACTGCTATAGCACAGTTTTCTTGTTCTTTAAATAGCTACTCGCCTCCGGTATGTCTACATCCCACAAAAGTTTTTTTTTCTTTCTTTCTTTCTTTCTCCTTGGTTGTTTTTTTTTTTTTTTTGTGTGTGTGTGTGTTACACAGATCTGTCCGGCACCCGAATAAACTGGGTGATAAATAATTCCTGGGTTTGTGATTCGCGAGTAGAAAAGAAGCGGCACAGAGAATTCAGGAGAAGCGGGTTTGAACACGGCCAAAATTATTTGAAAAGAGGCAACATTTTGCCTTGAAAATAAACAAGCGCTCATACCGAGAGCTGGAAAGGGACTGATGAGTTACATCATAACGGGACTGGTAAAATGTGGCACTGCAGGACAATAGTTAATATATAGATTTATATTTAAATATACCTGGTAGGAAAATAAAGTGTCACTGATCCCTCTTCATCTAAAAATACATCCATTTTCTTGTGAACTATTTGCATTACAGCAGGAAAGCAAACAAGCTGGCAAAGGATGAGGAAAAAAGATACGAATCGCTCTTACATAACGTGTTGCCCGCTGTGTTTTCTCTCTCTCTCCCTCCTTTCTCCCCCCTTATATAGGTCTTTATTTTTACTTGGGGTGGGGGCAGAGGTCGGCAGCTTGATGCAGGAAATATCACCAAAGGATGTGATGCTTTAGGGGGCTCGGAGTACGCGTTCGTTCTTGTTACTGGGGGAACTTTCTTACAACTTCGCACGGCTTGGCTAGAGCACGGTGCTAGCACAGCAGCCTCTCTTGCATACAATCTCTTTCAATAATGTAAACACCTCGATGCCTTTAGTACACGGAGCTTTCAAATTTAAGGTCAATATTTACAGTTTGGATTTTTACGGGTACCCATCGATATCGGTACACACCTCTCCCTACCAGGATGGTTAATAGGCTTGCTTTCTCTGCCTGCCTCTCTCTGCTTCCCCAGCACGACCACATCAGCACTAGTATCAAATTAACTCTCCGACTTTGAAACTTATTGATCTGCTATTAAGACACCAGTGAACCTGATGAAATGAGTGCTGTAGGTGCAGTCAAGACTTCAAAGTGTCACACAGCCACATAAAACAAGCGCCTTTGATCCTAACTCCGATCTGCTGAGGGTTTAAAGCCCAATTCTCCCTAAGCTGCCCTTCTCACTCGTCATGTCTGATGTCTCACCAACCAGCGACTTGATAATGTTAATAATGCAAATTTTAGCAAATGATTTTTACAACGGCAAAATTAATTATATGAATTTATGCTTCTTTCAGTGTCGATGTCTGATCTAAAAAAAAAAAAATAAAAAAATACTGTTGTAGCTATTACACTTGCAACAGAAACTATGAGCACGTTCAGCTTTTAAAACTGTATTACTGCCTTTCCCTCTCAGCTTCACAGGGTCTCATTTTGCTGCTAAAACTATAATTATTTATTATAAATTAACCTTAGATTGGGTTTAAGAGAGCTGAGAGAATTCTATCCAAAGTCCCCTATTGCTATGTATGCATTATTAAAGAAAAGCCACCTCCACGCTTTATATATCCCTTTTTCTTGTTCTTTGTCACTCATTCTCTCCCGATTTTTTTCCCATGTTCATTCTACACATCCTCACAGAGCAGTTGCAGAGATTATTTCAAAAACACCTGCATCCCTGAAATTGCATCAACTAACAACAAGGTTCTCCTAGATTTATGAATGGTAAAAAGAAGGAGATTTCATGTTTAGGGACAAACATACAGCAATCTGCAAAACTAAGAACAAAAATTCTATCTGCAGTAACTAAAACGCACCTTTTAAGCAAATGTACTAGATGAGAATATTTTCCTGTAATAGAAATTGATTATTGTCCTCATCAAAATAGTAGTATTTTATAAACATTTCTTGAATCTTTACCTGCATTTGTCAACAAGCATTCAATGCTTTAATAAACTTTTATCTGCAAACATCAGTAATCCCATTTGCAGCCGAGGGAGTTTCTCACAAAACCTGTTACAGAAGTTTCCCAACTGCATTTCTGATGGGAGAATCACACAAATGCTCAATTAGCTTACCCACGCTATGTGCAAACACACAGCTATCCTCCTCCTCCTCCTCCTCCTCCGGAATACTGCACTTACATTGCGGGTTTTTTCTTGCCTGTTTTTTTTTTTTCTTTTTAACAAACAGAACTTGCTACGATATCTTATTTGGCGCATAACGGTTTAAAGTATCTTAATTTACCTGAAAAATCCACTACCTATTAAATTTTCAGGTACTAAGATTCAGTCATTTCTGTATATTTAACTGAAAGACGTCGCTTGGTTTTGTGCTTCCAACTAAGCAAAGAGAAAATAACTGATTTTGTCTCTTCTTTTTTTACTTTTTGAGACCCAACCATGCTAGCATCTTTAACTATGCAAAGTTGAAAATGAACGTTATTTTAATTGACCCCTCCGCATCAAAATTTTTTTTTGATAATTCAGTCGGTGTGTTTTCCCAATTTTACTTTAATAAAATGTCGATAGTAGTACCTTTTGTGGATTTTTTTTTTTAATGTTGATACTCACTTAACCTACTTGCAATTCTAAAGAAGTCAACACTTGATTGTGACAATGTTCAAAAGAATTTCCTATGCCACAAGCACAGTAAAAACTTTCACCAATTAGTGCAGGAAAAAAGGAGGGAAAAGCCAGAGCGCTGGTGCTCAAAGAGCCAGGCCTTGCGGCAAAGCTGTCATGTCGAGTGGATTGATCAACAGGACCGCAATTTCTAATGGCATGTTGTCATGAAAAGTCAGCCACGGGGAGCCACCTGCTTTACTCCTCCTAGACAGCTAGGGAAAGGAAGGGGAGAAAAAAAAAACAACCACAACACACCCACCCCGCTCCATACCTAGTTCTGCCAGTCCCTTTTGCTAACAATTTTGGTAAGGGTCTCCTGATTTTTATTCAGTAGGAATATGTCAAATCTCCAACCGTATTATCCAGCCTCTAAGATTAGAGTCGCACAGAAGGCTGATGCTGTTTTATGATGGGGGGAGGGAGAGGGAAAAGAGGATGAAAAAAAAATTATCTCTATCCCCCAAATACTTCTCAGATCAGAAAATACATCCGTCACATCTCTAAACCAACAAAGTTTGTCAACGGCTTACAACGTACATCTAAGACATTCTGCAAGTCAAGAACAACACAGAGCATAGACCTTCTGGTGCGTGGTTTTATTTCAGCACCACCTTCCTTCACCCTCACTGAATCATAAAAGCCTGCATTTGACGTGCAGTAGTTGCTTTGTTTCAATTTAGTTTACCTCTAACTTTTAGAATTGGCTCGTTTAACCTAGGATCACCGCATCGTTCAGCCCTGGAAGCCCATCTCAGCTGGCATGGTCAACATTTCGGATTGAATTGCACAGGCAATTGTGCAAAACACTGTGCGGAAGACAAAGATAACAGCTTCCTTGTTTTGCTGTTGGAATATTCACTCGTGCTTGATGGAACATAATTAATACTTCAAGAACTTCCACCAACTTACCATTGAATAACACTGCCAAACGCTCTGTCTTAATCACTCTCCAGGAATGTGCTACTGTGGTTTTAACCCATGGCTCCGATTCCCGTCATTCAAAAGACACGAAGATTTCCCTCTTAATACTTACAAAAGCCACATATACTACTTTTATACTGTACTGCCACTGCCAAAAAGCCTAGCTAAAAATATACTCTGACACTGCGTTGTAAGAGAAAATGGAAACGGTGGACTCGACCAGATCTGTTTGGAAACCTCTTACAATTTTTAAACCTTTTTTAAACCTAAGTTTTTATTGATCGGAGCAGACGTTCAGTTTTGTTTCATTTGTACAAAAGATTTCACATTTCAAACCTGTTTGCTTAAGAGGGTCCAAACCAAAACTGTAATGTGCACTAGCTGCTAATTCAAGTGATTTTTTTGGGAAGCAAAATAGAAAATTTTGGAAAAAAAATTTCCAACAACCCTCATCGATGTACAAAAGAAAAAAAGTCAAATAAAAGTTAAAGAACTTTTAAGTTCATGAAACCAAACCCCACTTGGCATGCAAATCACGTACTGTAACCTTTTATCGGCGCAGCCTCTGGTCTCATCAGTCGATGAAATTCTCAGCCCGCGGCAACAGCTTAGCCGAGGGACGCAGACCAATGAGAAAATATTCATTGTGTTAGCATTTCAAATGGCGAGAAAGGAAGAAGAAGCGCTAACTGATCACTGCCCGTGGAATTAATTGGATATTCCAAGAATAATGTCTCTCACTGAAGATCCTTGGAGGCTGAACGCTAGTAGAGACCACATTTTGTGCGGCGCCTTCAAAAAGAGACCGCTTGGGGGTAGTGGACATATTAGGGTTTTAGCGCATTTCCCTAAAGGCCAGAAAATAATCAGATGCACTGAACCAAACTCGGCTAATCCATTCCATAATTATACACACAAATCCAATAAACTTTGTCACATTACTGGAAAATTAAACTATTACAGTGAAGCCTTTTGCTACTTTGAAAAAGTTTGAATTCCCGTTTTATCCAAGAAGAAAAAGAAAGTGGGGAAAAACCACCTCGGCGAAAGTCTGAAGTTTTGGAGGCTGCACATGCAGACGTACGTGCTCACCCAGATGCACACACACTGAAGCCCAGAGGAAGAGTAATGCTTAGCTGTAGTCTTCTGTTCTGCTTAAAGCTCAGGTAGGTGTCCCACAGCTTCCTTCCTTTATATGGAGGGGATTTACGTTTCAGCTTTATTGCACATAGCCCAAGCATATGCAATGACCCTGTCCAATATTAGTATAGCTTTCCTTAAGACACATCTTAATCTAACCTTTTCAAGACTCTTTTGCTTTCAGACTCAAAACAGCATAAAAAATGAGCATTGTTGTGGAGGAGTGAGAGATTGAACTAAGGCTCTGGCTTGGTCCAAAGCAGTAGCCCTCTGGATAAACAGCTGCTTGTGCAACTAAATCAGCTCCATAGACCAAAAGGTAATAGAGAAGGGGAGGGGAAGAAAAAAAAAAAAGGAAAAAAAAAAAATTTTTTTTAAAAAAAAAAGGAAGCGGAAAAAAACCAAGATTAGGAACCTTCCCAAATGTTGCATCTTTTCTATCGACCGCTGGCCTAGCGTGAGGTGTCAATTTTGACTCCAAAGAGAGCACACGAATTCGCAGCGGTCCCATTATGCGGTCTCTGCGCTCATTGTAAATTCTGTCAACGAAGTCAATCTTATTAACTTCCGCACTGGTTCACACATGACATTTTCTTCAATTTTCTTGCTGACATCAAAAACATCAATTAGCAGCCCGAAAATAGGAAGGAACGAATGACAGAGCCTGATAACGTCAACTATTTGAAGCCAAGGGTAAATCTATTCTCCAGTTCTGAATGCGTTCATTACAATTGCATTTTCAAAGAAGACCTCCAAATAGCAAAGAAAATTAAATTTATCATCTAGAAATGCCTAGAAATTGTTTTTTTAATCCTATGTCTATCTCACAATCCCAGAGTGTAATACAAAGTATCGCAATTCAGTTTTATGATAACATGCCACAACTTTAATAGAAAGTTTATAAAATATGCAGCCCCTGCCATACTTCCTATCACATAACAACTACAAGGGGTGAGAAAAAAACTGTCCAACAGATTGTAGCGTTGCCTTGTCTGCTCCATCGGTTCTCATAGGCTGGCACAGCACTTACACAGGCGCGCGCGCGCTCTCGATACACGCACACGCATCTCCCCCCTTCCATCCGTGCTTGTGAAGAATTTATGAGCTATGCAATATCCAGCAACTTTAAAACCCCAGCAAGCACTACATTACTGGCGTGCGGGGGGGAAGGCGCTCGCCGGAGCTGCCTCGCATTTGCATTTGCCCAACTCTTTTCATGTTTCAGAGAAAACAAACCCAACTCCCTGCCCGGGAAAGCAAAAGGAAAGTCCAACCAAAGACTCGATGTGAACTGTCAAGCACCAAGCACATGCATTCAATCAGCTGCCAGAACTTCCGCTTGCTGAACTCTCGCCCTCTTTTCATTTTATTGACATTTTCAAAAATAAATACATAAAAATAACCTCCCTGTAACACAGAAACAAGACACCCGTGTCAACACAACATGGTCCATTTGCTGTGCTCAGCAACAAGTTTCTCGAGAAAGGTAAGCGTGTTTAATACGAGGCCAAATATGTAAGGCAATAAACCTGTTTTGTGGTCTTTAAAGAAGCCCCGGCTTGCTTTATTTATTTATTTACTTCACCGCTGCGCCCGCTTTGTGAGCCATCGTTTCATGCTTGTATTACATCTCCTAGGGAGTGAATAAAAGCCAGTTTAGTGGCAACCAAAGACGCTCACTCGGACTTAATGCAAACAGAAAGAGCAGCTACAACCCGATAAACAGATCACATTCCTTCAGCCCATTGATTTTTTGATCTTTTGACATTTTTTAGTTGCTTCCATTCCTTTCCTTGTCTTTGCCTCAATGTCGCAGAAGACAAAATGTCTCAGCAGTTGATGGCAGGGGTATCTATTAGCTGCCAAGACTCCCTTTTTTAATTTTTATTTCTCCAGCACTGGCTAAGAAAGTACAAAATAGAAACCTGAGAAATGGCAAGGAAACAAATCGTAGGAATCATCTCATTTCATGGGCTCATCATATTCTGTGATTTTGGCTTTTCCACATCCGATCTCTCTGGGAAGCAGCTGGAAGGTGAAAGGGAGAAGGCAGAAAGGCTACGTTGTAGAGGTTTCTGTAATTTTTGTTGCTAGGTGGAAAACTAGAGAAGACGGAGGGAAGGAAAAACCTCCTGGGAGGTTTGGTGAGGTGCCTCCGTCTCACTCGCAGCATTTTCCTGCCTGCGCACAGCAACAAACCCGGCGCAGAATGAGCTTCTCAGCTCGGCGGTACTTGGTCGAGGGGGATGCTCGTCTTGAAACGGAGATGGCTGGCACTTGAAAAACTTGTAAAATAATTTTACAGCAGGAAAGAAAACTGTGAGATACTCATGACTGATGGCAAATTTGTCTGCTTTTTTTTTTTTTCCCCCTCTCTTTCCAAAATTTCATTTTGGACATTTTACAGTTTGTCACAGCCTTTGCCAATGCCGATCAGAACGAAGCGAAAGCGCAGCGGTACATCATTTCTCTGCTATAATTTACAGCAGATGACTGCAACCTGTGTTAGAAGATTTTTGGTTTAAGCAAACAAAGTATCAGTTAGAAAGCATTTACAACTGTTTAAAATACAAGCAAAAGAGATGGGAAAACATAACGAATCAGAGTGTATTTAGCAAATAAGTGAAATATAAAAAAAAAAAATCTAGGCACACTATAAATTTTCGGACGATAATTATGTGAAATTCTCAGTCAATATTTGTGTTTGGTTTTGAATGCAAACCCTGCAAAAACCACCAGAGAAACTGCTTCTTTTGATTTTACAAGATTTCATAAAGCAAAGAAGTGAGTGGCACAAGAAAGATGAATTATTTTACAAGCAAATACACCAGTGTCATTCAAGGAACAGACACTGCTACAGACTGCTTTAAGCACAGAAAGGAGTATAAAACAGAATGAATTTGTCCTGCAACAGCTTTTTTGTGTGTTGTTTTGCATCTGAAATTTCTAGGAATGTGACTTCTCAGTTCGGGCTCGATCCTGGTAATCAATTGCAAATGGGAGTTCTGCCTGAGAAAGGACTTCAGAGTCTCTGACTACAATTCAAACACGACTGCTGGATCACAGGCAGGGAGCATGGTTCTGCCTTTTTTCCTAAAATTTATATATCTGACCAGAATTGTCTCAATTTTGCCAATGACACCGTTACTTATTTTGATGTTGAAATAGCATCCGCTTGCAAGTGGCAATTTGACTGAAAAAAAGAAAGGAAAAGGTAACATCTGTAAGCGCAAAAGGCTTTCTCCAAAATACTGAGGAATGCTGTATTACTTCTCCTAAAACCTGAAATACTGTACTGCACGCCAGGAATAAGCTTCTTTGTCCCTTTAAATAAGTTCAAGTTTTACTGAAAGAAGCAAACAGGCGCAGACTTGGTAATATTTTTTTATCAAATCAAAATATAGGGAGAAGAAATGTGAAGAGCATCTTGTTTACCTTCTGCAAAAGCATACCTTAACTTTGTTGTTTAGAAGGAAAATTTATTGGTATTCAGGTAAGCCCCTGGCCTTGAAAAGAAAAAAAAAGATTTTACAAAATGTCCCTATTTTATTTTCCCTTGTCATTTAAGTCCAGAAATCCTGGTGATCTTCCCAGCTATTCATGTGTAGATATTATCAGAGGTTTATAAAAAATAAAAAAGTTTGATGAATTAAAACATGTGACTGGGCAACAGCATCAGCCAAACTGACCACAGGTTAGCGGTGAGGATGAACTATAGTTATGTTTTTTTAAACCCCGCGCTGTCCTTGAAACGGAGGCTGCATACGGCTCCATTAGATACAGCTACGGTGCTCTTGATCTATTATTTACAAAGAAAAACCCTTCACTACTTAAGTGGCCCCTTCTACTTCAGCCTTCAATTTCAGCCGCATCAAACAACTTGGAAGGGGGGTGTCGAATGGAAGGGGAGGAGGGAAAACTTGAGTTCATAATATAATTCTATGCAGAAGAAAATTATACTCGAGTAAGAAAATTCAGAATGCCTGAAATAAGGCTTTGCATCCAAACTGCAGACCTATCAGCTTCATCCAGAAAAGATGAGATGATAATAGCCTTAGTACTCAATAAAACTATGTGAGGTTTTAACATAAAAATTATACGCAGATGCACAAAACAATTTATCTCCTTTAAAAATTAAGATGAAAGACTGAATGAAGATTGCAGGACTTCTTATTGTAAAAAATCACTGGTTTTCATTAAAATATAATTTTGCATTAAATTCTGTAATTATCAAGACTATTCTTTAAGTCATACTGCATTCAATCTAATTAGAAAGCTTAGATCTCACCTTTGTACTGAACTTTCAACTCTCTGATGCCAATTAGAAACTATTTTAAATGAATTTCCCAATTAAACTGACTCCTGTGATCAATTCTGACGTAAGATAAAACCCAGAATTTTCAGGGAGGAAAAAAAAAATAAATAAAAAAGAAAAAAAGGGANAAATGAGAAGCATAGATGTACAGCCTATCTGTATTCCTGAAAATATTTTGAATGGTTTTTGCATCCTTACTATGAAGAATATCTCATCTCCTACGCTTGGAACATCCTCTCAGAAACAGCTCATATCAAAAGTGTTTAAACTGCAATTAGTATTGTTTCATTATTCAGCACGTTTCCACGTGCAATAAATATCTTGTTTTATTACGCTCTATATTTGGTACTCACACTATAAACTATCACATTAGATGAATTATAAATGTAAACTATTAACAGTTTAGATTCTTTTAAGTTGTTATCAATTTCAGGCTTTTGACAGCTTAAAGGAAATTCAGTAAACATACCTCCTCTTCTCTAGAGAACGGCTTCTATGAAGCCAACAGTCATCTCACAATTAATAAATGGTTGCATTCTCCTTTTGTGGAGAACAAAATTAACTGAAGTTTCCTATATAAAAGACCATATAATTAACATTAGTAAAATGTGTTAAGTTACACTTAAGCTATTCCGACAGCCTAATTATATCAATGAGTCATCTAACTCGTGTTTGTATCAATTCAATTTATCTTCATTTCAATCAGTGTGGCTTGATGGACAGGTATCATTAGAAGTGACAAAGCATCACGCTGCAGAAAAACGCAGGACAAGGCGATATCCTAGATAAGGCAGCCTGAGACCTTCTAACGCTGCGTAGCTGGAAATGACTCCGTGTATACACATCATTGCCTTCACTAAGGGTGTCTACAAGTTATCATTAGACACATTCATTGTTAAAGACTAACCAGGTCAGTGTTTCTGATCAGGTTGCAAATTAGACCAATTGAAGTGTTCTTAACCTACAGACTGGTGTCAGTAAGGACCTAACGGTGCTGAAGCTACACAGTAATATGCACCGAGCGCACCACCATTACTGCACATTTCATGCTGAACACAAACAGATTTAAGCAAAACGTTTCGGGGGTGGGTGTGTGTGTATGTGGGGGTGGGGGCTGGGGGTGGTATGTGTACAGAGACTACAAATTACACAGGCAACATAACGCTGTTGTTTTAGTGCAATTTTGATGCAAAACAATTATTCCATAGCAAACATATTAACCAAAAGTGCAGACTTGGGCAATGAGAGCATTAGAGGTGCAGATAAACACGTCATTATAAAGCCAAGGAACCAACAGGCATTTCTATTTCAAATTATAATCCTGGCAGCTTTCCATATAATAGTTAAATTAATAGTTTTCAGAAATACAAATGATGGCTAAATGAGGGGTTTAAAGTCTGATCTAGCACGAGCATTATGTGTGGCTGAAAAAGCTGATGTTGGGAACGTGAGGGGAAGAGTAAAATTGTTTCATTTTTCACACTTATTGTTTTCCTCCATTCTATTTTCCTGCATGGATCCTAGAGGCAAGTGGTGTATCCTGCTTGCTGTCATTAGTCGGGGCACAGCACACAAGTCAAACCAAATCCACAGAACGCTAACATGTAAAAAAAAAAAAAAACAACCCTGTGTGACCAATTTTGCAAAGTTAGGCTTCTGGTTTTCCTGTAATAAAATAGCATGCTAGGCATTCATTCAAAGTATGTAAGTTATTGGTGCTTCCCTGCTTGACTGCTGAGTGCTGGATAAAATGGGCATTGCTGTTGACAGACTATTAGAGGATTGATACCTGGAGACCTTCCTCATGAGCTGGCTTTAAACAGAGAAACTTATTAATAGGTGTGGGATTAAAAGTAGAAGTGATACAGCCAAAAATCTTAAAAATACAGAAGAAAATTTTACACAGGATGCACAGGATTCTGTAATACAATAATTCACTAAAGAAGTTTCATACATGCATTTAGGGGTTTGGTGCTGGTTTTTTTAAAAAACATATATGTCCACCAGCAAACAACAGGGATCTTCATGTTAATGTCAATCATGTGTTTTCTAATCACTGCATAGAAGTAAGGACTACATACAGAGAGCATGTCCATTAATCGATACGCAAAGAATATGTTGTCTCAAGAGTATGTATTTATGGTTATAACTTGATTATGCGGCACGAATTTCTGAACTAGAAAACTCTTTATCACTTAACAAATGGGAAGCAAATCTCAATTTAGAGAGCTACCTGCAGTGATCTCCTTAAAAGCTACTTGTGAAGTAGAGTTAAGCTGAAATGAGCGACAAGGTGGAGAGAACATCGGATGTTGCATGACAAGCAGTGACCAGCTGGAGCACTTCAGGTCAGCTGATAAGCAAACGACACCAAATCACCTGACCTAGGTCATTACAACTGATAAATGCAAGGACATAACCACCTTGTACTTGCACTGAAAGCTGTCTAGGGGTTGCCATAACACCTTGTATTGGTCTCTATCAGTTGGACAAGGACTATGCTGAACAGCCCAACACAACCCACAGGAGTAGCCCCACAACTGGGACCCAAATCCTCAAGATGGTGAGTTCGAACCCTGTTGGAGCAGAATAGACCAGGAGACATCAGGAAAGCCTTCTAGAATACAACTCCACACGTCAAAATCCCAACTCATCCCCATTTTTTGATTACAGGTGAGTACTGCCAGGTTTTCCCTCTATAGCGCTCGTTCTCTGTACAAGCACATGCACTGCAGGTTTAAAAAAAAAAAATGGAACAACCCCAACTCTGTGTAAAACACAGAACAGAAGAAGAAGGAAATTAGAAAGTGTCTTGTTAATTAAAAAAATAATTAAGTAAAAGCTTTTCAGACAACCTGACTCAAATTCTGAATGAGCTGCTTCACAGTTTAGAGAGTCCAAGCCAACTGACGGTTATAAGTTGAAAGCAAGTGTTATTACAGACTACTAGCTAGACATGGGCCAAACCAAACACGGCTTTGAAGATATCCAGACAATGCTCTGAACGTGAACCTGATCCAAATTCTACCACTTGTTCTCATCTCAAATTCAACTCAAAACCAGGAAAACCTGGATGCTTTAACATGTTCTTCCTTTTTTTTTTTTTTTTATTCTGAATACAGTGAGCATAAAGATATACAAGCCAAAATAAACCAGTGAACCAGGATCTTGAAAAGTAACTTGAAAAGTAAAATCAAGATTGGGCATTGGGATGGATCTTTTTTAAAGTGGTTTTCCAGAGGAGGAACACACATACACACGTGCTGCCTCGTGTATCTACAGACCGTATGGACAGCCAATTGCTATGACGTGTCTGCCCACGCACCAGCAAACTTCAGTGACTCTTTCTATCATCACTTAAAATTATTCCAGCCTTGTTCTTCATGTGTTTACAACCTGGCGTCTAACTATTGCTCTGGGGTGAAATATAGCTCTGCAACATCTGTTTTCAGGAATATTAAATTATTATTAAAAATATTTAAACAAATTAAAATGAACGTGTTTAGGACTTTCCAGAGAAATTGGTGCTCTCTGTGGTGAGATGGGGCTGTCAAGCATTAGGAAAATTGGCATAACCTGGAATACAACCCTTTCTCTATGGAAAACAAAGGCAGCACCAGCATTTCTTGCATCACCTCTCTGTGCTGAGCTGGATGGGCTATCTATTAATGAAAAGACACAGTTCTTGACATTTCTGTTGATGCTGTTTCTACACATAGGAAGCATGGAGGCAGTCTAGAGCTAGAAATTGTCCAACAGCAAAGGATCTAAATGGCAATTCCACCATGAGAGGGTAGCACTGCCAAAGGTCCTTCCTTCCTCCTTAAACCACCTTTCTAATACGATAGAATCTTCCCATCCTAAGTAAACTTATCTTCACAACACTTCTGCCAGGCAGGGAAGGCCACCATCCCCAATTTACAGAAATGACACAAGACATGAGAAAGACCATGTAATTAGTCTCTTTTGGCCAGCAGTGGGGCATGATCCTGAACCTACATCTGGAGCTAACATTTCACAAGCCAGATGTTTAACAAAATTATGTGTCTGACCTAAAACAAATAACATGAACTGCTTAAAAATTAAATCTTCCTCTTGTTCTCTATCTTGGAAATAACAAGGTGTAACAAGACCCAGCCATGGCCAGGCTGAATGCAGTTATTTCTGTAGATAAGATAAAGCTTTGAGCCTTAACTGATGTGTACTTAAATATGGTTAAAACCCCAGCTGCTATCCCAGAACAACTTACTATCCTCTTTCTTCCCATTTCCTCCCTCCCCCAGAAGTCCAATTGTTCTGAGGGGATGGAGATTAATGATATTCATACTTGAATAATAGCTACAGGGAAAAAGCAAGTGAATATATTACAGGACCCAAATTACAGTAGTGAGAAAATACATTGTGCTGTGATGTAGAGATATAAATGAATTAATCCTGACATCTGATTCTCCTGCAGAGGAATTAGGCATAGGTTGAAGATGACCTTGCAAGAAGCACGCAAGGTGATCAACTAAAAAGGTGTAGTGGTGCCCACTGCTCCCCCACGTCAGGGAGATAGTACTCTTTGACTCTTACGTCCCATACTACAGCCTTGCACGGGGTGTACACCAAAGGTCAGTCCACTTTGTACACTGAAAGAACACGGAATCCCACTACATGCTACTGGGCAGTCAGTACATTAGGTGCAATAAAGATCATTCAAAGACCAGGTGCCTTGAGATCCAGGTCCGCTATGGCCTGTAGCAGTAACCCAGTAGATAGCCACCCAGTTGATTTTTCTCTAAATTTTATTTTGTCTGAACTTAGAAGGACTTTTTACATAGAACTGCAACAACATGCAAGACATTACCATCAGAAAAGCTATTTTCGTCTGGTCACCTGACTTTATTCAAGACTCATCGTGGTGCCTCCTGGCATTAAGACACTCATCAAACCATCTTTGTGGCACACATCTCCAGCCTTAAACAAATCTTCATGCACAAGTTTGGCCCAATGGTTGAAAAGTGAAGAAAGGCAGTAATCCTAGCAGGTTACAACTCTCTTGTCATAGCCTTTGCTTCAGACTCACGTTTTCTTAAAGACGTGAACAAACGTCAGTCAGGTAGACCCGATGCAGTTCTGGGATCACATGCCAAGATTAATATATGTTTTGAGGAATTTTGTGCCTCCATAGCATTTCACTAATATTTTTAAGGAAAATACATCAGAATGGAAGGAAATGTGGCTCCTGCATAAACAAAAGAGCTATTTTTCAGAACCAGACATGCAACGCACGCTTGAAAAATAAACCCACACTCAATAGGCTTTTCTTAGTGAGCCTGAATGTCTTACAAGGACAAAGAAATCCTGGTTTTAATGAACGCTCTAAATAAGTTTTTTACATAACATTTTTTTAAAAGTGAATAAACCTGTTTTAACGTGATAGCTTCTGTAGGGCTCAAAAGGCATTCCAGTCTATTGTGTTGGTGGATTAATTCTATTCACTGAGAAAGAGTATACCAACATGTCCTATTATGCCCGACAACTGCAGAGATCTGCACGACTGAATGGTGTGCTTACATATGTGTGCTGAATCATCAAATGTCCTTTAAAGCAAGGAGAACCCATATCTCTGCTAACTTCCAGCCTTAGCTGTTTGAGTTACTTAAGGCCTTGCTCTTGCAAAATATGAGTCACCCTTGTTGAGACTCCTTGCATAAAGGACGCTCACAGGCTGGAGGAAACAACCACAGCTTAGGACAATACCGGGCTTTGCTGCCTGCTCTGCATCCACCAGATGTAAGTAAACCTCAAGCACAATCTGCTGGAATCTAACCTGTTGCACTGCTATACCCTCCTGACCTGTAACAGCTCAGAAACAGGGAGGTAATGCAGCCCCTTCTCCATGGAGCAGCCCTCCAGTAGACTGATGAGGTGGAGGGCGGCGAGCAGTAGTGTTTTAACGAGTCCAAGTTAGACACACTAGATGATCTACACTGCAGCCCAGCACTTGCCCGACAGCTCCACTTTTGGTTAAAGCGCATTTTTGGGTTTGCAAATATGGGAAGTGGGAATACTTTAGGTGAAATCTGGCCCCAACAAAGAATGAGAAGCTTTACAACGCATTTTCCCTGAGGGCAGCATTTTGTCCGTTTCTTTTAAGACAACATCAGGCAGTACGTGAAGTAAAGTATTCCTTTTTGCATTTCACAGAAGGAAGTATTCAAATACTGGAGGCTATCAAAAGAGAGAGGAGCTCCACTTTCTTCTACCCTCAGTAACAGACTGAATTTAAAAACAATGAGAACCCCTGGAAAAAAAACCTAATCCCAAAATCATAGCATTTAAAGGGAACAGCTCATACTACACACAGCAGAGTTGCCTCCAACCAAGGATTTGGTTCTCATGGATGTTAACAATTGTTGCTGTTGCTCTAATTAGCTTCTGGGCTTCACCTTCTGCTTCTTTGGTATGAGGGAAATTAAAAAAAATTCTTCTTTAGGGATGGGGATTTAAGAGGAAGCTGCTGATTTCAATCAGTCTTAGGCCTTTACCCTGTAATATGGTCCTCAATGCAAAGTCTTGTGTCTATTTACGTAGCAGACTCGTACGCTACAGGGCCCGGCAGCAGGCTCAAATATCCATTAAAAAAAAATACCCACGAACAACTCTTCCTACAGCTGATCTGACAGAAATCCCTCCACCTGCAAAGACACGCTTTTGTGCACTGTCTCGCTCTGAGATGGGCTGTGTGAAACCACAAAAATGCAGCTCCGACAGCACAAGCTCCATCTGCACTATGAAGACTATTAAGGCTAATCCAGCATTCCTAGACTGTGGTGCGAGACGTTCCCAGTATAGACCTGCTCCAGCAGTGCTCTGCCAGTGAGCTAAGTACTCTAAAACCATAATTCGTCTCGTATTTCTCCAGGCAGCAGTGCCAGGTCAGCCGATCCCGGCTGCTCGTCCCCGCGCCCTGCCCTCGGCTGCATCTTGGCGGTGCGGCTGGTGGCCAATGTGCATGGTGACCCAGGCAGCGGGATCGGTCCCGGCCGGGGCCGTCGGTCTGTCTGCTTCGAGGGGAGGTTATTTTTAACCCAGAGCCCTTCTCTGATTTGGTCTCCCATTCATGGCAGAACAGATAAGAGCACAGTTTATCATCTGCCCGAGCAGGTCCAACCGTGGACTGCA
This sequence comes from Baryphthengus martii, assembly GCA_013396935.1. Lineage (NCBI taxonomy): Eukaryota > Metazoa > Chordata > Aves > Coraciiformes > Momotidae > Baryphthengus > Baryphthengus martii. Next base: position 822,168 of record VWZK01001445.1, read on the forward strand.
GCCCAGGTCTGCAGATCTCTACGGTTTCCACCATGGCTCATATCAGCCCACAGAGAACCAGGCTAAATCCACACACTAAAAAAAAAATGAAAAAAGAAGAAAAGGAGAAGCCCTCCTTCGCCAAGTTATCTGCCATGACAGCTTTCTGAGTTAGCTGACAGGAGTCAGACACGCCAGCGCTGGGGTAAGGAGAAACGCAGCAGAGCCACAGTGAGGCCATTCCCTTCAGCTGCCTTCAGCCTGATGTTGTGTCAGCCAGAGCGCAAAACCATATCCCAGAGACAGTGTGCGTGGGGGGGTGACTGCTGAACCTGGCATGAGCACTGAAAGAAAAGCTTGTCAAACTATACCCTTGGAGCACACACAATTTAAACTGGTGAAAGCAAGCTTTTGCCAGCATGGCTTCACAACGTTTTGCCCTCCAGTGAGCAAAATCAACCATATCATCAAAAGCACAGTTTTACTGGCATAATTGCATCTACGGAATCACAGGGGATATTGCCTCAACAGCTACAGCAATGTTAAAAAAAAACAAAACCACCAACCAAAAAAAAAAACAAAACCCACACGCTTCACTGTATCCTTGACCAATGTAGCGATGCTAGCAAAACGCTAGAGCAGATCTGGCCTGTATTACTATCACACCTCGTATCAGAAAAACTGTTTTTCTCTACTACCTCTGCTGCTTAGTTTAAGCTCTGCAGTTCATGCAATAGAAACCAACTTCTTTCCACTTGTGCTTATACTCAATCCCCATTTTCATGTTTACACACCTGATGGATTTCAAATACTGCAGGGAGGTGTTTAAAATCAGCTGCCTTCCTCTTGAACAGGCTTTGTAGATACGATTTTTCATAAAAAGCAGAGGGAATCCTGGCTGTGAGAAACCTTTTATCACTAGTGCTAATACCAGGAACTCTCTTTACTGAGCACGCAGTCAGGTTTCCATAACCATTACATGGGTAGATAGTTGTCGGCGAGCAAAGGTGTAACTGCAGTCACGCACAAGCACCCTAGATCCCACAACCAGCAACCCTGTCTTCCAGCCAATGTTGATTGGCTGACCACTGTTAGGATGATAAAAATAGATATAAAATTAGAAAATGTCTCTTCAGATGTTGGTGGGAAAATCACTCTGCGAGATGAGTCACATCTGGTGGGCTGCAAGGCAAGAAACGTGCAGAGGTAACTGTGTGGGGATGATGGTCACCACAACAAGCACAGGAGGCAACAGTCACTCGCTGGGCTACAGACACGTGTGTTTTTTTACCTGGACAGACATGCTTGCCATGTGAACAGGACTGTGCCATACCCTCACACTAAAATTCAAATGAATCACTCCCGCAAGCTTCTTCAGTTATTTTAGAGCTGCTGCTGAAGAGACGGAGCATGTTTGCACGGGATGCACCTCAGCTTGCGGCTGCTGAGCTTCCCCACACCCTTCACACTGTATCAGTGTGCCCACAATGACATCAGAGCAGCTCCCTCCCTCTGCCAGCACCCACACACTCCTGAGCAGTTGCCCTGACCTTAGACACCCACCTGAGGACCGTGGAGGCACCACGGAGGGTTTCAGGTTCAGTGAGCACTTTGCTGCCTTTCCACAGGCAGAAGACAAGAGGCCCACAGATGGCCGAGCCCTGGGTGGAGGCATTGGCCCTGTAGCCTCCTCCTGTTGCCAGCCCAATCAAAGGGCAAACCGTGGAAAACGCTCCATCCAGAAACAACACGATCTCCCTTGCTTGTACCTTTTGTGTTTTACTTTGTCGCAGTTACCAGGGGAATTTACATGAGGAAGAGCAATTCTGTTTCCTAAAGGTGAACTGAAAGTTTTAAAACCAGCTTAAGAGCTCAAATGAATGAGAGAATATAAATGCAGGTTTAAGATTACCTCTTCATCACTTTATAACTGAAAAAAATTCAAAAGAACTCTCTTCCTGCTCTGCACCTGGCAAATCCAGAGTTAAGGGCATGACTGCTCAATGTGTGAGGCCTTTTTTTTCTTTTCACTTCTCTACTGGAGGGAAGCCTGAAATCAGTGAGTGGTGAGCACTTTTAAAAAATATAGTGCCCCTTTACCAATATGGGGGAGAAAACCAGAGAGAGAAGGATCCTGATAGGTTTCTTGAAAGCATCTGTGTTTTCACCAAGAGGCTCAAATAATATTAATGAATTACACACCCTGTAGAGCAGAGAACAGCAGCTCTAACTCATGACCTCCTGCAATTCACACTGGGTTGATGTAAGAGGCTGCCGCTTCTACCACTCTGCCGAGAGCTAATAGCCCCATCGAGATCGCAGAAGACATAGAATAGAATAGAAGCATAGAATTGTCTGGGTTGGAAGGGACCTTCAGAGGTCGTCTAGTCCAACCCCCCGCTGAGAGCAGGGACATCTTCTACTAGAGCAGGTTACTCAGAGCCACGTCAAGCCCCACCTTGAATGTCTCCAGGGATGGGGCCCCAACCACCTCCTTGGGCAACCTGTTCCAGTGTTTTATCACCCTCATGGTAAAGAAATTCTTCCTTATGTCTAATCTAAATGTACTCTTTTCTAATTTAAAACCATTACCCCTCATCCTATCACTACAGGCCTTTGTAAACAGGCCCTCTCCAGTCTTTTTATAAGCTCCCTTTAGGTACTGGAAGGTCGCTATTAGGTCTCCCCGAAGCCTTCTCTTCTCCAGGCTGAACAATCCCAGTTCCCTCAGCCTGTCCTCGTGGGAGAGGTGTTCCAGGCCCCTGATCATCGTTGTGGCTCTCCTCTGGACCTGCTCCATCAGGTCCATGTCCTTCCTGTGCTGAGGGCTCCAGAGCTGGATGCAGTATTCTAGGTGAGGTCTCACAAGAGCAGAGTAGAGTGGCAGAATCACCTCTCTCGATCTGCTAGCCACACTTCTTTTGATGCAGCCCAGGATGCGACTGGCCTTCTGGGCTGCAAGCCCACACTGTGCCCATATATCAACCCCCACAGCCCAACATGCTGATGGTGGTTTACAGTCACACACTGGAGTTAGTGTCCGTCCTGCTCCGCAGCTTCTCCCACTCCGATGGTGGGCCAGGGCAGACAGCTCCAGTGCCAGCTCACAGGTCAAGGCCCTGAAACTCATGGCTGGTACTCCCTGTGGTGTCTCCAAATTACAAGACTATCTATCCTTCCTGGCTGGAAACTGCCAATAGGATTTTTTTCTAAGTTGGTCCAGTAGCTTTTTAACCATATTGCTGAAGTGCTCACCACAAGACTGTCCTACAAATCCACAGCAAGAACAACTATGTCAACTACAGTCAGCAGACTGTAGCTTGCATCTTCAATCAGCAAATCCTCAGGGCCTTGTTATTTGTACAAGATGAACAATAAAACGTGGTGGCTTAGAAATACTGGAATAGCATCATCTGACACCAAATGGCTATTTTCGAGACTCATTTGCCACCTCTGCATCTCAGATACAAGGCCATTTATTAGAATGGGGGACCAGGGCAGTGCCGGGTTAGTCCCATGTGAGTTGAGGTGACATCTGCTCAGCACGCTGGATGAGGCTGCTGCAGAGCAGGAGGATGGACTTTGGGGTCCCAGCCACACCAACTGCCCCCATGTGCCTCTCTCCTGGTTTATCGGTGGCCTGTTGCTGCTCTAGTACAAACTAGACAAATTTTCCACCCACAGTGGTGTTGTGTTGGCTCCATGCAGAACTAACACAGCAGCTCCCAAGGACTGTAACACCAGGCTCCACTTCAATGAAGAAAATGGACTCAGCCAGCTCTTTGCCCTCTCCATACCTCCATCCCTCACGCGACATTCACAGCTATGAATGAGGACAAGCCACGTGAACAATTTACCACCTTCCTGTGGCCTTGTTTGGATGGATGTATTCTCAACATGAAGAGCTAATCCAGAGGCAAATGCACCACTCCAAGCTGAAAGAGGAGGACAGTCACAGCCAACCCCGGTGCCCAGAGAGTGAGCTCACATGCTCACCAGACCAGGTAACAAAACTGTGCAGATTCACAAGGTCTCATCAAATTTTAGCATCTTTTCATCCCAGCCACCTGTGGGACTGGATTGGCTTTATAGCTGACACCCCAGTGGGTGGTGCTCTGCCATATCCAATAGCTATCTTGAGTGCTGGCCTAGGTGAGCCTGCTGCAGTCACAGCATCCTTATGCTACACAGACATGCACCAGGATGTGGCAGCGTGGTCCAGCAGAGATGACTTGTTCCTCCCCTCATCGGCTTCTCCTTCCACTTGTGGCCGTAGCTTCTGGCATATGGGGAGAAGGTTGTCACCAGTGTGATGTTGCCTTCTGCTTTTAGGACTAGCTCACAGGAATCTCAGAGCACCTTGTAGCTCCCACAAACGGGCACCTTTCCAGTCACAGTCATAAACAAACTTGCCCATCAGAAAGTAAAATTAAACAAACACCAAAACCCACCTTTAAAAGTCACTAACTGATCAACTAGTGTAATCAAGACAGTATCAGATCATTAAGCGAGGTATCCTTACCCTAGATGGTGACATTGTAGACAAAAGTAATGAGGAAATTCTCCTTTCTACTCACCTAGTGATCCGCATAAGAGCAGGAGACCTCTGTAACCATTAGATACTCACACTGCTGAAGTTAATCCAGTAGATAGCCCCGCTATTCAGAGAAAAAACTAACATTAAGCAAGAAAATGAGTATTCCCATATATAATTTCTACCAGCCTGAAAAGAGTTGCACACAAACACCTTTCAAACATGGAGATTAGACCTACTTAAACTAAGGAGCCATGAACCAATGGCTGGCTAAGTGGACACCAACTTAAGAACTCAATTTTTAAAAAAAATCATGCATAGCAAAATATGTTCCAGTAGCTTCACAGAACAGAGAGACGAGACCTACAAGAGCTGTGTGCCCATGCCCTAACTCTGCCACTACTTTGGTTCCAGGACATGATTCACAGAATTGTAGAATGATTCTGATTGGAAAAGCTCTTTAAAATCATCAAGTCCAACCATTAACTGTCCAATCAACACTGATTGATAGGTTAAGATCCTACCTTAACGCTTGCAATCTCTTTTTCTACAGACTTATTCAAGATGCTCAGTGACCAAAGTGTTACATGAGCAGGAGGAAAGAAAAAGCTTTTGCTTAACAGCACTTTGCACCAATACTGCAGCCAAATCCAACAATCCAACGTTCATTCCCAAAGCTAACATGGACTTGAATGCAAGATCTACGAGTGTCAGCAGGTCATTCTTCAATACTGCACAACTTTTTCACTGAAGCTGAGCTTATTCTAGCGGCGGGGTAGAAAGAGGAGTTACCATGAGAGGACTGCTCCAAATGTACAGTCCCACTGATCCCCTAAACTGATGCTGGAAAATGCATCCAGGATCCATCTCTTCATCATCAAGTACACCCAAACAATTTCTAATTATTAAAAATGGTCAATAACAACTGCTCCAATGACATGTTTAGTTTGTGATATGTATCTAGACAAGCTTATGACAGTAGTTAAAATTCACTTTGAGCAAGTGCTTTGGATTGAGGAATGATTTTTCCCACCTCTAGAAATGAAGTTTGCCTTATAACAACAGCACATAAGCCTCAAAAACAAAAGTAATACTTTTTTTGGGTAACTGTTGTGGCTATGTGCACAGCCACCAGCATGCTGGTCGGCTGAGCTGAAGAATTAAATATCTGTGAGCGAAACAATAAACACTTATACCAGCAAGCATGTATGTGGAGCAGATGCAAAACCATCTGCAACCTGGTTTTTTCCCCTTTTTTTTTTCCGCAATGCTCAAGCCACAGATCTGTGTAAGCAGATGTATGCATATACACGCATACTCCCCCTTCACTTTGTGATGTGCTGCATATTAGATATAAAGTTTTGAATCAAAAAAGCCTCAGAAAATACTAGTTAAAATCTTGTGCAGGTTATTTTATCAAACATGCCAGACCCCTTCAGGTTTTCAGATGTGAGTGTGGATATCTGCACATGACTCACCATTACTGGCCTGGAAGCACAGGCATGCAGGGCTCGACCATGCAGGGAGGTGCAGGAGGTCCTTCCCTTCACAAGGAGACCTTCCACAGGTTCCACTCGTGCCCCTGAAAGGCCAATATCAAAGCATCTGCCTCTAGCTGAGTTGAATCAGGCTCTGGTTTTCCAGAATCAAGTATTACTAGCTAGATTTGAGGTGAAGTCTGAGCTGGATCAGGCAGATAAACATTAAAAGAATGGAAAGGGAAAGTATGTTAAGTACATTGGGGAGTCATCAATCTAAATCACGCATGACTGGCAGGATGGCTTGTGGCTTGCAGGATGAGGCCCTGCAAGACTAGGAGCAAACAGGGAGATGTGCTACTTTTAAGCAATTTGCTGTTTAATTTAAGCGAGTTACTGATGAGGCGTATTTTCAGATGCAGGATGTCATGAAGACCTCAACTTCGCATTTCCTAAAGTGCCTCCACTGAGAGGCTCCAGACTGCCTTGTGAGGCTGACTGTTCTCCTCAGAGATCCTGAAGCAGATTCTTAGTAGGTATAAAATTAGTCATCGCTCCATGTGGCCAACAATAGTTTATTTTTGGCAACAGTGTGGTGTTTCTCTCACAAGTGGTATTTATTTCTACAGCCTAGATAGGCAAATTCAAGCACAAACCACCAGTGTCCTACATTAGCTTTCCTTCATTCATGCCTCCTCCCTCTACAAAAGACAGGGGAAAAGAAGGAGTCTTAATGATGCCCAGGGGGTGCCAATATGTTTAACTACAGAGAGTCATTTTTGTTAATGGCATTCTGGCTGATGCAGTTTGAGTAAGGAGGATGAGAGAATCTTTCACTGTGTTCTTCTAAAGCAAATATTTGGCGCTTTCATCTTCCAGTACTTTAACATGCAATCTGTCACCAAAAAAAAAAAACCCATTTACGTGGGAGTTCGTGGAAAATATACCGTGTTTCAGATGCCAGCTGAAGAGGTGGGTTGTATCTATTGTACTGCTCATAAACGTAACTCATGGAAACTGGGTTGCAAGACACACAACTAGGTACTATCCCATCAGCACGCATGACAATGCCAGAGCTTAACACCAATGCTTCACCCCTTCTCTGTCACCACCATCTTCCTGCCCATTGTATCTGCCAGGGTACAGGGTCACAAACAAGCCTCCATCATCAGCTGTTTGATTGTCCTCAGCAACTTCCACCCATTTCATAAAAAACTGATTCCTCAGTGCACTCTACAGATCTGCAGGCTGTCAGCCCCATGCTGTCATCTACCTGGAGCATCTCACACACCTGTCAGCAATTCACACCACCACTAATAAAATCTGACAAAGGATTCTACAACCAAGCACGCTTCTGCAGGGTTTTGTTTTTCCTGGCTAGGAACACCAAGAATATCATGCACATTACTTGAACTGCTCCACCTAATCATTATCCTGAGAGAAAAGGACAGCCACGATTCTGGTGTGTGGAGCCACACAACCAGTACAAACACAAGCTCTTCTTGGCCGAGCTACCTGGAGATTGCCATGATTTGCAACCGACCCATCGCCTGCCAGCTCGTTTCTTGACCACCCTGGTTGTCGCTCCCATTCTCCATCCGCTTTTGGCAGAGCATCAGCGCAGGCAGGCTGGGAGTTTTTTTCCAGAGTTTTGCTTTTTTTTTTCCACTCCCCTCTCTTTTGCTTTGTGCTTGGCCAAACTCCTGTCTTCCTCTCTGCCCACTAATGCGACGCATCAACGACAGCAAGCGGAAGGAGGTCACTGAGCACTTGGCTGCTGCCCCGCGCGGTCGCTGCTGAGCAGAGGCCACATGCGAACACCTCCAGTGTGGAGCGGGGCAGCGTAACGGCGGCATTAGGGACAGGACAGGGCTGACTGCCCTTTGGTCACTGCTGATCTACTAATGTAGCATAGAAAATCACCAGAGTTATTCTCATAGTGACACACAAAATAAAACCGAGGGATTCATTATTTTTCCCCTTGCCTTTACCTCCTGGCTAAAAAAAAAAAAAAGCCAAAAAATCCTCCTCCTCCAAGCTCAAGAGTTTTTTCACAAAATCCACACAATTTGTGTGCAGCTAACTAATTTATTTTGTAGTGGATTTAACACTTGACCAAAGCTAGCTCTGAGAGTGGACCTGCAATAGATTCTTATGCAGCATTTGGTGGTTGTACGATTAAGAATAATCTATAGGGGTCTTCCACTTGCATTTTCAGATAATGAAGGATGCTTTTGCACCTTAACAGCATAAGGATCGACTATTTCTATTACTGCAAGAACAAGGTTAAGTGACACACCTGAAGTCAAAAAGGGCAACAACCTCCTTGATTTGCAGTCTGCTGTTTAATACTCAAGATGATCCTTTCCAACTTGCAACATTTCCATTTCCAGATGGAAAACTGCTTCCCTTCTTACAACATAAAAATCAGAAATAGCACAAAATCAGCAGCTGCTGTTTTCTTTACTCTCTGCCTCTACTCTTCCTCCCTTTCCTTGGCTTATACACTGGGATCAATTACCTAAATTTCTTGCTCGGCTGAAGTGGCAGGTCTCCAGTTGTTACAAAGAGAGGAATCAGATTACAGAGGAATTTACCTGCTGGACACTGCCATTACCTTCTAGAGCAGAGCCAGCAGCATAAGTGTTGTACCACACTCAGTCAAGCGTGTCCAGCCCATGCCAGCAACACAGCGCTGCTCAGTCGCTCTGCTCTTGGGATGCGACACCCACAGGGTGTCTGCCATGGTCGCCTAAATGCCCCCTCCCTAATCCAAACCACAAGACTTAAAAAGCTCTGAAGTCCATCAGTTTGCATGAAACTGCTCCAGGAAGTGAATGAGTTTTTCTCTCATCAGGGATATTTAGAAGAAAGTATGAAAAAAATTAAGGAGCATAAGCAGCTCACCAACAAGCCATGCAGGCAACACATAGGCAACTGGGAGTGCTGATGGCAGCAGGTCTGTGCTGGGGTCTGCCCCAATTGCTTCTCCAGGAGGGACAGCAGGAAGGACATCACTATCAAACTGTTTTACAGTGGGGAAGGAGGAGGAAGAGCCGTGTCTTTAACTCCTCTTCCTCCTTTACATCCAGGGCTCTCATTCCCTCCCCTGGGAAGCAGTAAGTCCTTACGAATCCTGGACTTCCTCTAACTAAAGCGAGTTGGGCAAGAGAGAAAAGTTGGTTTATTGCTATCATTTCATATCTGGCCATCTCCAGGGTGGCCCTGGGGTTTTCACAAGCCCGGAGGACACATCGCTGTCTGAGCACAGCCATGCGCACCACGTGCCGGCCAGGGACACCCGCACCAACGCCCTACCCAGGGGCTGGACCAGGCTCTGGGCTCGTGCAGCACTGTGTGGTCTGGCTGTACTGTGGCTTACTGTCATCACTGCTGGCTTTATCATCTTGTGCTAAGCTGGAAATACATCTTCAGAAAGAATCAGGGAGGGCTACCCCAGCCACAAACGGCGCCAAGTCTGCTGGGATGAAGGGAAGAGTGATGTCCACTCTGCTTCTCCCAGCGAGCAAAGGCCAGCAACCAATTTACCTCTGTTTTCCAGGCATGTTTATCCTTCCCTGGCTACGAGAACTCAACAGCTTTTTCTTGCCTGCTGTGAAAAGCAGGTTTCTCACCTCTCACTTCAGCTTGTTGTAAGTACAAGCCCAGCCTGAAAACCACCAGCAGTGATGACACGCTCAAATGACTGTCTACTGATTGAAAGGCCTTGTGATCACCCTTGACCCCAATCCTGTAGATCATGTTAAATGCAACATTATCTCCCTTCCAACTTTGTTTTCCTAAGAGGCGAAAGACTGACACTGGACCTGAGGGGCTGAGTGAACAGCCTGTCAGGCAGAAGGTGGCTGGAGAATGGGAAGCAGGATGAAGAGGCTGAGATGCCACTGGCGCGCTCTCTCATCACTCCCTCTCTCTCCTCTTCAGAAGAATTTTTTTCTAGGGATTAAAATTAAAGAAAGTAAGAGAATAAATCAGAACTTGGACTTTGCAAAGGGAAAAATAAATCTGCAGTGAACTAAATGCCCACTGTTGTCCTCTGCTATGAAACCAAAACGAATACCAGGCACAAGTAGGTAGCCCTTTTTGTAAATCCATCTCAGCCCTTAGAGGCAAGGCACAGCTCTTACACTCATTTCAAAGTCAGACATGATGCATCTGCTTTCATTGCACTATCTGCCAGTGCCCACCACAGCTGGGGTGGACCTCCCTCCAAGGTGGACACCACAAGCCCCATCTGCACCGAGCCATTCTTAGAGGGGCCATGAGCTGTACTATTCCATGAGGGACCTGGATGGATTACAAGCAAGCCACAACAGATTACTTCCCTGTGGAAATAACTTTGCCTCTACTCATTCAAAAATTTAGTTTTAAACAGGCCTTGGGTAGAAATGACAGCGTGCCTCAAGATATAGAGGCCTGTATAGAATAGACACAAGAATGGAATAAAAGGGGAGGAAGAAAAAACCTTAGTATCATATACTGCGTTTTAACTCAACAGAAACGCAGAGCCTTACTAGGTTATTTGTCTGCAAAGATTCACAAATTTATAAAAGGTCCTCTTGAAACATGCAAACCACAGTCCAATACAGAAAAACATGCTGTTGAAGCGCTATGGAGAAGTGAGGTCATAGTTGTATTATTGGACCTGAGAAATGGAAAAGTCATTGTATGACTAAAGGATTATGTCTGGGCCCAGTAAGTGCTGAACTTTGTATCCCGGTTTATAAAGAGCCATCTCAACCAGGAAAGCCGCACAGCTGAGGAGGTGGATTATAGTCTTAACCTGTTCAGCAACAAAACTAATAATAACAACGTGATGGGAAAGAACTGCTATCCTGCAAAAAATTACGCTCTGGAAATCATCGGCTGTATTTAAAAAACTATTTTATGATTTAAAAGAATCATGCATTTTACCAGGTTTATGAGATTTCATTATATGAAGAGACTTGGATTGGACCTGTTAACTCTGTATACGTCATGTCTTCTATAAAATGCCTGGCATGTCAGCAATGCACTCTGGTTGAGCTACGTCTGGTGAGATTTCACATACTACACTTATTTAAAAAAAAAAAAAAAATGTGTACCACCTCCAGCAGTTTATAGAACATGCAGTGGAAAATCCAAGAGCGGTATCTGATCATTCCATAAACACATTTAATACTCATAGACATTATATAAATACACACATATAGACGCATACACGCACAATGAGGAGGATAATTAGGCAATAAATTGTGGAAACATGATAAATTGCATTTATCTGGCACCTTTCATTGCTTCAACTGTTCTCTCCTCACTAATCCATCTCTGCAGAGACTGGTTTCGAAGATTAAAAATCCCTGAGAAGTTTAGAAAACAGCCTTTTTTTTTTTTTTTAATTAGCCTTGAAAGATTTTCTTGCTTACCGCTATAACTTTGTGCATTTTTTTCAACCAAGAGCAATCTTGATCCAAAACACAGAATGAGGAATATTCACAGCTAGTTCAGACTGGATACAAAAATCCATATAATAGGAACGCAACTTTATATCCTACGGTGTAGGGAATATTCGTTTTCCCAATCATATATTACACATAACTCACATCATCATATCAAGAGAGATTTTATTCAACGTTTAACTGAGTAAACAGACAAAGTGCTGAAAAGATCTTTACATTTTAGTGGCCTCAAATTGTAAGCAGCAGGACAAAAAGAACATTCGGGCTATGTCCAAAACGGGGTATTCAAACTGCCCTCCTCCGAACCAATCCCAACGAGATAGGTTTGTTAGCAGAAATAACCTGCTCTTAGGCAATTATAGGTGCACTGTTTTGCCTCCTGTCTCAGGACACACCCTATTATTGTCATTATTAAACCATGTTTAATGACCTAAACACAATTACTTAGGGTGACTTGCCTTTAAATCTGTATCGATAACTAAACAAAAGGAAGTGAATGTTCCATTTTCTACTGTATTTACTTACTTGGCAGTATTTGCACAACTGATTTACCAACCTTAATGCTATGTGCAGAGACGTTATTTACCATCTGATTGGGAAGGAGCAGGGAAATGTGAAGGCTGGGAGGGAGCAGAAGGGGCACACCCTCCATGCAGTAGCAGCCGTGCTGCTTGGCAGGAGCGGACCCATACGGACAGGCTGGAATTCCTGCCAGACCATCAGTCTATTTTTATAAAAGCCAAGTTTGTTTATCAGCTGCGGTCATGAAGTCACCACCTCCTGCAAGCTTTTGAGAAGCCAGTGTGAAATGAGCTTCATCCTCGATCCTGTTGGAACAGTCTCATAAACAGCTACAGGTGAGCAAAGACCAAGCCCCAAGAAATCACCATATCCACCATTTCAGTGCATCCACACCTTGCTAAAGCCAGGAGTGGGTCTGATCATTTTGGCTCCAAGTAAGTGACACTCTCCCTAGGTGAAAGCTAGCACTTCTAAAAGCATGGCCGTGAGTGTGGAACATTGGGCCAGATGACCTCCAGGGAGTTCTTCCAAAGGAAATTATTCTGTGACGCACAGAATGACCTCCATTGTCACATTACACAAGCACACCTCCCACTTAAATCCTACATGTAATGTTCCTCCACTGATTTTGATGAAGGGCTAAAACTACTCAGTGACACATGCAGAATGGAGGTAGAGGAAGGCACATTATAATCTTGATTCAACATAGGAGGCTGAATTGATAACAGTGGGAATGTCCACGATCTTCCAATATTATGGACTAAAAGAGAGGGCCACTCTAGCAACTGGGGGTGGGGGGTGTATGTGTGTGTCTTACATATTGTCCCATCATTCACTGTATTCCCACAGAAGAATGTCTTCTTCAGATTCCTTGTATAGGAACACCTTTCAATAGCAGTAAGTTTTCCAAACAAACTCTGGAGTAGGTAAATAAACTAGTCTGGTCCCCAAACTCTCCAGAGACTTCTGGTCTGTATTAACTCTGGAGCACTGAAATCAAAGTCAGAATATTAAAAAAGCTACCAGGTTGAAAAGTAGATCTGCAGCACAACTAGCTTCACATCATGTTTTATCAACATCGGTTGATCAAAATGACAAGACATTCCCTACTTTCACACCGTAAGAAGGACTACATTTTGGAACTGCATCACTAGGAGTCAAATCTCCATTAGGAATAAAGCCAAATAATAACTGGATTATTTCTTTAATAAGATTGAACAATTAGGCAAGTAAATGAGTACACTTCAAAAATCTGAAACAGGATCTCAAGCAACAACTCCTTTGAGCAATGATAAGTTAGGAACTTCAGCAGCAGCTCATAGCCTGATGAGGCAGAAATTACACAGTTACTCCAGTCAATTTAGGATGTTGCCTGAACTCCTTAAATTTGTCAAACCCTACAAATTGGTAGGTAAGAAAGAATATTGTTGGTTAAGTGCTTCACTTCCACACCTAAACTCAAATTTTGGAGAAGTGCTTGCACACACCTAGAGCAGGAAACATCCATTCATTGTTCCTCCTTAGGAATACATGTGAACTCCAAAGGGCAAGAGATAAGGGCTAAACAAAAGTAAATCATTTCACAACAAAAGAAAGCATTAATAAATTCAGCTCATGAGTGTCTTCAAGCTTCATTAGAAAATGGAGAGTTAAGGTCAACAAAATACAGGAAGATATTAAGTCAAGATAAATAAACCAGTAGCCCCCTTTTATCCTCCAAGCTCAGAAGAAAGGGGCAGAGAGCCAACCAGCACGTTATTTCTCAACAAAAGCTTCAGTTACCTCTTTGCAGGGGGTCAGTTGCACTATGGCTTAATGTAATAGTTAGTTGGAAGCATAAACAAATTAGGACTGTTAGTTTGAAGGGGAACATGACTGCTGCCTTAGTATTGACCATCAGAAGGTCAACAATTACATGTTCAAACAGCCAGCAGGATTACAGCATCACAGGATAGCTGAGGTTGGAAGGACCTCTGGTCTAGTTCAACTGCCCTGCTCAGAGCAGGGTCAGCTACAGTAGGTTGCTCAGGGCTCTGTCCAGTTGGGTTTTGTGTCTCCAAGGATGGAGATGCCATGATGTCTCTGGGCATCCTGTTCCAGTGTTTGACCACACTTTCAGTAAAAAGCTTGGTGCTTCTCACACTGAAATAGAATTTCCTGCATTCCAGTTTGCGCCCATTGCCTTTGACCCTCTCACTGGGCACCACCAAAAAGTGCCTGGCTCCACCTTTTTACTCCCTTCATAAGTTATTTATATACGTTGGTAAGATCACTCTGGGCCCTCTCTTCTCCAGGTTGAACAGTCCCAGCTCTCTCAGTCTTCCTTCACACGATGCTCCAGTCCTGTAATCACCCTCACGGCAGACTTTGCTGGACTTGCTTCATCAAGTCCATGCCTCTCCTGTACTGAGGAGTCCAGCACTGGACCCGGTACTCCTGAGGTCACCAGAGCTTAGTGGAGGAGATGGATCACCTCCCTCAATCTGCTGGTAATGCTCTGCCTAACATAGCCGTTGGCCTTGTTCACCACAACAGCACCAGGCTGTGCTGTTGCATGGGGTTATTCCTCCCCTGAGGCAGAACTTCACATTTCCTTTTCTTGAACTTCATGAGATCCCCGTTAGTCTATTATTTCTCCAGCGTACTAAGGTCCCTCTGAATAGCAGAACATCTACCTGGTGTATCAGCTACTCCTCCCAGCTTTGCATCATCTCCACACCTGCTGAAGGTGCACTGTGTCTCATTATCTAGGTCATTAACAAAGACCTTAAACACTACTGGGGCCAGTATTGACCCCTGGGTTCCATCACTAGTAACCAGCCCCTAGGTGGATCTTGTGCCACTGATATTAACCCTTTCAATACAGCAGTTCAGCTAGTTTCTCTCCACATCACTATCTACTTATCTAGCCTGTGCTTCCTCAGTTTGCCCATGAGGATGTGATGGGAAACAGCATCAAAAGCCATACCAAGGTTAAGAGAAAGAACATTCACTGCTCGCCCCTTATCCCCTACACCAGTCAGCTCACTCCAGAAGGCCAACAGGTCGCTTAAGAGCGATTTACCCTTCATAAACTTATGCTGACTACTCACAGTCACATCCTTGTCCTTAATGTGTTTACAAGTGGTTTCTAGGATTAGTTGCTCCATTGTCTTTCCAGGGATTGAGGTGAGGCTGAGCAGCCTGTAGTACTCTAGATCCTCCTCCTTCCCCTTCCCCAAGACAAGAATGACATTAGCTGTCTTCCAGTCCTCAGAGGCCTCCCCTGATCGCTACAGCCTTTCAAAGATTATCAAGAGGTGCCTCACAATGACAAGCTTCCTCAGCAGTTACGGATACATCTCATCAGGTGTATTGTTTTCTAACCTGATCCTTCACCAAGGCGTCTTCCTTGCTCTGGACTTTTCCACTGGTCTCAGAGGTCTGAGATTCCTAAAAGCAAATCTTACCAGTAAAGACAGAGGCAAAGAAGGCATTAAATACTTAGAGATCTTTCATGTCCTTTGCCACCATGTCCCCTGTCCCTCCCAGCAGCAGGCTCATATTGTCCCTAGTATTCCTTCTGCTCACGATGTACCTGCGGAAGCCTTTTTGTTAACCCTTCACAACAGTCATCAGATTCAACTCCAGACTGGTTTAGTTTTTGCTAATCGCATCCCTGTATGCTTGGACACTGCCTCTTTATATTTCTCCTGGGTCATCTATGTAGGCTGTCCATCACCTTTGCTTGGCTCTTTGCTTGTCGGGATGGACCAGTCATAAGCTTGGAGGAGATTTTTGAAAATCAACCGACTCTTCCTGAACGCCTCATCTCTTTGGGACCATATCCCATTGGACTCTTCCAGACAGATCCTGTAACAGGCCAAAGTCTGATCTCCTGAAAGACAAAGTTGCGAACCTGCTTTTAGCTCTCCTCCCTCCTTGCAGGATCCTGAACTCCACCACCTCATGGTCACTGCAGTCACGGCTGCCCTGATCTCCACACTGCAAACCAGTCCTTCCTTCTTTGTATGTATGAGGTCCCTCAAAACCTTTGCCCTTGTCACCTTCTCAGTCACCTGTGTCAGAAAGTTGTTAGTGATGCACTTCAGAAACCCCATGGACTGCTTGTCCCCTGCAGTGCTTTCTCTCCAGCAGACACTGGGGTGGTTGAGGTCCCCCCTGAGAACCAGAACCCAGAGAGAAGAGTTTTATTCCAGTTGTCTGAAGATCCCCACTACAATATCACTCCGTGACGGTCTGCCCACTCATCCTGACCCAAAAGCTCTTGGCTAGCTAAGGACCCTTTCCCAGGCAGAGCACTACAGCGTATGCCATTGAAAAGAAGGGAATGGAAAGATGGTTTTGGTAAATACGGTTATAAGTAATTGCAAATGTAACAGCAGCACATCTGTTGCCTCTCTCCTTTGTAGAAAGCCCAACCCAGAATGCTCCAACATAATGACAGCCGAGAAGACCATAGAGGCAAGCCACAAGGTCCTTCCCAATAACCAGGAGAGAACAGCATATGGTGGAGTCTGGGATGCTCTTTTCTGACACTCTGGATTTATATTCAGAAATTAGTTACTCTAGGCTTACACACTCGGGCCAGGCAACAGAAACTGCCTATGAAGTTGTCAGTTAGTTACTGCACCCTGGTACCAGACCATCACTTTGAACTGACCTACATGTCTGCAAGGAAGACAGACACATGGGCACCCATATGGGACCTTCTAGGAGGGGACGGGCCACACGTGCTCATGTACGGCCACTTTCCCAGGAACTGTGGGTCAATGCGTCTGCGTGTTCACAGGAAGGTTTTACAAGGCTAAGGGGAAGGAGGAAGAGGAGGAGGAAGGTACTTCAGCCTGACTCCCCACTGAAGAACAGGCCAGTTACACGTTTGAGATGAAAACAGCATGTGCCCTTTAAGTCATAAGACGACACTGCCAAGCTAGCCTGGGCTATTTTTCTGGGTGTTGCCCTAACATCTTGATCAGCCACAGAAACGTCTCAGCCAGAGTTTAGTCACGCTTCTGACCCAGACTAGCTGGCACCACTGGGTTAAACAAAGGGCAGCCCTGCCTTGCCTCCTTCCTGTGCCCAAATTAATCAATTCATCCTTGCAAATACCAAAAGGATGTGAGCACCTGAATGGAGAGGGGTTACACAAGGGAACAAGAGATCACACTACCAGGTTTAAGGAAAAATTTTAAAGTATCAAGAAAATATCCTTGATGTTTTCCTTGGCTAAAGTACCCAAGAAAAAAAACGGCAATAGTTTTCCAGAGGAATTCTTGGACACTCTCACCTCTTTCTTCAGAAACGTAAAAATAGATTTGATAATATAGATAAAAATACAACATAGTAAGGAATTCTCTTCTATCAGAATAACGCAAAGGAAAATGGAGAGTATCTTACCCCACTTTAACTTCTATGATTGTTGCTCCAATTATGGTGATCACAACGTGGAAAAGGGAGCAACGCTAGTTCTTCCCCACCTGCTTGGAGTGTGGTGTTGGGGCTATTTTTGCCTATTAACAGATCTCCAACTTGCCACAGAGAAAACACATTGAGCAACAAGTCCGGCTGCCTCGTCACATGATCAGCCTTAAAAAAAAAAACCTTCTGTTTTTGATAGAATAAATTAGTACGCAGGTATGAAACAGCATTTCACAGACTCCATTTGCACATTATGTTGTATATCCTGCATGCATATGTAAAATACAGAATATAATGCACATACAGAGAGAATTCGCAGTGATTACTAATTGGGTACAAAATGTAGATACTACTACTTCTCTAAAGTCGACAATATTTGTGCTTGAATTACTTGTCATCCAGGTAGCAGGCTGGTGTTCACACTGCTACTTTAAAAACTTATGCAGCTGCACTGAGTTCTGTCTTTCCCAAGATAAAAGCATGTCCTGAATATTCTTTATTCTTCAGGGCTACTAATTTGAACAGACCTGTCACTCTAAGTAGAGGGAGTTGTGGAATATTGACATTCTATTGAATTATTTAAGATAAATTAACAATGTTTCACATCCTAGGAGATTGCCATTTGCAGAAAAAGCCTGACATACTTGTGTTTAGACCTAGTAGCCAGAATGTGGAGAAGTTACAATTTTAAAACTATCTTTTATTCTGCATGGAAATAAACAGGAGACACCAGCTGACTGCATGTGACTTGCTTCGGTGCTGCAAACAGAACTGAGAGTTCTGAATATTTTATCCTGCTTTGTTACAGATGGCAAGGACAGGAGTTCTTATGTTATCATCTTGCTAATTTATGGCAAAACCAGTCCCTTCCCAGTCAACATAGACAAAATGTTGATGACTAGACTCAAAGCCACGGGATGCTCAGTTCCCTGTCAGCAGAAGCCATGTTTAGACTTAGAAGAGGGTTAGAAGGCATCAGCTCTCCCGCTCTTGAAATCCCAAGGAGGGACCCTAAACAGCACTGCTGTTTCAGGCCTCTACCCTGACCATAGGCAAGAGTTGAGATACCATAAACTTAGGACACCTGTATAATGACACAATGCTCCTGTCTGTCCATGCACAGACATGGATCTTTCTAAGACTAGTGAATTTGGAGCAAATACTCACAAATGAAGAGGCAGCATTAATTCTTCATGGGTGCTATTTCATAGGAATTCAAGTCTAGATACTCATAATGTTCACACACAAAAAAGGTAGCAGGGCTGGCTGAATCACCACCATAATTCCCTCAGCAAATTATGGGCTTCAGCTGATGTACAGAGAAATGCTGTCCAGGACTCAATGCCAACTCACTCTGGGTAGGTATGCTGCCTTCCAAATCCTCACCAGCCAGACTGTGGAACATTAGCATGGAAAGGCATACATCTACATAGATATACATAGCCAGATACATCTGTACATATGTATAGTGTATACATATTTTTATGTATGTACATAATGGTAAACAGAAACTTCTGAAACATCTCCCTTCCCTGGACACTGACAAACACCTTTTTTCTTTCTTTCAACCTTTTCTGGAAAATACAGAGCAGATGTTCAGGAAGAGAAGAAGGGTTGCTGGAGAAAACTGTCTCCAAAGAACAGAAGACAGTAGCACTGCCTGCTTGCGTATCACTGGGAGTGTGTCATCAAGACTTGAAGGACCAGCAAGGTGTCTGGACTTTGCTGCTCACACTGACAAGTGACCCTGGCAGTGGCGGGTCTCTGTGGCAAGCTGGAGCAGAAGTAGTATGTGTGCTGAGGATTGGATGGTGGGTCTGGGAACTGAATAAGGCATGGGCTCCACACTCCAGGAAGGAAGCCCATCCCTCTCATCCACCAAAGACCTTTGAACACAGAGTGGAGTAATTCGGCATCTGACAGGCCACCAAGGGCACGGTACCCCATTTGCAAACATAATGCTGAGTCACTAACCTTGCCTGAGAGACTGACAACGGGAGATTAGCGTGAATTTATGGCTGAGGTCCCTCATTTTTCTCCATCATGGTAATGACTCATTTCCTACCCACAGGGGCGAAGGGCTGGCTGTAAAACCTCCCATTGTTCTCTCACCTACCTGGTAAGAAGGGGATTAAAATGGATGCTTATTTGAGCACCTAGTTTCTACAGAAAATTATGCAGGAGGAGTTTGGGGAAAGATTCAAAGACAAGAATGTGTGCATGTGTGAATGTGGAAAGAGACTCTGAAAAGAAAAGAAGAAAAAAGCCAAATGGGCTCAGTCTTCAATTCAGCATTAGTTGGATTATCTTTTATATGAAGATGGATATGTATCTATAATCTTGCAGACATAACCATAAGCACATAAGGAGCCAGGCAAAGCGTGTGTGCCCACACCAACATGTACCTGCTGAGGCCTTCATGAGCTCTTGGTTACTTTGCCCACCTTATATGTGTCAGCACATTCCCTCTCAAAAGTTTCTGAATTTCTCACAAGCTTTACACAGCTTCATTCCCAGTCCCAATGTGCCACTAACTTTTTTTTTAAAAAAAAAAACAACAACAAAAAAAAAAAACCCCACACAATATATTCATATATGTTTTTGAGATTCTGATTTGGCAAAAAAAACCCACCCAAAAGTCATCAACTAGGAAGAGGTTTCAAAGTCCACAGCTAGTGAGAGGTTTCAAAGTCTAGCAGCTCCAAGCTCATTAGAAGTTAGAAACCCAAAGCATTTTATCATCGATTTGATAAACAAAAGAGACTAAGATACCAAATCTTAATCATCTATTGTCTCTGGATGCAACAAGTATTTGAAATCCTGCATGTTTCTAAAATGCTGTTAGTTTTATGAATGATCTACGGTAGCATCAATACACTTGAGTCATGCTAAAAAAGAAACTAATTTTACAGAAATGTGGGAAAGACCACCTCTCAGTAGCACTAGAGAAACCCCTTCTTTTATTTTCTTTTAAACTGCTTAAATAGAGCTTTGCTACCACTTGTTCCTCACCATTCAACTTATCAGTCCCCAAATCATACTAATTAAGCGTTTATTATACATAGCAAACCACATAAAGAAAATTCTCGCTCAGGAAAAATGCCAAATGCTACATGGAGCTCTGGCAAAGTCCTCTCCCACCTTCCCCGAATCATTACGCTTTTGAAAGAGCAGCATGATCCAGAAAAAGAACTGACATAACAACTCCCGTCTTTTTCAACACATTGGTTTCCTATTATGTGTACTTAATAAGTTCTTTGGAGCATCTTCATACCAAGATGGCTATAATAAGTACTTTGAAGTACCAACCTTAAAATAAAGGGTTTATATACACAATTGAAATGATTGCAGCTCAGGAGTTACCAAGCACCAGCTGAGCTCCTGCACCTCAGCTGATGCTTGGCACTTTATTAACTCTCAGTAGATCATAAATCTATTCATAAATATAGTTTGTCTTCAGAATGCGCTGGACACTTTTCTTCTACCAACCACATTTTCCAAGTCAGGCATCCAGCATTACTTGTCATTTTGAAAAACTTCGCCTATATGCTTACAGCCTTTAACTCTTGCCGATACCACCACAGCTATTCAAGTACAGAAAGAAAGTTAAGGAAGCAATCCTTCTCTAATTCTCATGTTATTAAACAGAAGTGTTAATAACTGGCTGGTAGAGTAGGAAATATTTCTGATTTTGCTGTTGATACAGATGTAGGCCTGAGTAGAAGTAGATATAAAATATACACAGAGGCGCTGAAATAACAATAGTAATATGGGTATATTACAAAGGCAAAAATATATCTTAACATAGATATTTTTTTATTTTGCCTCTTTGCCACTCCAGCTGCAGTTTTTAGGGATACAGATGCAGGAACGAGGAAGAACTCATCTTAAGCTTTCAAACCTCTAGGCTGCTTTTTATAGATCCAACAGTACAAGTCAAAAAACCCGAAAACTGAAACGTGTAAATCGGGCAATTGCTGACCCAAAAAGAGAAGGTATGCATCATTTTAATGAACATATTCTCAGAAATATACTTTAAAAACAGGCTTTAAATACAACATGTTTCTGCACATCTGTTTTGCCACACTAAAAAATCCTAATCCTTGGAGGCCACTGTGTTCTCTTGAGGTACAAGAGGAACATGACAAGTGAAGAGCTTGTAAAACTGAGATGCTGGAAGAGCTTTGAAAATTATTAAAGAAAAGAAATCTGAAAAAACTCATGAGCTAGAATGTTTTTTTGTTTTCTTTTGTTTTTTTTTAACCTAAAATGCAATAAACAGTAAAATCTTAAATTGCACGCCCTTCAGTCAGGTCATGCTGATCTCAGTATCTTTAGTTCTCATCCACCTCATCCGCCACCAAAGGTGGTGTACCTTTGATGTGAACTAATTACATTCGAAACATTTTGTCAAACAGCTTAATGCGGATGCCAAATAAGCTCTGTCTGTCTAAACAGGGCTTTAGACAACTTATCACTTTCTGTGTTAACTAAGAGCTAAGTTCCACTTCAAATAGAATATTATGCCGCACAGAAAAAGATCTGCATATAAAACTTAAGACAAAAAAAAAAAAAAAAAAAAGGGGTTCAAAAGCAACATTATTGTTTTTTTTTTTATTTCAATGCCGCTGCGTTCCCATTGTCCCGGCTCGAATGGGCACTACCGTGCATGGGTGTGCAGGCACACGTGTGTAACAATAAAATACACAATGCTGAAAGCAAAATTTCTTTTATCTGATAAAACTATATACATGACAAGAGGAAGTGTTTTAGGACGAGGCATTCTGTCTGCTGTCTGCAGCATCATTTCAAGATCCACTCAAACGAATCTTGTTTATTAAAAATGTATTAAAAAGAATGATTATTGCAAAACAAAAATCGGGGCGGGGGGGGGAAGCAACAATCAAAATTCTGTACCCAGAACACTGGAGCCTGGGGTGCTGGAGGGGAGAGAAAATTGTTCTCCTGATCTTCTAAGTAAAAAATGTTCTTTCACTTCTGGGAAAAAGCATCTAAATTTTATCCTTGTGAGGAGGGAGGTGAGGCAGGGGAAGACAGGGGAGAAAGACATGGCAAGGGAAGTCTTGGAAGTGCACTGGAGTTCATTCACCATGTTTCTTAAGAATTCTATTCCTTCTGCAGATACTCACGTTTGTTTAAAGCATCTTTGTTGCCTTTTAAAACAATAATAAAAAAAAAATAAACCTAACACTGGCAAATCAAAAATACATATTCCAGCATGTCTCAATGAAACAAAAGCCCTCCCCATGACAGCGACCACTGTTCACTCATTAGACCTGCTTCCTAATGTGTGTCTTCATACCTTTCCTTTGATGCATGAATACAATCTCTTCTTCTTCTTCTTCCATCAGTTTTGGCTCTTGAGCACACAAGTAGTGATCTGAAACCCTTTGCTACACTTCTGCACGAGTTTTCAGCACGGTCTAGTTCACAGAAGGCTTGTTCTTTTCAAGCAGAACAGAAAGGTTACAAGTTTTCCCAGTTTCAAAAATACCAACCACCCTGTCCAGTAGGCTCCAATACATTCCCTTTTAAAAGTCCATGCGCCTTTGGTAAAATGTTGTGAAAACCGGCTGTTTTTAAAAGCAGGGAGCACTGCTCAGTTCCTCTTATACTGGTGAATATGCGGCCTCTTAAAATGCTAACATTATATACCATGCTAATGTTACATACCACGACAAAAGAAAAAAGCTAGATTGTTTCCCTCATTTAATGCCATTCTAAGCCTACAATAGCACCTCAGTCCCACCTTTTCCCACTTATTCCTGTGTCCCTCTGCTTACATCAGCAAAAGCATCTGATTTGCTTTATGGTGATCTGCAGAGGGGAGTTGATGTAGGGTTCAAATTAACACGAGGGAGGGGAGGGAGGAAGAAGTATTTTCACAGCCCAGTTCTCCAATTTGGTTCACATATGCCCAAGCACAAAGCAGATGACAAGAGTTAACTCTTCCAACAGCACTGCTGGCTGCGTTGGTTTACATGCTTTTGTCCTCCAGTTAGATTGCTTCCTATCGTCTGAGACAACTATGCAACTAAAACTAAAGTATCTTCTAATTAAATAAGAGGTGATGATCAAGATACACATTATCTCTGCTTGCTTGCATGGGAATTTAGCTGTATTCTCAAGACATTACCAAGCCCCAGAAAACTTTGCAAAGTGTACAAGTATGGAGATGGCTCCTCTCCTCATGTCCGGTCTTCTCACTTGGCTTTCTGTTTTTACCCTAGAATAGATTTGTTGCAGTTTCCAGCATTCTAAACCATCTGAATCTTACCTGGTCCCTGCCTTCACTTCTGCTGCACTACTACTATGCTGTGTTCGCATGATTTCTCATGCAGTGAACTTCCATCTCTACAGGAAGCCCATAACACTCAAAGAAACCTCTTCTAATACTGCCTGCTCTTTCCAGCAAACTCCCCAACTCAAAAGGCCCCAGTCCCTGCCAAGAGCAACAGATTAAAACCAATCTAAGAATTTAGGAGGCTATTTCTGATTTTTGCAGAGCCATGTGCATGCTAGGAAAGCATGACCAGTGCATGCTAGGAAAGCATGACCACCTCATTATGCATTACCTTCTCACAGCCCTCTACATGTGGCCTCATTTGAGGACTCTCAGCTTCCGGAAGAAAAATCACATTTATCAAGTTTCAGTATAACTAGGTTTCTAAAGGTCAAATTTCGGCTAGAAACAGGGAGGTGCCCTGTAAGGAGGACAAACCCGTATCTCTCCCTCCCCTTACTGTAAATGGCAAGCAATCAACCTGTGGAATTCACTGATGCAGGGTTAAAGACAAAATGCCGTGGGTGGATAACTTTACAACCGCTAATGACAGTTACGCAGAATCCAGCAGTAACAGGGCAACAAAGGGCCACGATTTCAGGGTGTAATCTATTTGCAAATGGCTCAGGAGAAGACACTCCCCACCGGTGGCACCCCACACTGATACACAGACAGACAGACACAACTGGGTTCTAATTGCAAAAACGTGCACTTCAGTAATCCATGTCCTTAAACATCGGTGCCATCTAGTCTATTGCTAGAAAGGCGAGACTACCTGTACTCTGTTATCTGGTACGTCACGTCAGCCATCGCCAGCCAGGAGAAGGGTACCCATCAGAAAACCAGTGGCCTGAATTACCATGTCGGTACGTATTCCCCTGCTACACCAAAGTTCCAAACCTAAGCCGTGGCAGAGGTCAAGAAAAGGCATCCCACGGCAGAATGGGAAATAATGAAAGAAGGGTGCAAGACAGTGATTTTGCTCCAGGATCAAAGTGCTATTCAGTCAGCTCCATTATTGTGCCTCATTGATATTTTAAGCAAATCAATCTGATCTCATCACTGTGCCTACTAATGTTTTAAAATGCAAATAGCAGTTTCTTATAATAGTACCTAGATTTCTCTCCTGGAAACGTCTTTATAATTCACATCTTATTAGCCACAAGAATTCCAATTACACATCTTCTCTTCTAATTCCTACCAGCTGATTATTAGCATTAGATGATAATAGAGTATTCTCTGCTAATATATTTCTTAATAACATCAAAATGCAGAATGCCTTTGTGGTCTAATAATTGAATAACTGCACTGAAGAGAGT
Organism: Baryphthengus martii; assembly: GCA_013396935.1. NCBI lineage: Eukaryota > Metazoa > Chordata > Aves > Coraciiformes > Momotidae > Baryphthengus > Baryphthengus martii. The sequence goes on from VWZK01001445.1 coordinate 847,184, forward strand.
ACTAAATTACTGGAAAATGTTTTACTTTAAGTCTTTATTACAGCTCAAAAATATGGAATATTTAAAATGCACTCACAGTTAAGCTGCATTCATCAGGCAAGTTATATTTGCAGCCAAAGAAGAATAAAAGTAAATTGTTTAAGGATCAACACATGATTCAAGTTTCTGGAGGTTCAGCAGGGGAAGCAGGGAGAAGACGGCTGCACCCACATGCGCAAACATGATACAAGGTTTAAAACTGAGAAAATAAGACAGTGCTGGGTTTCTGGGTTTTGTTAGCAGATCTCTTAGTGTAGGGAATGATACCCTAAGATGCTCATTCAGTGTGCAAAGTGGTATCAGACGCTAATTTACACAACAGTCTTTAATTTGGAGGACCATTAACAAGAAACATTAAAACAAGAAATCAGAAAGGGCTCAGAGAATGATGAACGCTGGAGACCACTGTCACAGCAGAAAACATCCTCATACGTTTGTGTTGCAAAACTTAACAACTGAGAGAGATTATGAGTAACGGATCCCGCGGTGCTGGGGACTCTCTAAATTAGCCATTGACTCCTGCAAAAAGAGTAGAGCTCTAGGGCTGGGATAGGCACTGCAAGTCACAACTAAGGAATGATAATAGGAAGCATGAGGTAGCTTGAAGTTCATTTTCCCTCATCTTTCCAGGCTCATAGTGCCATCCCTGCCTCTCTTCCCCTGCTGCTCTCCAAAATCTGCACAGGAGAACATGTACCCATTGATTAATCCACGTGCCTAGATAAATAGTATCTCAACTGGGAAGAGTTCAAGGCAAACACTTCAACTAAAGAAGAAAACAAGCAAGGAATAGGGGAAAAGAGTTCACCTCTTTATTCGGTATCCTGTGTGGTGCAAATACACCCAATTAGATGTGTCCGTGTAATTTTCACATCAAACATCATGAACTCCATCCTCGGCTCCCAAGGCAACTAATTGCATGGCTCACAGTGGATTTTCCCAAGTTTTTGAGAACGCTGCTGGCACTCTTCAATAAAGCCATTTAACATAACAGAAGGTTAAAGTGAGACACAAACACTTGCTTTTTTTAATTTACACCTTTCATTTACTTCCACAGAAATGTCAGGAAAGGGCTGAGATATTGTGTGATGTACTGTCATGTACGCTTCCTTTTAAGAGCTGGGTTAAAAGAAAAGGCTTGGATTAAGAGAATGTAATCAAGATCTATACCTTTAACAAATTTTTAGACAGTCAGAAGAGGGTGCATGCTCAAGGGCATTGATCTTAACGTGCCTTCAGAATAAAGAACAAGCATCCTGTCTTACATATTTACAGACGTGAAAACAGGTGGTGGGGAAAAATCTGCAAATGTAATGACTTTAGATGATCTTTTTCAAAAAATCAAGTAGAACTGGCCTTCACCGCAAGGATCAGGCTAGTAAAACACTGTGCACATTACACTGAGTACTACACACCTTCCCAGCATGAGAAACTATTAGCCTTTATATCATTAGATTTATGCAGTTGTATTTTTTTTCGATGAATGCCTTTCGTGAACCACTAAGCTACAGCAGATGCCTTTCCCAAGTAGGCGCAATGCAATACGGCATGGGGAGAGGGCAAGGCAGTGTCAGAAGCACTGATCTGACACTATTTTGTAGGTTGTATTTTCAGGCTTCAGGTATTCTCCAACAGTGGTATTTACATCCAAATTTGGCAAGCTATTTAAGCACATGGATGGTCTCACAAACCTCACCTTTTGCATCAGAACCCAGTTTCAGCACCTGGGTAAACTATGGCCCTAACTGTGGCCTGGGAACCCTGGCTCACTCTCCTCTTTTTTGGTGGCACCTTGACGTCCCATGCTCCCCAGCAGGCAGCTGCTACTCAACAGGAAAATCAGACAGATGCATCTCCTTGAACATTAACATGACCACCACCTTCTCTGCTTTCTACAGACATTGGCATTGGGCTGCTCAAATACAAAGGAATAATCAGCCCCCTCCTGCCTCCCTCTTGTGAGACTCCATTAACAAAACTCTCCCCATGTAAACAACCAAAGGAGGGCTCCTCCTTACAGAGCCATCCTGCCAGATATCCTGGAAATTCAGCAAACGACAGGGATGTTTAAACATGCAATGAAGACCCCAGCAGGCTCAGGAGAGCCTCCAGCAGAGCTGCCACAGCCCTGTGTCGCTGCACTTCATTTTACTGTGCAAGCACTGTAATTTACAACTGGGCTAGATTAGCGCGCCCAGAGTGGGGAAAACCCACGGCTATTATAAAAAATGTATAAATAAGGGGTTTAATTAAAAACATGGTACAATACACAAAATGATTACTTAAAGGAGCAGGAAAGAGAGGGCTGAGTTTTTCCCTTGTGTTTTTAAGACCAGTTTTTGAGAAAGAGCAGGAAAGACAGAAACAGTGGAGAGGTATGCCATAAAATGCCTCTAAAATGAGAAATAAAGTGTGTGGGGAATAAACCCACAAGGTTTCCAAAAGGACCATGGACATTTTCTTTGCAAAAGAATGGAAAAATCAAACAAAGTTATGACAACAAAACCTACTCAGGTGTCAGATTTTATCTCCTCCAGCCTGTGACCGCCAAGAAGGCACTCCAGCGTCTCCTGACATCCCCTTAGGCAAGAGTCTCCTAGATCCCTTCACCATGTAAAATTTTGCCAAAATGAGCTCCATGGGGGTAAAGAGTAGAAGCCAAAACAACATCGATACTGGTTAGCAGAAAGCAGAAGCATATCCCACAGCTGTTCATAATGTTTAATAAACAGGAGAGGAAAGTCTAGTGTTTAAATTACAGAAGTAAGTTTATAATGAATAATATAAACTCCTCTTGGCAGCACATGGGAATAAAGTCACTGAAGAGCCACTACTGCAGCCCTGATGGCCACTGCTCCGGGACGGTTTCCTCAGAGGAACCGAATTTATACACTTAGGAGTGACATGGACAAAGCTGTAGCAGGGAAGAGGTAGGAAACGTAAAGAAAAGTTCATGCTTCAGTGGAATTATCAAGCTTGCACTCATTGGCATGACATTATACCAAAGCCAGGGCAAGGAGATCGGGGCTTCAATCGTGTCCCAAGAGGAAGGAGGGAAGAGCCTCCAAGGTCAGCCAGAGCGGTTGGCCAACGTGGAAATTCACATTTCCAATAGGGGCTGGGTGTGCTGACCTGCTGCAGACCTGCTGAGAAAAGCAGGTTGTCCCCAGCCATAGTGGTGTGACAAAAACCCTCAGCAGGAGAGTGGGGGCTGCAGCAAGGCAGACCAACCTCTTTCAGAAGGGTGTGAGCAGACTGCAGCCACTATCTCTGCCTGTGGGTTGCAGTAGAGACAACGCATTCATTTTCCAGTGCCTTGTAAGGGCACTCCCTCTTCCCCTCTTCCACTCCACACAAGACCACTAGCACTGTAAATTAAGTGTGATATGTAAGTAGTTTCATTCACCCTTCGAGAGATATGGGCCAAACCAAGGCGTACTGCTGTCAAGAACCCTGCTGCCTAAGCCAAACTCAAATTACTTTATTTCTGGTGTTGCTACCCAAAGAAATTGCCTGTTTAACAGATGAGAACAGGACTGTAACAGAGACCAGATACTTGCAAATTTAGAACAGCACATGAAACAGTGTCTCACAGAATGGTAATTAAAAAAATGAACAGAAAATTGGCTTGGCTAAGAACACTGTCGTATGGCTAAAATGCACAAGCTAAGCGTATGTTAGGTCCTGTACAGTGTATTCCCATGGGCATCCCAAAGCTTGGTGCTAGGATAGCTTGGATTTAAGGATCTTGGAAATATCATTATTCAAATGGGGTTTAGAGCCAAAATTAAAAAGGAAATCACTCCTTCCATTCAGTAGGACAGAATAATAATACAGAAAGATCTCAAAAATATTAGGAACATCAGAGGGAGCAAAGCAGCCTATGTATTTGTTGAATACCCCTTAGCACAAAGGAGTGTTTGGAATAACCTAAATTACATATTTGAATTGGGAAGAAGCATTTATTGTTTACTGGAGGGGGGGGAGCTTTGGTGCTAGCAGACACTAGCACAGCCACTTGCACGCACACAACGCAAGCACTTGCCACCAATGGAAATAGCTGGTCTTCGTAAAAAGCTGTACATTTAATTGAGTACAGTGTGGGCAGACTTTTCGCCTATTATGGTTGGTGGCATTAATCTGAAATGCTAAAAGTACGTTTGCAAATCAAAAACACATCGCCAGCTACTATTCTTGCTGTTACAAGTCAAGCATTGGAAGAACACGTAGGTTGGATTTCAAGCCTTAAATCCTAGAAAACTACAAAGGCTTCAGTTTGAACTAAAACCTGCAGGCTTATAAATACTAACAACCCATGACACTCTTCAGAGGGACAGTGCCTGACAGGGACCGCTATAGGACAGCCCATACCAGTTACTCTAGAGACCCAGCTTTTGCTGTCCCTCTCTGAACATTGTCAGGTCACAGTTAAAGTCCAAAATACTGTCACTTTCCCTGACAAGGTGATGCTCCGGGTGCTGGTGGCCAGTCTAGCAAATGCTTCATGTATTTGCTTAAGAAAAATAGTGAACTTCAACGCTGTCATTAATGTCACGCTAGAAACAGAATGAGATGTACAGTCCGCCTCCTCTAATCATTATGTCATCACAGAAGTGTTGTAAATCTGAGCTTTCACTGCTGCCTGCAGGAAGCAAGCATGGCTTTACCTCCTCTGCAGCTACGCAGCACATTGAACGGTGGGTCTTCATGCTCCAAACACAATGAAGGCTCAGGATGTGAGCTAAGGGCTTGTGAACAGAACCTCGTGCCATCTTCCCTTGACCGTAAGCACTATGTAACTGAGAAGGATCACCAAAAAGAGTCATGAACAACCAGAAGAGGCAAGGCAAACAATAAGACTTGAAGCAATATTCCACAGAGGTAACCCAAAAGAAAGCAATGACCAAAAAGAAACCAAGAGAATGAAAGTTTTTTTAAGAGAAACTTCCATTAACATTTGTTAAACTGAATGTGGTTTAAATTACCTTATTTTAAAAGCTGAAAAAGCATGTCATGTCTTAAGAATATGACATAATGTTATAAAGGTATGACATAGATGAGACAGTTTGGTGGGAAGGGGAGAAGAATTGTTTGGTCCAATCTAAACTATTCCCCCACAGCTCCAATTGAGCACGGCACAGGAGGAGGGTTACAAGCATGAGGACAGAGTTGGGGGTTGTTGTAAAAGCAAAGGCGCCAACAGCCTCAAGAGGAGAAGGCGGAAACAGCTCTCTTAGAAAGGCAAGGAGAGCTGCTAGAATGGGCTAAAATGAACATTCCCTGGAGGAGGGGAAAAGAGACAATTTCATGCTTCTGAGCAGTTGGGTGTGAAGACAGGGAAAGACACAGGTTTGACCGTAGACTAGGTGCACAGAAATTCAAGAGCAAAGCACAACACATAAACCTTACTCTATTTGAATCGTAACCAAAGGGAAAAGGCACGTGTTGCTCCAAAGCGATGTATCTTAGTTCTTCCTTTGTGCCCACTCAACTCTGCAGGGAAGCAGGCCCAATACCGCTCATCAGTCTCATTTTTCTCCATTCACTTCATTCATGGACAGGTTATGCGGAAAATGGTGACATTTTCTTTCATCGTAGCCTGGACAACCTGCACAGATCAAGCTCTTCTGAAAAACCTACCACGAATACAACACTGGCTAACAAAAGAAAAGCTGAGGGCTGATAAAATCAAGTCTCACATGAGCTTATTTCAGGTGGCTGTGTGAGGGAGGAAACTCTTTCTTTAAACAATGGGCCACTTGCCACCTACAGAATTTGCATTAAACGTACCCATGACTCAGGCAGCGAATGGTGCAACACCGCCGGTTTGGGACCAGCTCCAAGCATATGACCCAGAAAGAGTGGACTGGAATTAACAACTCAAATGCCACCAGAAGGATTTTCCAGCAGACAGGACTGGGTAAGACCCAGCGGAGCTGCTGCCTCCCATGTGAATCCTCTCCGCGGACCCTGGCACTCTTCATTTTCTGGCAATTGTAAAAATGCGTTTCCACACTCACTCAGCATCTTCCAGGATGTATTCGTTCCCTCTGGTTTCTTTCAACATTCTGGAAGCCATAAGACACTGGTAGATAAACAGTACACATTGTCACCACCCTGGGGTGAAGAATCATCTGCCTTGGCACTCTACTCAGGAGAAGCAGATATTTGGTGAAAATCCGGCCACCCAAACTATGACAACTGAATTTAAGTGAAGAACCAATCCCTGCGTTCAAATGCAGTTCCCTGGACGAGCAGTACGGACACAGAGCACCCATATTTAACCTCTTCCCATTTTCTGATGGAAGAGAGGAGTCCTACAGGAAGAAGGTCAGTCCAGCAACTACAGGCTTTTTCTTAATTATCTTTGTCTCCTGTATTACAACCTGCTTAGGAGCAGGCCACCCATGATCACGAGTCAACAGATGACAAGTTGGAGACCCCTGGCCTGGAGTCTCAGTTCCGTCCAATGCTGAGCAATAATCAGAGGTGAAATGTAACGTAACCCTGAACCTGAGCATGGGGGACGTGTCAGTATTGATGGGTTCTCAGCTGAACGTAAGGCCGTGTTACCGTAGGCTGCCTTGAGCAGCTTGCCTTTGTTGCGTTACAGGAGAGCAAACCTCACAGTGAGCTCAAAGCTGATTTAATTGGTTGACTGTAAATTCCAGAGGCCAGATTTGGTTGCCAGTTGCAGAAAACACAAAAACAACTATTTCAACAGAATTACTCCACATGCCTGGCCCTTAGTCTCAACCAGTAATAGGGCAGATGCTGGCAAGATAAAGAGGCCATCCATGCTATCATTAATGAAGTTTCAGGTAAAATATGATGCAACATTATTTCAAAATACTGACGTACTGCTACAGGTATTTGGTGCTCTTCCCTTAATTACAATTGCTGGAGAGCACTTTTTTCTCTCCAGCATTTGCTTGCCTGAAACCTAATGGCTGTGTTAGAAAGCCTGCAGCTCGATGGGCCATTTTTCTTTACCCATCTCTATCACTCATGGGCAAAACTTAGGGTTAGAGTAAAGATCATCTCCAAAGAATTACTGGAGACTTAAGGGGGAATCTCATCTGCTAATCTATCTGTTGTACCAACTCAGCCCTCTATAAACAAAAGTTCTATTAAAGCAATTTACTCATGGTCCCCCTTTCCTTGATTTCTTTGCAGCACTTTCATAAGATAAGCTCCTCATTACCAATAGAGCCACAGTTGTCAAAGAAGCCAGTGGTTAAACGACGTTCCAGTGATGATATTAAAGCTTCCGTGCTAACATGTGCAAAACAACTGCCCGGCATTTCCATCTGAGATGCTTTCCAAAGCTCCCTAGGCCATGCTTCAAGATCTGCCCATTAGGGGAATGCTGCACAACCAACAGAGACTGAAAGTAACACTGCCCACACTCGTGCCGATCCCCCAGCTAAGGTAGACGTTCTCCACCTTCCATGCTGTTAATGAGTTTGCAGTTAAAGCAGCAAGCTGACAGCCCAGCAGAGATCCCATAACCCAAAGTCATGAAGGACATACAAATATCGGATCCACCAGAACGCTAATAGCTCACACAGGCATACAACAGAAACAAGAGCAATAATTACCATAGGCTACAAATGGGACTTGTACTCCTTGGCCATTTAACCATCACTCCAGAATTTCACAACCAACGATACAAAACCCCAAAAGTTAGTTTAAGGACTTTGTTAGAAATTTAGTGAGACTTATTGCCCATGCAAGGGTTTTTGTTCTGCTAGGGTTGCGTGAGATTAATTACAACACACTCTAATTTTGGACATTAAAACATCTAGTTCTAACCAATGTTTTCACAAATCTGTCTTAGTGCCTTCATATAAACAGAAGTTATTTAAGGTTTTTCAGCTGCAGTGTGATCATGATTGGCCCATGCTCATGGGCGGGACTTCCCTGCACCCAAAATGGTGAAGTACCACATGCTAACAGCATGACAAGGGCCTATTATTGCTACATTCTCCTTATAATAAAACTAGACTGTAATTCTATACAGGGCTATACTGGGGAAATAAATAAATACATACAAAGCTGCCAGGACATGGGCAGAAAAGAGTTAAATTCAGATTCACTGAAGAAGTAGGGAAGTAGAAATAGAAAAGTTGAGCCCCAGTCTTTACAGATACATTGGTACTAGTTCAAAGAGGAGTTATTCAATTATCATTTTTCTATATATTGTAAATACCCAAACTTCAGTAAAATCATTTGCTTACTGTTCTTTTCCATTTTCATTCTAATTCAAAACATCAACATAGTTAGCACATAGTCCTTCCAAAAGGAGAATAATAGTGGGAACTCTGGTACTATCTGATTTTAAACAGGCACACTCATCAGTGTATCTTTCCAATTTCCTAATAAGGGCTTTGCAACACCCAGAAATTGCAGCTCTTTCAGGGAATCCATCCTAGATTTTTATACTGAAATTCACACATGCTGTGAAAAGACCCGGGGGTAAAACAACTATCTGTAGAGTTTAGTACTAATGATACCCTAGTGGCAGTGCCTTCTGTAGCTGCAAACACCAGGGGCACCAGCCATCGATGGAGGTTCACATCCCGCAAAACACCGGGACTACGTTTACTGGAATGGTTTTACCAGGGATGAGTGGTTCCATTTTTAACACTTCAAGGCAGGGACCAAAACTCTTTCCTCTAGTAGTCTGCAAGGCAAATTAGAAGGGACCACAACTATGAACTCTTGTAATACACCAGAGACCGTGTGGGATTGTGGGACCCATTGTCTACAGACCCTATTGGAAAAAGCATGAGCTGGTTTTGTGGTGGCAACTCCTTCCCTCCCAAGAGTACCAGATTTTTCAAATCATGCACTGGCATTTGCATTCTCGCTACTCCTGACAGCAAGCTTAGGCTGACTGCTGCCTCTTCAGTATATGATGTCTATTTTCACAAGAGCAGTGATGCTACTCCAAACAGTATTTGGAGCAGATCTGGAGAATAAAGAAAGGAAAAGGACATGGAAGCAGTCAGTGGAGTCTAAAGCCATCCATTGCACCAGTTTACCAATCTTACTGCCCTGGATCAAATTTCTTGGCTTCCTTAAGAAGTTACTTAAGCATCCTCATGTCTTATTTCATCCAGTCTCTCCCTATTCTTTGTACACCTTAGAAGGATCAACATGCCTGAATCCAGTTTGCTCTCCTCCAGTTCACTCCGCTCCAATTTTCAGTGTAAAACGAAAATTCCTTCAAGACTCCACCCCTCCCCAGGTACCAGTCATTCTCCCACCACCTCAGCCCTGCTCCCTGAGGTGCTAACTTAAATCACCACTTCTCATGCTTTATCCATGAGAACATCTTTGCTAAATACAGCCCACAAACCTCTACGAAGACCTAGGTGTTATTTGTTGACCATAAGGAGTCAGAGAGTTAATGAGATTGTCTTATGGTATTAGCAGACATTGACCAATAACTCGCTTATTTTCTCTAAAAATAATTATATAAAGTGTGCATCGTGTGTCTAAGTACACCTACAGCACACTATTGCCCTGGTCGACAGAGACGTTTACACTTTGTCGATCTCAATGAGTCACCAGCTCCAGGAAAGCTTAGACACTCATGAGGCACCATAAAGCTCAGGTAAGGATACCAGCCTGGGTCATGGACGCTGTCAGTGGCACCAGCAGACTTCTACACCCAGTGTAATTAGCGAGACAAATTAGCCCAGATGCCACACCAGAGCGAGCAATGTAATTCTGCATTGGCTTGCACTGAACTGTGACGTTTGGGGGACGGGAGGCCAGACTCTGCCGCTCCTTTGTATTCCTTCTCGTCCTCTCTCATGCTCTCCCTCCCATCAGACCCACAGGACTCATAATAAAGCGAGGAAAAAGCCATCACAAAAATCTGGCTTGACATTCTGCATAATGCAGGCACTGGTTATTTTTGTATAAACCCAAATTAAGTCCAATCTAATGCGGCGTTAGTAATGCTTTGGGGCAGGAAACACGTACTTGTCCGGGAGCAGTCAGTGGCTGGGGAGAGCCAGGGTGCCTGTGACCTGCCCACACCGGGCACCAGAGCGATGCAAATTATATGGCAATATTTATAGCTAGACACAGATCTCCTTACACATACGTATGGGTGGCACATACACGTGTGCATGTACAGAAGCCAGGTTATCTGACCTCGGTCGGATACTATCTGCAATTCAGGACAGAAGAACAGAAGAATTTATTTTGCCTCAATGCTAGCAGAGAATGCTTTTTGCCAGAACAGCTCACTATATTGTACGATAACTGAATGAAGCTAATTTTCAGCAGATCCTATCTAACAGCTCTTAACTGGTAGAAATAGTTCAAGGTCTTCAAAGTACACACTGTTGCATAGCCCCCGATTCACACGTTCTGCTAATAACTGCCAGACAATTGTATTGAATTTATTCAAAAACCATTAGCCGCAGAAATTCATATTCTTCGATTCTGCCTTCAGATACATGCTATATTACACTTACATTAAGGTTAATGTGCAATGCCAATTCTTTCACAAAGGAACTGCAAATATTTGAAGCTACAGTATCTCTCACTAAGGTGTCTGTTTTACAAGTTTATTGTTTCTCTCTCTCGCAACTCCCCTTTCATCCCTGCCCCTGCCAGGAGAGCTAGGCTGAAAAAAAACGGTGAGAACATTAGAGCAAATACAGGCACATATTAAGGAAACTATTGGAGACATTCTTTGTAGAGCGTGCATATGCTACCAGCATTACAAGGATTTTTCTTTCATCTGCTCCTTCAGAGATGAGCCTCCCAAATACTTTAAAACTGCTTTATAAATATCCTTCGATAAACCATCATCACATCTTCAGAGCGCTGGTGTGTTAAATGCCTGCCACTGAAGAATGATGTTAAAATTTGGGAGGAGTCAGAGGTGGAAGCTGAGGAGCAGAAGTAGCTCAAACACAGGAATGTTAAACAAGAGAGTCTCAGTGAGCGGCTGGGGCATGTGGGTACTTTATAGAGAAATAATACACACGTACCATTTATGTTATAAAAAAAAAAAAAAAGTATTACAGGTAGGCAGGCTTCTGTAATTTACCTAATACTCTTTTATATTCATGCTTCCTTAGGTTTCACGCAATTTATTAAGTTTTCAGCCTTGCCCGCAGCAAAAAGGATAAACAAAAGCAGATGTGAAACTCCCCTTTTTAAGGGCCTGCCAACCTCCTGCAAAGTCTGTAACCAGCTGGGGGAAGCCAGATTACCATCAGCTCTGCACTCACGGGTCCAACTGCCCTCTCTTCCTTGCAGCAAGCTCTAGAGTGAGCCCTCGGGGGGTACTCTGTGACCCACAGCACACCACATAGGTCTTGTCTCTTTAGAAAGAGGCTGTTCGCTTCTGTTCTCTTCAGATTTTGGTAGGAAATGTGTTTTATTGGCAAGAGTTAAGTAAATCCCTAGAACAAAGGAGACTGGAGAAGAAGGGAGGACCAGGATAGAAAGGGTGACGCACATCCCTAGCTGGTCACAGACCACAGAGGCACAGACTTCATGAACATTTACACAAACCAAAGGCAGAGCTATAGAATTTGGGTTTGCTCATCAAGGGGTAACCAAGAAATTACATCCTCGCTGCACCTTCACTAAAAGGCTGTTGACATCAAAAAGGTAGAAGCTTCAGGAGAATTTGTGTGGAAGACTTCACCATCCTCACTTGCAAAAGAGGAGGTACCACAATGCAGGACAGGAGATGGTAGAAAAGCACAAAGTGTTACAGATATATTCCTAGAAGACCAATGCCTCCGTGAAGGCTGCCCTGCCAGGCATCTCTCACATGACACAACCACACAGCAGAGTATGGCCCAGGGCACTACCTGAGCCCACACATCATGCCAGTCAGGTTAGAGTCGGCTCCAGTCTGCAACATAATGCGCTGGGCTTGCCTTGGGCCAGCTTAGGGAGCAGTGGAAGAAACCCACTGGACTCTGCTCCCATCCATCCAGATATACCTTCAATTAAAGGCCATGGAGGGAATGGACACACAAATCTATGGTACCCTCCTACCGTTACATTGATTCCTCTTTTGTTGTTACAGCTTTACTTCCGGAGATGGAAGCCATCAGATAAAACACACTCCACAAACTTAACAGGGGGGCTGTCTCCACCCTGACAATCTTGCATCCCTGAGGACCATAAAACTCAACTAAAAACCAACAGGTTGCAGGCTCTCTCCCTCCTACACCCCGCTGTCTCAAAGGAAAAGATCTGGCCATTTCCTATTCTGCACAAATGAAGAAAAGCCTCTGAAACCACTTAACCCACCCTGCTATAGCACCTGTTTCTCAGACATTAACAGCTTCCAGACTAAGAGTCTCCTAAGGCAAAAGAGCTGAAAAGAGGAGGGGGGGGGAATCCCAGCTCACAAGGTGCAGCTGAAAAATAACAAATGGCTTTGAAATTGGAAGGGCAATGGAGCGCACTGCTGCGGCGCTAGTGAGCACACACATAATGAATTGGGGATTCCCCGTGTCAGGGCTGGCTTGGAGAGCGAATTGCAGAGTTCCAGGGAGGATCAATAACTGTCAGAAGGAGAAGAAAGTGAGCACTAAATTCGCTTGCCTTTCATCTTCAACAAATGGAACAGAAAATCTGATGGATGACAGAACCTTTCGTTTCTATAGCGTTCTTGTTGAACTAAAGACTAGTGACATTGAGATGATTTTCAACATGCACTTCTGTAGATCCAGAAGCAATTATAAAAATAAAAATAAAAGAATTCTGTTACAAAGAAAACCCCAAACCAAAAGCAGTAATTCATAAGGGCAGGGTAAATAAAAAATATTAATGAAAGCCCGTGCCAGTGGTCAGCCCCTAGCATGCGAGAGTGCAGAGTTTTGGAAGCACGGAGCACATTAAACACAACACACCCCTTGCCTCCCCCATAATTAAGTTAGAGATGTGAGAGCAAAAGCAATAGAGGCTGTCTGCTTAGTTTCTCTGCTTGGCAGGGCACCACACACATATGCACACAATTTCTCCTCTTCTCCATTTGTGAAAGCAAGGGAGGGGGGAAAAAACCCAAATGAGCAGATAAACAAAAAAAACCAAAGCAAAGAAAAAAAAAAAACCACAAAATCCCACATTTCAAAGAAGGAACATGCTACTGCTCAAAGAAATGCCAAAATCTCTTCTCCATCCTTTTATTTTACTGTAGGCAGTTACTCAACCCATCAGGAAAATTATATTAAAAATACCAACAACAGAAAGGAGACAGGACCTTTAGTACGATCCAGCTGCCTCCTGTACCTTGACTTTCATACCAGATATTTATTTTGGCATGTGGGCTGTGGGGGAAGGGGAAACATCTCTGGACACCTTATGACATACTTCACCGTGGTGTAACAGTTCAGAGCACAGAGGTACATCTCTGATTATCACCCATGAATGCTGAACACGCAATACAATAACCTACCGTGCCTTTGCCCCACACAGTAGCACATAAACAAGCAAGAGGGCAAAGTGGGGGGAGGGGAGGAGTCTCAGCACAGAACACATGATTAGTCTTCAACCTTATGATCTGGATTCAGCCATAGAGGTGGCATTACCCAAAGCCACCGCTTAGACAGTCTTGGGATCAAAAGGCTTGCTTGGAGTTTGCTCTCTTGCCATGGTCTCCCAACACTGCAATAATGTATTTGCAGAGTACGTGCCACTGAAGCCAGCTCAGAAGAGCATTTTTCCACCACTAAAATCAAAACTTAAAAGCCTGCAAAACAAATACAGTGACTCAACTGGGTATAAGGGCTTAGTGTAAAGTTCAGAAATTGGCAGAGTTGGCAATAATAAATAAATGAAAAATCAATCTCTGACCCTTACATTTTAATCAAAATAGACAATGTCACATGAAACAGACTACCATGGCCTCTCTAGTATCACTTAGTGCCTACAACAGGCTCACTGTCTTCTCAGCTCCCCGGCCATCACCAGCTCCGCACTATGCCCCGTGGTTTCCCACTGACGCACAGGCATTCTGGCCGAACCACGGCCCTGCGACCCCATTCCACCTGGCAGCCACGCAGCCTGTGCTCGGCCAGCCCTCTCGGCTTTGCTTTTTGGGAGACCAAGACAGTTAGGAACCCAAGGACACCACCCTGACAGACAGCCTCCTCTGGAACTGTAGCAGTTTCCCCTGTATGTTCCTCCAGCTCGGTTTCATTCATTTATTTCAGAAAAGCAAGGCTGTAAATAGCCAGTCAGTTTAACTGCTGGGCATCTAAGAAAATAACCTCTCTGAAATTGCTCTCTCAACCCCACCTCACGAGAGATATCAGCAACGACCCCCCTGAAAATCTGCATCAGCTAACAAAGGGAGAGAGTTGCCTGGCACCCAATCAAATAACCAGGTAATTTTGGTATCTCAATCAAATTGTGGTTTGAGCAATGAGGCCTCGTCTCCATATGAAAAAGATAAATCAATCTACAATACACAAATGCAATTTTAAAGGAGAATAGCTATTCTAGATCAAATACAGATGCAGAACCCGCAACTTCAGATTAACAGCATCTTCCCAGTTTAGCTTAATCTACTTTGAAAGCGAATTACTCTGCGCTAGGCAGAGGCACTCTTATTTTCCAACAAACCCATCCTCATGCAGGAGCTGCTGCGAAGTAGCTCCTCAAGAGCAACCCCATGTGTAGACGAGACATTGTTTCCCACAGATTGGAGCCTCTTGCTGTGCTTTCCCTTCCTAAAACTTGCAAGAAGTTGCTGATACCGAAGGGCTGGTTTGCTTTACTTCATAGACTAGTGCTTCTCAGCGCTGAGTTGAACAGCTGTTTGCAGCCTCCTTAGCACAATGAGATGCCACCATTAGTTGAGCTGTACTTTAACAGTCTAGATTTTTCTCCGCTGAAGGCGAGGGGGTTTTGCCTCTTGGAAAGGTTTGTAAAATATCCTCTAAGTCTACGTTAAGCCATCGGCCTTGTCTCCAAGCAGGATCTCCTTGGCACATCTCAAAAGGCTTTGCACGAAGTTTCCAGCGCTTGACAAGGAGCATCTCATGAGGGCAACGCACTCCAGCTGACTGCACAATGACAGCAAGTGCCAAGAAAACTCCAAGCCTAATCTGAAAGCTGACACTGACTTGTGTAGCTTGGGAAAACCACTTAACCTCTCCACATCTTAGCTTTTCTGCCCATAAATGAGGGTAATAATACTGAGCTCCGTCTTCCCCCAGGGACTGATAGGGGCCTTGGCTTTGTATGGCACTTCGAAAACATGAAGTGCTACATAAGTGCTAAGTACCATTATCTAGAACTTCCACTGTCACCTCCACATGTGGGCACAGCAGATGCTAGTGAGAAGGTGCCCACAGGGAAGACTCCAGCCAAACCGAACGTACATGTTCACCCTGAGGTTTCACTGGGAAGATGTTCGAACATCTGCTCACAGAAACAAAAGTGATTTCTGGTACGGCATTTACCCACTGCAAGGGCAGTGCAGAGCTGTACATGAGTCCATTCATCCCTTCAGATGGGTACAGCACATGGGGAGGGACAGTACCTCACTTCAGTGACCGTATCTCACATCTGTAGTTCTCAAGCATGCCTCCAAACATCCAACCAGAAAAACAGGAGCATTTCTCTGAGCTCTTCACTGAAACACCACCACACACCTCTATCTCCCCAGGCTAGGTCAGTATCCACAGGAGAAGCACAGCAACAAGAAATATTCAAACCTTTACAGAACCCAACACGTGCTCACTCCAAAAGATGGACAAACAGCATCCAACTCTTCCAGAGAGTGACTTAGCCCATTTCCTGCTTTGCTAGTTTCCCATCCTCCACAAGCTGGATACAGGTCCTACAAGGTGAAGGGACATGAGCATTGTGTGCTCTCAAGCTCCACTGGCTCCTCCAGTCATGTCCTAGAGCAAGAGTGAGAGACAATGCAGAGTAGCTGCCCTGCTGCTTATGCTTCACCAAAGCCTTAATAACATAAGCAAATGTTAAAGATGCTGATCATACTGGACAGTTGAGCTGGAGCAGGTCTTGAATGGTTATAGACACCACACATATCTACAGACAGCATTTGCTCCTCAGCTCCTCAGTGTTCCCATATCTCCCCACCTACCCATTCATCTAAACCAGAAAATTAACTCTTTGCTAACTGGGACATCTAGGAAAATGTGGTCCTGAAAACTACTGTGGCATCTAGATGGATACACAGATGGGTTGTACAGCTGTACAGTGGACATCTTGTGAACAGGTTCTGCAGTGACACTATAAACGGCACTGTTTCACCTGGAACAGCAGTTAAGCCTCTCTAGGAGATGGGGAAGAGCAGGGAAGATGAGATGTCTTGTAGGCTGTTATTATCAATAATGAGTTCATTTTCAAATCTAAGTTGACTGTTATTCATGACTAGAAAGGGGTGGAAATTTCAAAACAGTCCTAAGAAAATACTTTGAAATACTGATTTCTTTCTTTCTGTGTTTATATAATGCACAAACTCAGGGCAAGCTGAGCTACCTTAGTATTACGCTGTGCTCTGTAACAAGTACAAGAAATTCATTAACTGACAAATCTAACCACTTTCTGTGACTACACCAACAAATTAATTCGAGGGTAAGGACACTTGCCAAGACAGTGAATTTTATGTAAGTACGGGAGAATCTTCATGGAAAATAAACTTTTATTAATCAATGAGTATCATTTGTTGCTCAATGCAGGGAATGGAAGTGCATCACATGCTCCCCATCTCTGCTCAGAGGAGCTCCAACACCAGCCAGCTCTGAAGAACTGCTCATGGATGATCTCCAAGGCAAAATGCTGAGACTAGTGCATGAGTAACAAACAAAGTTTCAAGAAAAATCACGATCTCTTCAGTGATCCTTAACTAACAGGAAGAGCAATTCATTTCGCTGCACGAATGCTTAATTATGAATTATTAAATCCAGCTCTACTCAGGATACTTACCCAGGGAACCAAATGCTCCCACATGTCAACAACTTTTATTTTCTGAATCACTGAAACCGGTATCAATTCAAAACGCATACGGTGCCAGATCTTGCACAGAGGATTTGGCGTGCGCTTTCAGTGCCCAGCACCTCCAGTCCTGACCAGACTCTTGAGAGGGGCAGCAACTCTTCCTCCTTCTGGTCTTTGGAGATAGCTGTTTTTTGAAGAGGACACTGCCGTTATTTTTACCCTCTTCCCTTTCTCCCATCAGTGTGAAACACACAGGGAAGCATGTGGGGAGCCACAGCTTACATTCTCCTGTGCGATAAGGGTGGGGAAAGTATCTCCCAAGCAGGTATTTGGGGAGAAGTCTGTCCGTAAGCACAAGTTTCCCAGCATTCACGGAGGAGGCAATTCCCTGCCCGGCAAGAAGGAGGCAGAGAGCCCTGGGCTGCTCCAGCCTCCCGCCTGCCAGCGAGCAGCAGCCAGGGACCACAGCCTGCGGGCAGGGGATGGGGGCAAGGGAAATTTGAAAGCAGGAGAAAGTACGGGGCTGCGAACACACATCTGAACACAAAGCAGCCAGAGGATGTGCGGATACGAAAACGGGGTGCATTATTATTCCATAAATTAAGTCAAAGCAACTTCAGCAGATCCCAGACCTTTAATACTGGGCTGCTGCACACCACCTGAGTTGGCTTCCAGCCTACAAAGTGTTTCAATTTCACGCAATTGAGGCAAGATCCACGTTTTATTAAAACAGGTTTGTCTTCCTGCAAATAAACCTCATCAGCTTTTGCACCCTGAAGAAGCAACTTGGGTTTGCCGTCTCTCCCTCCTCCCTCCCCCCGGCCCACAACAAAACATTCATTCAAAATCTGGTGAGTAAAGAATTACAGCTTTCTGAACCTTGCCCACGTCAGGCTGGTATGCAACAGGTTTCAATGTTTGTTTTTATAATAAATAAAGCAAAATTATAATGAGACAAGTAAGTTCCTTGTCTCTCCTCTGTCTTCTTTGAAGACTGCTTTTTTGAGACTTAAGCACAATTGTAACGTGGTTAATAAAGGGCATTCCCTATCTCACATTTCAGCCTGTTCCAAATAATCTAGGCAACCTTAAAATACCCAAGCCTGCCTGTCAGTCACTTAATTAAGAAATACTAATAAAAAATAAAATGTAACCCACCACAAACACTTTTTCACTTTTAAACATTTATCAGTCTATCCCACAATCTCATTTCTCCTGATAAAAAGTGAAAAAAAAAAAAAAAAAAAAA
>VWZK01001445.1:867767-883514 GCA_013396935.1 Baryphthengus martii
TTTTTTTTTTTGCCTTTAGTCCCCTCCAGCAAAATATGCAAAGACAACTACAGCATTAAATATGCATGTCAAAGACAGACTAGCCTACCAGTTCGGACTGTGAACTCGGAGCCAGGGGAATTGTACAGCGCTCCCAGATTTGCCATGATCTGATATGCAGAACACGTTACCTTTCCAGGAAAGGGACGTGAACATACGGTGCCCGTCACACCACGCGCACACGGAACCAAGCCGCTGCCGTGCCTCACACCGCACAGCCCCATCTCCCCCAGATTTAAGCTATTTAGTAGGGCAGGGACAACAACCCACTTTTCTGAGAACAGTTTGCCTATTAGATCCTCTTCAATACAGGTAACAATAAAGCAGTAATGAAATTATCTTTATTAGCACCAAGCGCTTTGACCTGCTCATTTCATAATCACAGCACTAAACACAGAGTCCACAGGGAGACGTCACCATCTGACAAACTTGGATGGCACTTGGGAAAAGGAGGGTCCCTAATTTTCCAAGCCCAGACTAAGGCGCCCGATCCCAGCCACTAGGAAACAGGAGCAGGATGATGCTTTAATGCAAGAGTCACGAGCCCGGCTCAGAGCCCAGGGAAGGAGCAGCTGAGTCGGCCAGAAAGCAAGCAAGGCACCAGCTCTTTGGCCATTCTCCTCTCCCAGTGCTGAGGCTGCTCCCTCACATCTTCTCACGATTTACTCATCCCACAGGTTCCTCACCACAGCGATCTGAAGTGGCCAAATGATTGCCAACACAGGAACAGAGCTTAACAGTCCACCTACGGTGTGAGTGGACGCTCCCTGAACATGCTCCAGGCATGACGAGCAGAACAAGTTACTGCAGGGCGAGCTTCACTAAGGTCTTACAGCACCTCTGTAACTGCCTGGCCACGCAAACAGCTCTGGACGCAGACGTAAGTAAACTTCACCTTCAGTCCAAATGGCATCTGCTACCTCACATTTACCCCTCAGGCAGCACTTGTGGAGCAACCGGCATGCCTCAGATTCACACCAGAGCTTATCCCAAGGTAACCTGTCCCAGCCATCAGAGCTCTTTAATGAGGAGCAGGTTACTTCATGTCCAGTAAATGACTTCCCTCCAAAGAGCTCAGCATGCCTGAAAAGCACTGAGATGGGGAGTCAACATGGAGCAGCTATGGCTTTAGCAATGCAAACCCTTACTTGCTTCATATTAATTAACCACGTAGACATGCCCAACATGCAGTGACACAAGTTCCGCTGCCAGGGAAACCTCTGTGCGCTGCAGTCATTTGGGCTTTTCTAATGATACTGCTTCCATGTAGCTACTCAGCAGGAGAAGCGTTCACAGCCATAAATGCACACTAAAAGTCTGGAGGTTTTTGGATCCCTTTACTCTGTTTTCCTCCATAAAATATCATTTTTTTTATGACAGGCCAGTAACATCCTTGTAGCACACAATGTTGATACTGCAGAGCTCTGCAGGCATACAACACAGCAACACTTTGTTGTTTTGTCTTTCCTCTCCCAGACACTATCCTTCCAGTCAGGGAAAGGGGACCATGGACATTTTATGCATTACTCAGTGGGCATTCGAGCAGTAAGAGACCAAACTCCTCCTCCAAGGTGTCTCCTCCTCCTACAGCCTTGGGAAGAAATATGTCAGCAGAAGGACAAGCTATAGGTGAGAAGAGCTCAGCACACACTATTCCTTCTCTCCCTCTATTTCCCTTCTCAGTACTCACTAGCTGGGGGACAGGCAGAAGCCATGACCATCTCTCAGGAAGGGGCTTATTTCATATAAATGCTCATTTCCAGCACCCCAACTCAGACAAGCACCACTATACAAGAAAGTACTTTGAGCACATACTTAAGTGTTGTCATGAACACAGATGAGCATCAGCTCACGTCTAATGATGTCTTGAATCAAGGCCTAAAAAGTAAAAAGGAAGGGGAAGCTAGTTTCCACAGTAATGCTAGTGGAGAAGTTTTTAAGCTCTGCCAACAGGAAAAATGCATGTTAGAGAATCGCTCGCCTCTCCTAGGAAACTAGCACAGACCCATCTCTTTCTGGAGGCTAACACTGCATGGCCTAGGGACACCACCAGGTCCTTAATCTGCACCAAGAAGAAGAAAAAGAAAAAAAACAAACCAAAAAAAATACCTCTCTCTGAAAAACCCCAAACCCAAGGACTTGCTTACTTCTTAATTTCATCAGAGAGGCTGGTCAGAAAGCACCCTTCCTGTTGTAGACACACAGATAGGGGTTCAAACCACACATGCCCAGGACTCCCTCCCATTATGTACCACTCCTACACAGGCGAGCCTGTCTGCAGAGCTACTGCTTGCTGGGCGCATAGAGGAAGAACTGCTTCAGCTCCCCCAAACTTCCTAATTCCGAGACGAGAGGTAAGGTACATTTGACACAAGGACTCATGGATACACAGGGTCCTGACACCACCTAAACAGCACCAGAAGTAACTTTCCTCTAAAGTCTGATATAACGTTAGGATTTCAGGTTTAGATTTCAAAAACTACTTGAGTTTCTTTTTTGTTTGTTTGTTTTCTGGTGGAGCTGCAGGGTTTTCTGCACGCCTCTAAAACGCAGCTGTGGAAATCATCAGTTTCTCAAAATCAGCTTGGGAAAGTTTCTTAACATCTTTCTGACCACAGTGACCAACAGAGCAGTGAGCAATGCTTCTCCATCTTGGGAAAGCGCTGCATGGTTTTGCTCACCAGGATCAGTCAGATGCAAGGGAAGCTTTAAGGCAAGAAGGTCCTCTGGAACCAGACCTCTGTTACCAGCCACTGCATATTCAACAACTGTGTGACAAAACCATCTATCTTCGTTTTTGTGAAATTAGGCACAGAACATTGCTTGGGGAGAGATCAGGGTGGGGGATTGTTTTATAAAGGAATCACTTCTCGTAATTTGCAACATCTCTAACTTTCCAAAGGCTTTCCAAAATGGTTCTGTCCCTTGCCAAACAGGTCTGCACAGGACAGAGGAGAAAGCATCCTTCCTTCTTCTTTACGTGGTGGCTTACTAGGCAGCCCCAGTTTTTTTCCAAAGGAGAGAGCATAGATATCTATACAGTCCAGAAAGTGAAGTACTCCATGAATAATCTAATCCCAAACCACACGAACTGGTGAGAAGAGCAATAATCCTGGGCTTGAGCAACTTGGCAAACAAATGGTCCTGAGACCGGCAATGCCAGCTTCCTTCCTCTCCCTTTAATGATGAATATGTGCCGTTTTCTTTACAACAGCACCTGGACACAGTACACAACCCTTGTTTAGACAGAAAATAGGAGGTTCCTATTCAAGTGGGGTTGTCTGCATGAGGAAGTTTTTGTGCAAGGGCTCAAGTGTGAATTGAAAAATGCAGAACAACTATTTCGAATTATCTCTCCGTGTGGACACTCTTATTCAGCACTAAGAGTTTCTTTGTAAGATTTAGCTTAATCCGTTTCCAAAGCGGATTAAGCTAAACCACACAAAGGACCTCTTACTGCTGAATAAGAGTGGCCGCATGGAGAGATAATGCGAAATAGTTATTCTGAGACAGCTACTTTGACTGCATATTTGGGCTTTTCCACTCTGCATCAACAAGCCCAAAGCCATATTGGAAAGGGAAGACTGTGGTTCTAGAAATCTGGTAAAAAACAGTGCCAGGGCCGTATCATACCCATTAAATCTTCTGCGCTGTGCACGACGGCTGCTCCTGCTCCAGTCGGCACAGGCTCTGGCTCCAAACTAGGCTGCATTATTCAACACCTACTTCTCTAAGCTCCAGATTGAATCCAGCCACAAACTTCAGCGGCAGACAGGGTGCATGGGCAGAAGGACCTACAGTGAGCAGCCCTGCCAAGTCTGCCACCCTCGGTACACATCATCTTTGATCTGACAGGCTCACCCATCTGGCTCTGCAGCATCACCCGGTGCTGCTGCAGCTCTTCGCCCGCTGCCAAGGCCGAGCCGCTGTGCACGGCGGCTGCCGCTGCTGCTGCAGTCCTCGTGCACGCCCCGGGCTTCAGGAGCGGACCGTCTGCACTCTCTCCGGTCCTCTTGGCACAGCCGTTCTTCTGCAGCAGAGCTGATGGTTTGACGACACTTAATTTTGGGGCCACACAAGTCCCTAGAAGCTAATTTAACGTGCATTCTACAGCACAAATGCAAACTGCCATGTGATTGAATCTAAAAAACAGCTTGGGTTCCTCTGTGCTAAAATACTCTCCTAACTCATTTTTCCAGTGTAGGTTTTTACCTTGAAATGTTGCTCTCTGCAGTTTTACTGTATCCCAAACTAGCTTATCAGAAAAGGTCAGAAATTAGGGACTCATATTTGCATTGCATTTGGGACAGAGCGGGTATTTTATAAACAAAAGACACAAGTGGGACGCCTGCAGTAGACGAGCTTCCAAACACACTGAAGGCAGCATACTTAGGTCTTACTTAAGGATTTATAATGAGCAAAGTATCATCTTGTTTCCCCTCAGCCAGAGAGTTTCAATACTCAGACATATCAGAGAGAGACATACCCGATACATTTTTATGTGCCCATGGCACACCAAAATGCCAAATCTCATGGCTCCAGCTCAGGAACAGAAGCTGCAGCACAGACCCTCCAGGCAATCAAAACTGATGCTGGTTCACCACAATATCCTCCTGCTTCAGGAGGACCTGCTGAGCTGTCCCCAGTAATGTCAGAGAAGCCAGACCCTGCCTGGGACCAGGGAGCACTGCAGCCGTCTCAAGGAAAGCCACCCCGGTACCCACAAACCAGAGCCCTTATAGACACAGGTTCTCCCAAAGTCCAGTCAGGTAATTCACAAGAAACGGATGCTCAACAGATTGCACAGAGCATATCATAACACCCCTACTCAGCTGCCTTCTAGAACAACACTTCTGGTTGCCAGCTCCTACAACTCTATAGCCAGTGTAGCAATACTTGCTATTTTTATTAAGCATGATAGCCTTGAAGTCAAGTGGTTAGGGAAGAACCTCGGCCTCCACTTACAGCACACAGCAAGCTCCTCTGCTGCTGTAGAGAAAAGTTTGCAAATTGAGCATAGTATACCCTGCAGGCTCAGGAACCAGAGAACAAATAAAGAGAATATAAAATGTATTACTTATAAACAGAAAACAAACAAAAACACCACAAAAAAAACCCCCACCAATCCTCATGATCTTTTGAGGCCTGACTCATGATCCTAGAACAATTGGGGTTGGCAGTACTATACATTTTATAGCATTTATTCACAGCTGAAATATCCCAACATCCAAATACTTCAGAGTTGTTGGAGCTACTCGCAGATCTCCTGACTACAACCAAGCGTGGCAATTCATCCCAGCTGCCAATCCAGCCCCAAGCTGTCTTCTGAAGGTGCCGTAGTGCTGACTGGTGTTTGCAGAAGCAGTAAATTCCTGCTCACTTCACAGTGAGAGGTACAAGCCTGCACATTTCCCCAGTCTCGATGTTAAAGCAGAGGGGTTCCCTCCAGTACTTAAATAAGGTCTGTAGAGGATGTATGTTGTGCAACAGAATACACACAACGGCATGAAGCAGTCCCCTAAACTCTGAACTATTTTGCAAACATATCAAATTATCAAGTGGATTACTTTTTAGGAGTCCACAATTCTTCTGTGCTCTCCACTACATTTCCTATTCATATTTACTGGCTATGGGACAGAATGTGTGTGTTCCATAGGAATCCATCCAAAATAATTTCACTGGGCTGCTGGTAGGTGAATTCTATACTTAGTTCTAAACATTCAGGTTTGAACAAAATTTTTTTAAACACAACCCTTCCCAATGAAAAAAATCAAAAGGAATCAGTGGTGAAAGATTTACCCACAAAACTCTCAGTAAGTTTAATTTTTTCTGTGGCTTAATTCTATGCACCTCCGAAAATGCAAGACAAGATGTTTGCACACTTTTGGGCATGTATTAATGAAACATTTTGTGTACTTTGCAACTGCCAGAGCAATTAGCCAGATAAACTATAGAGCATTTAAAAGGGAGTGTCACTAAAGCAGCCTTTCGCATTAAGTCTGCACGGCTAAGTCTGCAGCACGAGTCTTGGGAATCTGTATGTTGGGTCCACGCACCAAGGCACAACTTATCTGCCATCAAGGACTGCCAGGCTACCAGTACAGCTCTGACACATAGCCCTCTCCTCCCCACACACATATCCCTCTCAATACCAGGCACTGATGTGAACGATGCCCAACTCCTTCCTCCCACAACATCACCGTGTTCATGCAACTCTCAACACAGACCGCATGCTCAGAGGATCGCCCTGCAGATCTCCAGGGAAGAGGGTGTCCCATCATGGGCACGCAAGCCTGAAATCCAAGAACATCTCAAGAGGTTACTGCAGAGGAAGAACAGCCTCTCTAGAACAAAATATGAAAGCCAAACAAGAGCTTTAAAAGCCCTCCTGTGGCACTGTGCGTGGAAGCTGCAAGATGTTCCAGATGGCCTTGTACATATAGGACTGCGTATATGTCTGGATGAACCCCACATCTGGCATGTTTGAAGGGACACTATAGGTAAATTTAAGTCTAAGACAAGTCTAATAATTACTTGTAGGTAGCTGTCTTTTGAAGAGCTCAAGTGTAAATCACATGAGACTGAAAGAAAACAGGGACCAGGCAGGACAGACTGCACAGCGCCAGCTCAAACAGACCTGGGAAACAACTCCTGATCCCTCCAAACTGCCCAGTGGTCCCAAACACTCGCTGCCCACGCAGGTCAAAGAGGCTAAGAACAGAGAGTACATTTCAGATGGTTCTGCCTCCAATTTTTGCTTGTCATATTATGTTTTGAAAACATTTTTACCTCTTTAAGCAAAAAAAAAAAAAAAAGGGGGAGAAAAAAATCAGATACACTACTGCACAGTGATTCTTTGTTCTTGGGGATTCAGTCTACTTCATGGCTGTGTTCATTACATATTAGAAAACCCAGGCCAAATAGTACTAGAAGTCCTCCCCCAAGGTAACATTTACATTTACTTCAAAAGGTCTCCCTGCAGAAGAAAATGTAGGATTTTTTTTAAGCTTTAACTGTTTTGTAAGAAATATACTGTACCAAACCATCATCGTTTTGGGTTCAGAGTGGTTTTTTGCCTGGTACAAAGGAAGCTAAAAACAAGTCTCTGTACAGCCAAGACAGCAGGAGGCAGGAACCTGGGACTGGTCTTTCACCCATATTCCTGCCCAAAACAGGGTATGGCTGAGTCAGGGTATTTACTCTGCAGAGAACAGAGAAGAATGGCACTACTGGGTTGAGTTGGCGTGATTTTAAGGTTGTAGGAATGCATGCACAGATTAAAACGGTTTTAAAGGAATTTGATTTCTGTAGTGAATAGATTTTGGGGATCCTTGTGCAGACACCCCATGCTCATTTTGACTTGCCTGTTCACCCCTCAACACAAAATTTTTACGTGATCTCACATCTTCAACATGCTGGTGGCACATGCATGGAGCAGATCAAGTGCACATTGAACACAGGATTTCAGGATAACTAGCACCCTACCTGCCTAAATGAATATGTAACGCACCCAGCCGGGGTCTGCTCTACAGCCAAAAACGTCTTACTATAACTGTTTCACAACCTCTTGTGAAATGAAACCAAAGGTCAGAAAAAAAGAGGGAAAATAACTATAAAAACCCTTACAAAAAAAATCCTACCTTCATAATAGTCCTATCTACAGGCTGAATTCAAAATTTTGACCTAGCGAGCTTAACAGCATACTATTAAAACAATTTTTTCCCCTAGTTTTCTTTCACCTCTGGACACAGATAAGCAGCATGACTGTGCCAGAGCAAGATGCAAGAGTCTTACAAGACGAGCGAAGCACCTAAATGCAAATAAATGCACTGGTCTTAAATGGAGCCTCATGCTGTACCTTCCTCAAGACATGCTGAACATAATTTCAGTTTAATATTCTGTTTCTCATTATGGGCCTTGGAGACTCTCTCAAGCATCATGAAAAGCAATATTAACCCAGCCCTCAGCACTGAGGGCAATCCAGCCAAATTATTCATGCTGGTCTTTTGCTTCAATTTTTGTAGTCTTAACTCAATGTTCTTAAACAAATCTGAAAGGAGGATGGATGACAAATAGTAAAGATTTTACATAAGACATTATAGATGGCCACATTTTGCATTCATCATTAAGCTAAAAACCCACCCTGAAGCCAAAGGAAGTTTCATTGGAGCTGGGCATAAAGGCTGCAGCCCTGACATGGAGCTTGTGGTACTTACAGCCAAGCACAGAGAAGCGAGAACATTAAAAAAGAAAAGAGAAAAGAAAAAAGGAAGGGAGGAAGAGAAAAAAACCAAAACAAAACACACCCCCACTCTCCTTTCCTCTATTTGTAATCCAGCTACAAAGATTAGCCTCAAATTCTGATTCCAGAGATAGGGGAAAAATAAATTATTTGCAGGTGCTAGCATTTTCCTATAGATTTTCAGGGCAGCACAATTCATTTCAAGACAAAAAACTGGCATAGGTACACTTGGTGGGTAGACCAGACACGGCAATGTGAGTGGAGAACCAGTTGCTATACCCATACGTTACGCGTTACATTCAGACAGAAAAGTCAGCATGCCCATGAAATACCCCTCATTGTTCCCCAGAAAGATTAATGGTGTTTTCACAACTGCAGAAATGGGTGTAGAGACTCGTGCAAGAGCGGCCAGGTCTCAGGTGCTGTGGGCAGGCACAGCAGCGACGAACGGGGACACCAGAGAGGGGACTGATACATCCCAGGCCAACTGGCATCTGCAGCCACTTCATCTCTGCCAAATGCCATTACTCGCTCTAACTTTATTTACCAAAAAAATAAGGCCATTTTTACTCCACAGAATTAACGTGGCCTGGGGCAGATGCCAGGAAAAAACGGTGGAAAAAGCTGCCCCTTATTTATTTATTTTAACAGAAGGAGGTAAACTAGTTTGCTGCCAGAAATAAACATTAAACCTTGCAGAACGTCCCCCCCTCCCAAAAAACCCACTGCTGCCCCCCCACTCCCTTTGCCGCCTCCTCTCCCTCCAACATTGTAAGTAGCACAAAAGATCACATTACAAATGCCAGCTGTGGCTCTTTTGGAAGGTGGCCTCCATCTCGGAGGTAGTATATGTTCCTCACCGCCTAAGTGGTTGCTATGGTAAATATGCTTTTTATTGAATAGCAGAGTGAAACAGCTTTTAAAGAGACCCATAAGAACCCCATAAATGGTCAAAATACAAGGCAGATCAACCACAGCCTCCCTGGCAACAGGTTTCTCTTTATTTTCCAAAATGATTGTGATTTTTGAATCCTTTTGTGTGTATGTTGTCCACTTGTTTCCACCTCACCCACACCCAGGTGGACAGGTTGGAGGAGCCAGGACCTCAACCAGCCTCCCAGCACAATGAGCTGCTTTGGCTTTTAAAGGCAAGCACCCGCTCTCCTGCACGGCGGGAGGCTTTGGGGACAGCAGACGGTTTGTATTGGGGAGCACAGGTGATCCCCAGTGAAGCTATGCACGAAACTTAGCCCTACCAGGCTGCACCCAGACAGAAGCCTCCTGCCCCGTCGCCATCACCTACAAGCCCGAGCACTCCACCAAGCTGGCTCCAGAGCCTGGGATTGCTCTCGTCCCTTGTGCCGGTCCTCCAGCACAGCGGTAAAAAAGAATTAAAATAAGGAAGTTACTTTGGTTCATTTCTCATTAAGAATAAAACGACAGCAGGTTTTGATAGCTGTAGATTGCTAAATAATGAGCCAAACATTTCTTTTCTGATCTCTTCCTCCAGTGATGGCCCAAGTAGATGGGAAGAAACAAAGTCATTCTGAAAAAGTGAAGCAACCAGTGCTAGAAATCAACTTGGTAAATACCAGTCTTGTTCCCATCACTCTCTGCTGCACTGAGGGATAGTTCAGAAGCCATGGACTCTAAAAGATAGTTCTTTATTTAGAAAGAAAAAAGGTTTGCTAAGACACTCCTAGCAAAGGGATTACGCTTCTCACATTAAGTTAGAGACAACAATGGAAAAGGAAGCTCCTCAAAAATGTTTAGTATGATTTCAGATTTCTTAACAAAACAAATGTGTGCCTTGGATGATGTACCTCAGCTTTAGACTGTGTAGCAAAAGATAAAGAACAAGCAGTGTTTCTTGTCCTCAGATTTATCTTATCTTCCAATGGTTATAAAAAGGTTTTTAAAAAACAACAAAAAAATAACATGTAAAATTTGATGAAAAAAGTATTTATGAAGAAATACTCTAACCCACTAAAAGTACCATCTTCTCCAGAGGTAAATTACCCAGATGAGCACTCAGAGCTAAGAGGCTCTTTAACAACAGATGGCACTGACACGGGCTATAGGCCAGGATGGGCCTATGCATAACACCATATAAACAAACAGTTTCCTTTTAGACCTCTGTAAATACTGTTTCAGAACGTAATAAAATCCCAAACTCCTCTCATGCAAATTTGTAATGAACATTTCAAACTCAACATTGTTTACAATAGAACCAAGAAAATTCAACTGAGAACTAAAAATTTAAGTGAGAAGTTAATAAATATATTTTTAGCAATGCTACTCATTGTAAATAAGAGTTTTATAGTTTGCAGTTAAGTAGTAAACATTTGATAACACTTCTTATACTAAATGAGAAGTCATCACAACCCAAAGGGACATACGCCCTGTTGAGCTTGGCTCAGTTGAGCCTTCACCCAGGTAAAATGCAAACCAACTCTTAAACTTGCATTCAAGATTTTGCAATAATAAACAATTTCTTTAGTAAAGGCCATAGAATAGGCCTGGCTTTTATTTTTTTTTTATGCATTCCAACAGTTCCTCTTCATTCTCTTCAGTTCAACATTGTCAGATGTGTAAACCAGCCTGACTGGACCCAACTGCCACTAAGTAATTCTAGAGTGTGTAAACTTACAGCATTTTCAATTCTCTGCTCTCCTACAAGGCACACGAATGGTAATTTCATAAACAGGTCAGTAGCAGCAAACGTATCCCCTCCTTTTACCACCGGCTTATTAGAGTTTTGGGGTTTTTTTTCAAATATTTCTCTTCAGGTTTGTGTAAAAGAAAACCGATGGTAATCAATGCCATTAATGTCAAATGCCTTTTTTTTTTTTTTTTTTCAAGTAAATGAAGAACATCTTTCTGTGTTTACTTACAACAATGTGTGCTGGAGATGGAGACCTAGCATCCTTGAGGGCTTGTCTACTCTGAAGGCTCCCTGCCTGAACATCAAGCAGTGGCCATTTCATCTGCAGATACTGGATGGAGGAAACAAAAATGGGGAAAGAAAAATGAGTTCAGAAAAGAAAGGCAAAAAAAATAACAAATCTTAGGTAACATGGGTAAAACGATATAAATTAAAACTTATGCAAGGAACTGAAACAAAAATTAAGACAACTTTGCATGTTTGTGGAGACAAAATCTATGCATAACACTAATAATTAGTTTCATACCACCGCATTACAGTTCAGGAATAAGAAAATTAGCAGACTGCAAAGATCGCATTACATTGATTTTACTAATCACAGCAAATCTAGAAGAAGAATAGCAAAAACATGGAGAGGATGGGACAAGGGAGGGGAAGGTGGATTATCAGTCTCGGCAGAGGGAAAACACATATTGTGGGTTAAGAATATGATCTCATTATTTAATGGATCATCTGTCAGCCTTCTTTCAACAAATATATCATGTCTACTCCTCTGGCTTCCCAGTGCTGTATGAGCTCTAAAGGCAGAGGTCTACCCCAAAAAGACCCAGCGCTGCTGAGTCTTAGCACCTATTTTCTCGACTTTTCACTATTTCTGGAAGTCACCATGGATTATTCTTGCTCATCTTCTGTTGGACAACTCTTACGGGATTTGCACAGTGTAACACTCAATTACAAGGCCAAGCTTAAGCTCTCCCGTTGACGATGCCCAAGACAGAGTAGAGCCTGGTATGCTCACACCCAGCTGCACCAGCCAGGTGCTCAAGGAGACCCACAACTTCTTTATGTCACTGTCATCAGCAGCTAGGCTGAGCACACACACAGGCAACCAGTCTGCAGCATAATGGGGTGTTCAATCAAAAGCAAGGAAAGCTTAACTACACTTCAAGAGGGAGCAGAACGTTCCCACACGTTTAACCGCCATCAAATATCGACTAAAAACTTCTGCTCTTGGCAGTGCACACCCTCTTGCTGAACTCACTGGACAAGCCATTGCACCCCAGCCAGATCCCACAGCGGAGCTCAAGGCTTCCACAAAACAGGTGAAATCTAGAGCTGGTACCCAGATTGCCACACCAGAAGTGCTCAGTTCTGATCAAAAGCAGCCCCGCAGAGGAATCTTTTAGCCCAAATACACTTCTGCACAGTACATCTGAATATAAGCTTTTCTCTCTGCATGGTGCTGCACTGTGCCAAGTAGGCATACTGGTTAATATGTGATCTCTAGAACCCCTGTATCGTGCTGGAAGAAACGTGTACTGCCACATACCTCCAGCCACCTCCCAGAACTAACTACAGATAGACCAGGCCACTGAAGAAGATCCTATTTAGCACTAGACTCTGGTTCACCTAACAGATCTATTCCTAGAAAATATCTACAGAAATAGTTATGTTTACCCATTCCCTTCTTCTTCTTTTTTATTTTAAGAGAATTCTTGAAGGAGAACTACACACAAACAACTTCTGCCAGGTGAACAATGGAAGCCATATCTAAATCTCCACAAAGGAAGGAAGGAGATCTAGTTCCATGCTTTCAGCACATCCCTATCACATTTGTTCACGTATGCAAAACATTTGCTAGCATGCAAGGCGTGTCTGCTGCAAGACCCCGGGCACGGAGGTGACCAAAAGCAGGAGCTAGCAGGAGGATGCATTACCAATTCCCATCGCATGGAGGGCCTGAGATTTCTAAGCTACTGGAATGCAAATAAACAAACCCATACTCTGGATTTGTGCCCCATACGAGTTCCTCAAGTTCCAAGAAGTCTTGTTTTTATTCATCTTCACATTTGGGATTTGTGCAATGTGGACCAGAATGTTTCAGCACTTCTTAAAAACAAGAAATAAAACCCAAACAAACCAGAACTAGTCTACTGTAAGCGACATTTCTAACTCTTACGCCTCGACTATAAGCCCCTGGGTATTTCGATTGCTTATATCAAATCCCTGCTCTTCAATATAGGTGACCACAACATAAATTTTAAAGTTGAGATGATGTTAAAGTAACTTTCTAACCCTTTGTGGTTTCAAAAAAAGTGCTTAAAAATGCAACCCAAGTACACAGAAAATGAACCCAAAACCCAAGGCAACTGAGAGCTTCTTAACTTGAGGGGAAATGTGATACACTTCAGATTTGCAGATGGCACTATTAAACAAGTCAACTGCTACATGTTTAGAAGACCATCAGTCGTCTTAGACAGTGATTGTAACACCACCACATAAAGGGGCGTATGAATTTGCAGAAAGGCTCCTGATGGGTTGCAGCTACTACTAGCTTCCTCAGGTTTTACAGCCAGATAGTGAGGTATTCTTCCCTTCTTCCAAAGAAAACGTCCTCACAGGATGTGTGCTTCATCATACATGCCTGTTTCAAACTCTGCATCATTTTGGAGAGTGAGAAGTTACAGCTACCACAACTAAAGCACGTACAAGAACCTGCCAGCTCAATCAGTGGCATTTCAGGAAACGGACACTAAGCTGTTACCCATCAAAATAAACCAACCACCACCATTTTTCCATGACTACTCCGTGGTCATGAGTAACTCTCGCATATTCCTACAACCATGACAACCCATGAAGGAGCTCAGGTCAGCAGCTGCCCTAAAAAACAGGCCAAGAATGCAAGGGCTTCTCTGAGACCACCCTAAGGGCAGACTGAGATGCACTGACACAATGGCACAAGCAAGCTCACGTCAGACCCCATCCAGGCAGCAATTACCATAGAGATTACAAAGCCTTCAGGACTGTCAGTTCTGCTGGTTTTTATTAGCAATAAATTCCCTTAAAAGAAACAGGGCAAGAAGGTAAGGTTGCTTCCGCTTCATCTCGATCTCACAGGAGCCCGTACTTTCAGCATGGGTGCTATCACATCGCGCTCACCAGACCAAGATGAACGTTTCAGAAGATATTTTTGCTACTTCGCTTTTCTGGTTTTAAAACCCTTAGTTTAGACTCTCAGTAAAGTCCTTCTCTCACCCACCCCTGCCAGAGAGGATCCAAGGAATCTTACAGTGCAAAGACGAAAACACAGCCAAAACTGCTTCTCCTCTTGGATAGGCATGTGGAGCTCAGCAGGAATGGTCTAAACCCAGAAGGTCCAGTTTTGCACAACAGCACACACATGGATAGCGGCTAATACATCAGTAGGGGGGAAAAAAAAGAAAAAAAAAAAAGAAAAAATAAACTGTCCCCATGGAAAGCAGTAATGCTCAAGGGTAAATAAAGCAAATTCAACAAGCTCTATCAAGTGGCCAGGATCCAGAGAAGCATTCTGGCCCTGCCAAGGGCGAGATGTTCTGTCTGACAGATAAACAGAGAGGGCCAAAGCCCACAGCCAATGCCTGCATCAAGCTAACGAACCCACAGCTTTAACGGCGGGATGTTTGCAAGAGCAAAAATGTGCGATTTGCTGGCTTCAAAATGCCAGCCCCGTTGATAAAGTATGAAATATTAGCATTGTTTAAGGTGACGAGCCTGACTTAAGGGCTCCTCATCCAAGAATTGTCATGCTTGTAACACAATATTGATGTGGTGGCTTATAATTCTTACTTTACATAAAAGCTTCATTGTGTGCCAAATTCAATCTCCACAGGCTACCTGAGCCACAGATTTTTACGAGTCTACATTTCAGCGCTGCGAGTCTACAATACACATAATTTTCAATTATGTTAGGGCAGAACAGGATCACTGCCTATATAACATTACTGGTTGGAGGAAATGAGACTCAGCCCTACTGCCGAGAGAGCTAACTGGATCCAGATGGCGGGCCGAGCAAGGCGGCCGGCCGAGGGAGCGACGTCGCAGCGGCCGCCCCCTCCACAACTCTCTTTCATGATGGAGGGAGAAGCCAAGCCACCAGTGGGGCTGCGAGGTGGGATGGGAGGATGCCTGGGCAGGGCAGGGGAGTTACACCGTGGTGTAGGGAGGGTGAAAGAAGGCGGGGAGAGGTGTGATTGCTTTTGCAGGTTTACTACTGCTGCCCTACGCCGCGATATTCTTACTAAAGTAGAGAAAAATTAAGTCCTGTTACAGTAGAGAGGTAAATCCTTTCCTTCCTCAAGCAACTAAATAGCAGGAAATCCTCTTCTCTCGGCCCTAAATGCAGATTTGAGCCAGACGGTTCCTCTGATTTGCTAGGAGTCCACAAAAATCCAAAGCCGACTTTCCCAGCCTTCTGACACCGCTCTTGCATTCCTGAACTGGGGGGAAAGGGGAGGAGGGAGGGAAGTTCCCACCATCCTGCTTCTGCAAACGCTGGACATATGCTCGCTCCTCTCCTGCTTCTGTGTCTCAGTGTGGAAATTAGGACTTGCCTGTACAAACACTGAACTTTTCAACAAATTAACTCTAACAAATCTGTGCAAATTATTTCAGAGCAAAACTGTTGAAATGAGCTCTGCTGGCTTGCTTTTAACATTTTTTTAAATAATGTCATCTTGGCCTAAGTATTTTATTCCCCGTTTAACAGTACGATCTGATGGGGATCATTAGCATGTGTGTGTTTAAAAAAAAAAAAAAAAAA
>VWZK01001445.1:883522-923417 GCA_013396935.1 Baryphthengus martii
AAAAAAAAAAAAAAAAAAGTTTTATGGCAAGTCTCAGAGAGCTTAAGCAAAATAATTGTTAAGCTCCAGGCCTCCGCACAAAAATTAAAACACGTTTGGGGTGAGCATACTTGAGAGAAACCAAAGCTTTTAAAAAGGCTGTTAAATTGTCAGCACAAGGGAAAAGGCAAATGATTTGAACAGCTTAGTTTTGAATTTGTTTTTTTTGTAGAGGGAAACAACCAAAAAGAAAAAAAACAAAAAAAAAAAAAACCAAAACTTGAAAATTAAAAACAACCCACCCTTACCCTCCACTCCTATGAGCAGTAGCAGCAGCATGTCCTCACCTCCCATCGGCAACCAGAAGGTCCTGCAAAGCCCAGACCCACTGAGTGCAGCTTTGCACGCCCACCCCCTTCAAATACCGCCCAAAGCAGCTGCCTTCCTGGGCACCACTGGGGCAAACAAACATTCCTCCCAAGATTTCACAGCAGAGTTGGTTAAAAGCAGGTAAAATTCACATCCAAGACTAGAGGAGTTTGGTGGAAACTCTTACTCCCAGCCAGCAGCCACCCCCATGCTGGAGCCGAGCTCACAGTGGTGCAGTCCCAATGGAAAGGATGGCACAGAGCTCGCAGGTGTTTCCTGTGCCGGTGTCCAACCTGGAGCTGCTCCCTTGTCACTCTATTGTTTTCACTGCTGGAATGCCTACGAGTGATGTCCCACAGCATATAAATACATAAACTCAATTGAAAAAAAAAAGCCATACTTTTAAATGGAAGGAAAGCTGCACAACACTTTCCAGCTCAGCCTTACTGCAGCTGGGGCTTATTAGCTCCCAGGAACCGAAACAAGCAGGAGCTGGGCTCCTGGAGTCAGCTTGATGCCGTGGGCCTTCAAATAGTTCCCCTAACAATGGGATCACATCTCCACCTGCAGAGTCTGCGCTTTCTCCCTGGATCTCAACATGCCATACAAGCGGCAATACTCCTGATCCTGGTTTTGCTGTTATTATCTCCCTCGGCCAGCGCTGCAGAATCACGTGGAAGTACACACCTGGGCATCAACTTTGAAGCTCAGGAGTCTCTCCAATATTTAGTGAGCAACTCTTCTGGGAGGGGGCATCTAGACAAATTTTAACCAGAGATAATCCAGTAGTAACTGCTGAGGGAAAGGCAATAGAAATGAAGATGGAACTTAACGAGACTGTAATTGCCCTCTGTGGAGAAGAAAAATGGTTGCTAGAGGATACTCATCTTGGTACTTACAAATAAAAGTCTGCAATATACTAGTGTCCCCACTTAAGTCAGAACGAAAAGGCCCTAAGGATTTAAAAGTAGACCCTCAGCTTCTGTTCCATCTCTTAATTTACCTCAACTGCTTATTTTTGGTCTTCAGTTATCATCTTGTTTGCAGGGGTGTCCAGCATGAGGGCAAAATCTGAAGGACTTATTTTAAATAACTACAGGAGATTGCCAAACTTTAAAAGGGCCTCCTATTTCTTAGAGATATGCAATGCCTGGAATTTTTTGTATGAGAAGTAATAGACACCACCCACAATATGTAACGTACCACGTTGAAGCACAGGGGAACTGCTCAAAATGAGAGTAATGAGGCTCATTTCAATGAGACTGATCCTTTCCACACACAAGATTTCCCCATGGCATTCAAGAAACGAAAGCATGACATTGTAAAACACAGAAGTACTTCCACTTTTTTTTAAACTAATATCACCCTTTAAGCTATTGCAACACTGCAAAAGTAAAATATTAAATAAAATACATAAATAGGGGAAAAGTGGCACAAAAAAATTAAAAAGAAACTGGTAAGTGTTGTGTACCTGCACAGACACATGCACGTAGGGCATTAAGTCATCTTCCTAATTTAAAACATCACTTCTTCACTAGTACTGGTATCAGCTAAACCACCTTGTAATATATTCCTGAACAAGACACTTCTACTGCCTTGAATTTCCCTGCTATTGAGAACTGGAGTGATTTTGTCTCTTTCTCTTTCAGTAATACACAAGAGTCTCTAAAATAGGAAACTTAAGGCCCTCCACGTCAGTATTTTCCCTGTGCTCTTTCTCACATTGCTGAAGAGCTGCTAGGGCATAAAAAACAAGGCAGAGTTCTCCACAGCCTGAAAGTTACAGAAATGTGTTAGTGATTAAACAGTTTGAGATCACCTCAAAGAACAGATGCCTGAAAGCAGAAATCCTGTGATCTATAAGTGCCTCACTAAAGCCACAGAGCAATCTAAGGTGATGGGCAAAGAGGGTGCCCATTTTGGGGTGGAACAAGGCATGAAGAAATAGTTTGAGCTCCATGGGCACCTCAACAACTCTAGTTCTGCTGTGGGTGAGAAGTCGGACTGAGCAGAGGTGCAGGAACATCCCACAAGCACCAGATCAGTTGCCTTCTCCTGTCCTAATCACCAGCTCCATGCCCTTACACCTCTTCTCCCACATCCCGTTTGAGATGCGAGAAAACAGCTACATCTCATTACTAGTGCCACACATCACCCCTACTTATGCTATTTTTCTACACACAGTGATAACGACACAGAGGAGGATGCTGTAGGAGAGAGATGAAGAGAATTATCAGTAGCTTCCTTAACAATTATTCCCTATGAAAGTTCAAGTAAATTCACATAATTATTTGTTCATTCCGACATGGATGAAAGGCATTCCTGCCATCAGTTTTACTACAGTAAAATATATTTTTTGATTCTAATGAACACAAGACCGCAGCTGAGTTCTAGATACTGACACCAAGCATAAAGAAGCTAAGTAAAGGCTGATCAGCTACTGTAAGAATTAAAAATCTTTATTTTTTTTTTTTTAGTTTTACAAGAGGAAGAGTGTTCATGTGACACAGAAGTACAGCATTATTTTCTGCAGTTCACATGGTATCTCAGCAAAATAACTGCAGGCAGTATTTCTCGATCCTGGGTGGAACTTGGGAAAGCACCATTACTTTCCTCATGCTTAATCTGAAAGCCTCCACAGCACTTGCTGCACAAATCAGCAGGCTGGCTAAGTACTATTTGGATGTCTACAAAGTACTGTTCCAAAAGACAGGCACAAACAAAAGTATACTTTCAGTCAAGGAACAACTTTTCATCTACTTAAGCCAGAAAAAAAACCCAACTTCTTCATCTTCAGACTACTTTCCCCAGATATTCTATGCAACCTGTTCTTTTCCACTCAAGCGGAGTTTCCATTAAGGAAAGAATGGGACAGTCATGAAATCTCAACAAAGTCTTTCTGTAGATACGGCTTGTTTAGACTCAGCAAAGCTAAACCATCCTCCAAGACTCACCAAACGGTTTGATGTACAGACCCACATTTAATTTCTCGTCCTGGCAACCTCACAGAAAGTGAGAGAACGATTGGGAACTAGTGTTTGCATGAAGTCCAAGAATCCATTTTATGGTCTATAAAATATAATTCCTTTCCTTCCCATTAAATAAAGACAGTAAAAATATCTGACAGTACGTTAGAGACAGAGATCATGGCACTGAACTACTACCTCCATTGTAACAGAAGGGCTGCTCCAGGGGAACCTTGCCTCCCTTAAAACTTTCCAACTCTGTTAAGAGCATAACTCTATCTGTAAAGAAGCTACTACAGCTTTAAGCTTTACAGCTACCTTTTTCTTCTTGCTTGCCTTTTTTTTTTTCTTCTCTCTCTTTTTTTTTTTTAAAGGAAAAATGAAAACCAAACCAACAGAGCTCAGTGGTCAACCAGTCTAGTTCTGCTTTAATACTGCAGAACAGATCTGCTCTGTTCTGCTCTCTTCTCACCCCTTACATGAATTTGTGGCACAGGACAGTGCAATGGCATAAGGAGTAAAAAAAGAGCTCCAAAACTCATCCCCACCTTCCCCTCACTTCCATCACTCACAGTCTGGAGTGGGATTTACGTTTCCTAATTATGGGAAGCATTAACCAAACTCCTTCGGTAACCTGGTGGCAATGCCCATCAGGAAAGTCATCTCTACATGACCAGGATGCATAATGGCAGAACTGGTATCATTTTCCACCATGTGTGTATGGTGTGAAGAAAAATTTAAAAAGAAAAGAAAAAACAAAGAGAGGCCTATTTTTGTGCACCTCTGTCCTGATCAGTGCTACCTAACTTTGTCATTTGTTACTCTCATCAGAGATTGATAGTTGCCCAATCTGTTCTCCCAACTGTTTCCTATTTGTGAGGGGGAGTAAAAATGTCTGATTTGGTTTCTTACAGTGTGGAGGGATGAAGGAGGAGGAGGAAAAGGGCCGGGGCCTGCTGTGGCAGCAGGGTGGCTGCACGGCAATGGCCCTCGGCAAGGCAGCACAATGTGCCACTTCCACAAGACCAAATACAAGCAAGTCGTTTGTCACACACCTTCTGTGAGGAGCTGCATGACTTCAGAAACTTTGGTTTACAAAATATGAGCCCGAAAGGGGTTGACTGACAAAGCACTAGACACCTATGGCCATGAGAAGCCAGCAGACGCATAACAAGGGCAAGATGGGAAACGGATGTCCCACAACGCACATTGCCCTCCAGAGGAGCCTCTCAGGCTATCTGGGTTGGGGTGTTGGGGTTTTTTTTCCACCCGTTGATCCAAATGCTCATCTCAGGTTCTGTGAAGTACCTGCGAACAGGAGGAACAGGTGGGTGGGAAGCCAGTGCAAAGGTGCTACAGAGAATGTAGCTGTTTGCTTGTTCTTGTAACATCACCTAACGGGGTTTTACTGAAAGAGTCATATTTTCTCCCACTGTTGGGTAAGTGAAACTCATGACTCGAATCACCACCACAAAAATTCCTGTTGATGTAGCAATTCTGGGTGAACTGCTGGGAGCCACTCTCTAGTAAACCCAGTAAATTTCATACTGAATTTCCTGTCACCTCCCTTGTGGTTTCCATGTGCGATTGGGTCTTCAAAGCAACAAGGGGTTACTGCAGAATAGATGGCTCCAAAGGTTTCAGGCCCTCATGAAAACCAAGAACTTGCAAAATTCTCTCTCCCCAGGGTTGGTAACTTTTGTCTAAGTTTCTGGATTTTATGTTTTTTTTAAAAAAAAAAAAAAAAAAGTCAACCCCCCAAAAATTAACTCAAAAAAGTAACCTAAAGGCAACCTCACGAAAAAGTCCCAGAGATAACACTGAAACCAGCAATAACTCTGACCTGCTAGGACAAACTGGGAAGGTTGGTCTAGAGGTTGTTTTTCAGAACGCCTGCTTTGGAAAAAACTTTCCACTGCATCATATCCTGGTCCACATTCCTCGTCGTAATCTTTTAACTCAGATGCGTGGAGATGTCTTTGAAAGATGCAAAAGAGGTCGAGAGTCCCCTCAGCTAATTGCACTGGCTGGGAAACAAAACTTGTGGGCTGGGGTAGGATTTGTGTCAGACTGACCTTCTGTGAGCCCAGCTACTCCTCTGAACACAACCCTCTCGCTGCCTCCGCCAGAATCCTCCTGCCACTCAAGTATCATCTTGCTGTAACAAATTACTCCTAACCCAGGATTACGTCTCTTTCCAAATCCCTCCTAGAGAGCCAGGAAAGAAATGTTACCTCCCAAGATTCAGCACCAGTTGTTTCCCCTATCAATAATCCTCCTATATGCTTCTCTGACGGCGTTAGCTCACGGGGCCAGCAAGACCGCTCGCACCCACTTTCCTCCCAAACGCAAGCTGGATGTCTCAATTGTCCATCAGAAGAGGAAAAGATGAAGGCTTGCCTTCAGATGCCCATGGAAAAGACACTCCATCTAGCCAGAGGCAAAGCTGACTCCTGGTTAAGTAGGAAGAATTATATTTAGGCAGAGGGCTAAGTGAATCATTTGGGATGAAAGCAAAACCAAACAAATGAAGTATTCACTAAATCTGTGCTGTCACCTCTTGTTCCTGGGCAGCCACCCCATGTATTTATTTTCTGGTTTCCTCCAGCACCACCAAAACAATGCAATATGCATTTATGGTATTTAAATGAAGTATTTTAAAAATATTCTTAGTTGAATCATCAGCCACACGCTCTTCCTCAAGAACAAATAAAATGTTGTTTTTTCTTAAAGGGGACACAGAGAGAAAAGATATTAAAACAAATATGGTCCAGAACTGACACCACTATGAATTATTTTTGCCAACTGAAAAGGCGCCCCAATTAAAGTCAGTCCAATTCCTGTAAAATCCAAGTAAAGGTGTGGCATGCCTCCAAAAAATGCATTCTGTTTTTTTCAAGTAATGGTAGATTATGTTTTAAATTTAAGCCGCTTTTGTTGAATTGACATATTTTAGGGACAAAGATGTACAAAATATACTACTAGAAATTTTGGATAAATGTTCTTTCCGTTTGTTCAGAGAGTTAAATTTTCCTCAGTCAGAACAAGTATACTGGCATTGCCACTCACTGAGCTAAAGCGACTAGAAACAAAAGTCAAACAGCACAATGCACTAATACAGAATAATCCTTTCAGATTTAACAAATTGAAAAAAAAAAAAAAACAAACAAAAAAAAGAGCCCACTTTTCCACTTTTTTAAATAGCAAGCCAAAATGCCAAAACGTATCTACAAGGAAAAAGAAAATCCAGGCCTTCTTCTGCGTAGGAAAAATACAACACGCACAAGCCTGCATTTTTTCTCTCAAAGGAAGAGGGGGAAAGAGGCAGGAGAAAAAAATTATTATTTTAAAAAAACTGAGTAGAAAGGCTGGCTGGGAGGAGGCCTCTCTCCCAGGGAGAAGGGTATCAGCAACAGCTCTGCAATAGCTCATGTCCTGGGGGGACTCTGCCCCATGCACCAAATTCTTGTGGTTGTGGAAGAGGTTTGTTCAGGAGAGGTGAGGGTTGCTTTCCTGCAGCGAACACCTAACTCATGGCCCCGGGGAGCAGAGCCTGCGCTCCCGCAGACACAACAACGCTCGCGCTCCCCAGGTTTGCGTTTGTCGCACTTCCACGCCACAGCCCCGAAGTTAAAATAAAGGAGTCA
The DNA here is from genome assembly GCA_013396935.1 of Baryphthengus martii. Taxonomy (NCBI): domain Eukaryota; kingdom Metazoa; phylum Chordata; class Aves; order Coraciiformes; family Momotidae; genus Baryphthengus; species Baryphthengus martii. The sequence continues at coordinate 890,484 of VWZK01001445.1, forward strand.
TCGGAGCAGCCCTGAGTGTATAAATCTGTAAATAGCCAAAAATGTTGCTCTTGTTGCTAAATATAGTGCAGGCATTTTGAACTGGCTGGCCCGCAAGGCAACTTTTATATTTATTTATTTAAAGGACCGTGGTTTGGGAACACTGAATGTTTTTTAAGCTTGCACATGTATATTATGTTCCCTCTCGCAGTATGAATATGCAAAAAAAATTTAAAAAAAAAATATTAAAGGAACTTAGCATATACTAGAAAAACAGCTTCCACTTAAAAGAGCCAGAAAGCAGAACAGAAAAACACATTTGGCTTTGTAATAGGAGTGAAATCTCCTCCGAGGACAGTAAGTCAGGTTCATACAGAGTTAAACACAGAATAGCTTCAACCCCACACCACTCTGACAGAATTAGCCAATCCCTTGCTCTTGATGGGAGTTCTTCCCAGGACTGAGCACGTCCCTTCTAAGGCATCAGGAGGGATGGATGCAAAGGCCTGGAGGAGAGGGGACCCCCAGCAGCTAAAAAAACACCTGTAAAACTCTGCACTTCCCAGGAAAAAAACAAACAAACAAACAATAAAAGCAAGGATGTGCAGCGGTTCACGCTCCCAAAGCCAGCACAGGGCATACTACTTATTTACTACTAAATCCTAGGAGTTAGGCACCAGCTCGCACTTTGCCTTTGCAGGAGGGTGAGAGCTGGGGGTGTGACAAGCCCATGCAGGAGAAGAGGGCAGGAATCCCCAGGAAAAGGCTCCCGAAGATGACAGCCCAGCCCTGGACCACCCAGGAGCCAGCCTACAAAAGACCACTCACCTACAGGATGCTCTCAGAAAGCCAAGGCTCTAGGACCCCGAGGGGACAGGGTGGTCCCTGCAGAGGCTCAGGATGAGGACGAGAGCGCACACTGGGCCGCCCCAGACCTGCTGGGACAGCCACGGACAAACTGGCAGCACCAGAACTTTCACGCACCTGCGCTAAGTACTCTGGACCAGCAAGTGTCAAATGCGTATTTTAGGTTTTAGCCTTACCTGCAACTGATTAAAAAAAACAAACAAAAAAACCAAAACAAAACAACGGGGCAGTTATTCGAGGTTTGTTACAGCTGTCTAAAAAAATAAAAATAATAATAATTTTAAAATTTTCCTTAGCAGGGCGGGGGGAGCGGCGGGGTGGAAGGGGCTGCATTGACAGCTCCAGTAGCCAGAGGCACTTTGCAAGGAGGAAAGAACTCAAGATGTGGGAAGGCCTCAGGTTTCAGAGCCTCAGGGCACATCCAAGAGACACCAACCGAACAGCCAGGAAAGCAAAGGCTCCGATCTTACAACGTTTTATAATCTTACTGCAGACACATATTTCGTAAGTTCTTGTGGTTGAAGAGACTGGGGTGGGGAGGGACGCAACGAGCCACGTTAGCTAGCGGGGCTTTGAGAGGCGTTTCTGTTTTTTAAAGATGAGGTAGGATGTCTGCATACAAGGAAGGGTAATATAAACGAAGCAAGTAAAGATCAATGAGCTCCCTTTCATATCAATAGCTTATTTATTTTTAAAATCATGACATAGCATTTCTGTTCTATTTCCAAGTCAAATTTGTCCTAGGTGAGTGGCATCAGAGGAAGAAAAAACCAAGCTCCTAAACAAGGTTTTTGAGAGTGTTTATAGAGCGAAGAGCACCTGTGCAGGACACTACCCTGAGGTCAGTGTTTCTGCACGCCGCGCAGCTAACCCCATAACCTCGGGAAGGACCTTTCATCTCAAGAGACCTGCACACAAAAGGTCATTACAGTGCACCCCACTCCCACTAAGGAGCTTACCTCTCACATGTAACATCAGGCTTGTTGAGCAACATGCGATGATACAACAGCTTCTAATCTACTGAAGATTATTGTTCTTTTCCTCCTGCACCCCCTGCCCATAAGCAAGGGTGGGATTTGCAACACATTGTTTGTAGAATGTTACCTGAAGGGCAGAGGGAATTCAAACTGTCCTGCCCTCCCCACTCCCTGGGTGAACTCTCCTGAGAAAGATTTCCAGTGACAGCTATCAGCGGTAGACCAACTACTGTAGAAACTTCCTCTGACTGTGCAAGGGTTTAATGACAATAATTAGCCACATTCTGGTAAAAACAAACAAACAAAAACAAACAAAAAAAAATACAACACCATAAAAAAAACCCACCAAAAAAAAAGAAGAGAAATAATTATTTATCCAGTGAGCAGGAGAACAGTGAAGGAAGAATGCAGAACTTCAATGCCATCATCCACCGCCTCTTCCGTCAGTTCAGGAAAAGATTGGCAGCTTCAGCAAGACCTGCTTCAGGCCGTCATTCTGTGGAGCTGGATGTTTTGCCATCGCTTCTGAATGATAATTGGCTCTAAAATTAACACGCCTCACTGTCCCTGTAGAAAGAGCCCTGTGGTCTCATCCAGTGGGGTCGTTACCCGCCGAAGCATTCCACATTTCCTCGAGAGGGCACAAATGTCCTGAACTCCCACACACTTCAGAGCAGTTAATTCACTCAACAGGGCAAAGTATTCAGGTCAGGATTTTTCCAAGAAGCCGTAAGGACTTGGGTGCCTGACTGGCTTTGCTCCTCTGTGAATCCCATCCCTTGCACTGGTGAGTGATCTAAGACCCACACCAGAGCTTTGCTTGAAAGGTCAAAAATTCGCAAAAATATGAAATAAAAAAGCATCCGTCAATACAAGTAAATTTATAGAAGTTGGAGTTGTAACCGATTAAGTGCATTCACTCTCGAAGTAATTTTAAACCTCCTCTCTGAGTTTATTAAGGCCACTAACTCTTCTCCTCATTTGATCCTCCTGTTCTGTTCCAGGATGAAGAAGAATATGCCTCTGTCTGGCAACGAACCCTGTCCTTGGTGCATCTCTTGTACAAATGTGTGTGAAAACAAGCACAGCCCTTCCGTTTTACTTTACTATAGAGTTTAACACTCACATCAATCATTCCACACACGGACACACCAAAATAAAGGGCAGACAAACCCATATCCTATCAGTCCTATATAACAATGCTTTAAACTTGTAAATATAATGTATCAGGCCAATTCTTCCACAGGTGTCAAGTACCTCAGTGAAGCTGCTGGAGTCGTCAGCATTTTGCCCCTCAGAAACTCCGATTCCAACATCATTAGCACCAATGCCAAATTAGGAACCACTTGTGACTATCCTGTGCTTCCTAGTCACTTCCACCTCACACCCCAAACCATGCAGAAGAGTGCCATCAAACAAAATTCCCCCACCTTGTTTGCAGAGCATTTAAATAAAAAAAAAACAACAAAACAAAAACAAAAAACCAAAAGAAACCAAAACAACCTACACACACACGAGGAATAGAGGCCACCAAAATAGCATTAGATGGTAATGGAAACATGGATGGAGCAGCCATTCGCCCACACACATCAGGAGCATTTGAAACAGAAGTGGGACAGGAATTAAAAAAAAAAATATCTGGCATGAGGAAGTCCAGACCATCCACTGTATGCTTGGACAGGGAGTGGTTAGAGATTTTATTATTATTATTATCAAAAGAGGGGGAAGGTAATTATTTGCCAACAGACTTTAACTTAATCATTTTGAAAACGGGTAAAACTCAAGAATGACAAAGTGCAGGCGAGCTGCAGGACAGGGCTGCAAGGGTGCAGCCGTGGCCACCTCCAGCGTTGGGACCTCTGAGTAACGCAACTCCCTGCACCAGCTGACCCGCCTCTTTCTCCTGTGCAGGAGGAATTAAAATAAATAAATAAATAAATAAATAAATAAATAAATAAATAAAGGGAACAAAATAAAACTACAATCCCGCCCTTCGGTAGGGCCTAGATTAATTGTGAATGCAAATGAAGCCCTTCTGCAGCACTGGGGTCCATTTCCAGGGAAATGCGTGCGCTCGCCTGTTTACTCCCGCTCCAGCAATGCAGCATAACCTTCAGTCAAGCTATTAACTTGAACGTTGAACTTCACAGCGCTGGCTGTCTTTCTCAGCCATTCTTTTGATGTTACCTCCAAAGCAAAAGATCAAAGACTTTGAGTGTGGTGAGGGGAAGTCCCAGGCTCTTAGCCTACCAGCCTGTGATATATGTTAAAACCCTGGCCAAAAGAGAGAGCGAAGGCAAAAAGAAAGGAAAAGCTAGCGAAGAAAGCATCCTAGCAGAGCGGTGACACGAAGGAAGCAGCACGGCAAAATCCACACGCCACGTCTACCCAGGTTCATGTTCCCAGCAATGGGGCTTGTTTCTCTGTCACCGCATTTTCTGGCAGTACCAGATCGCTCCTTAAAATCCTCGGCCCCCCATCGCCCCTTCTGCCACAAAGCCTCACCCTGCACGCTGCCCAGAGGGACGGCAGGCACGTGCCAGCAGCTCAGCGCTAACGAGAAAAGCATCCCCGGTTAGTACATCCTGCAAGCCCACAAGCTTTGCAGGATGGGGAGAGACGACACAGGACCAGGGCTCTGCAAGACATTGAATTTCCACGTCCGCCACAGGCTCCTGGGCCATCCTGAATGAGTCACACGAAAATAAACCCTTCGCCTCGGCCTTCCTGCTTGTAAAACGCAGATAATATTGCCCTGCCAGGATAACAGCCTATTCTTCCTTGTGGGGCCCTGAGAGGTGGCTGTGCCAAAGGCCGTGCTGCTATCTGCAGGGGTCCAAGTCCACACACCCCCTCACGTGTCACTACACCCCAGGCAGGAGGGGAAGCCCACGGTCACTGCTCGGCGCTGCGCGGGGACGAGGCAGCTTCTGCCACATGTCACCGCCATCTCCCTGGAGCAGATCTGGATGCCTTTGGCAAGGCTGGTCCTGCAGGAAAACATCTAGAAAGTAATCGCTTTTCCTCTCCCTCAGCCTCGTTTGGGGTTTTTTTTGTTTGTTCGGGGGGGTTGGGGTTTCTTTTTGTTTAGCTTTTTTTGTATTATTTCTGTTCTAGCCATGTGTTTAGAAGGGGACAGGAAGAGGGAGATTATTTTTTTATATATATAATTCTTTTATTTTAAGATCCCGTTCAACCATTTTCCCCTTCCTGAGCCTTTTTTTGGTTTTATTTACATTCCCATAATATACAACAGCATTCCAGATTTAGACAGTGGCTCTTGGTTGACATGGTCAAAAGTGGATTCAGTGCAGCCTGTCTGCCAAACCAAGCCCCTCATCCATCAGCTGAAGTCCTTTTACTGCAGGGTCATGAAGGAATCACAGACTGTTTTTCATTCCTTTCTATCAATGTCCCTCCTAACTCTAGAAACCAAAACCCTCTTACGCTTGTCAGCTCCTCCTCTTCCCCACCCCCATGAATTCAGCTCTTGGCATTCACCAGCATAAAAAGCCATGGGATTCAAAACAGAAATTCTTCAAAACAGAATTCATGGCATTAAGCAGTAAGTAGGATATTCTGATTTTATTGTACTTTACTTACTCCTACTTAGCTCTAATCCTCACTCCCTAGACAGGCTCGCTCTCGCTGTCAGCAAAGTCAATAGGAATTTGGCTATTGACTTCAATGGAAGTGGGATCAGATCCTCACATCTGTTGCACAGGGCAAGTAATATGCAGAGAAATAGTAAAAGAAAAAATATACGCGGAAAGAGGAAAAAAAAAAAGGGGGGGGAATCTCAACACGGAATTGTGAAGCGATAAGTGAGCTTGGATCAGCACTGCAAGTAACGGATGCAGAGGTGCTCCAAATCCGCAGAGTCCAGGTAACATCACCAATTCCTAGATAAATTTCTTCTTTCTTAAAAATGCAATTCAAACAACTACAGGGGAAAAAAAAAACAAAACAAAACAAAACCTACCTCAAAACACCAAACCACAACAAAAAAAAATAACCTCTAGTCATAGCTTCTAATACAAAAGGACCAGCCAGCCTCTCAGTAAGGCATTTTCATGACAGGGAATCCCTTAGCTCCCTTTCCAGCCCTTCTCTCCCCAGGGGTTCGGAGCACAAGGCAAGCAGACTAGGCAGCCACATGAGAGGAGGCAGCAGAATCCTGAGCTGCAGAAGATGGAGCCGATGGAGCAGTGTGAGAAGTCAAGTACTAGTTGCTGCTCCACAGCATGAGAAGGATCCAAAATAAACAAGACCTAGATCTGGAACATGATCCTGTCCTGCGTCACAGCCCAGCAATAATGCACCAGGAGTCAGGATTTCTTGGCATCACCCACACTATCAGCAACAAACAAGCCAGTTCTCTAGAGCTACAAGGGACGCCAAGGGAGCTGGGGAGAGAAGGAGAAAGGAGGGAGGGAAAAAAAGGCAGAATTATATCAACCAAAAAAAAAACCACCTATATAAAATGAGCATGAAAAGAAGCAACTGCCAAAACCAGGATGGAAAGAAAGAAATGGATACTGAAACAAGTCTTATACACCTCCTGCCTGCGGAGACGCCATTCAAGAATTAGGTATCTTGGCAGAACAGTATCTCCATTGTGATAAATGGAGGGCAGCAATGGTAGCTTACAAAGGGACAGCCCCCAAGATTCAAATTCTACATCTAAATCTCCTTAATATCACCAAGAATTTCAGAGTTCTCTAAAAAAAAAAAATATATATATATATATAGTAAAAATAAGTAAATCTCTAACAATCTAGCTAGCGCTCCAAAATTCCTGAAGTCTGTTTGCTCTTTGTGCTCCATGGCAATCAGAACAGCTACTCTCCCTCTCTATTTATACTCCATTTCAAGTCGTCGTTCTTACTACGAGTGGTGCCTTCGCCGTGCCAGAAAAATTAGTTAGCTTGGAAAAAGCCAGAAAGAGACTGATGAAACTGGGAAGAAAAAGAAGGCAGGGACAATATTTTGCTAAAAAAAGTAAAGACAATATTTGTGTTCAGGCAGGAACTACAGTAGTGCCTATCGTTTCTGATCCACCCAAGCACTTAAGCACCTGCTTAACTTTCCAGCTGAAGCAGCCCTGCGGGTTGTAGTGTATTTCAAGTCGCACAGGTGCTCCAAGGCACGGCTAGATCAGTGCCCGAGTAGCACTGGCCCAGTCACTACCATTTATTGACCGCACATATGGCAGGAAGAGCTTTAAAGCTGCACAGCAAGTGGCTTTCAAAACCATCAGACCTGCAAAGAGAAATCAATACAATTTGCTTCTAACTACCCAGTCTCCAAGTCGGGTTTTTATTCCTGACCCACCTTGTCGCTCCCCCATCTCGCCTGATGCAAGATGTCCCAGGCGCTTGGATATTGGCACCGAGGGAAAACCCAGGTCAGAGCAGAGGGATGTGATGGGAACCAGAGGAGAGTGTCACGTACCGCTTGCTCTAACGCGCTGTAAAAAGTCACCTCCTGCAACACATAGAAATTCTCACGGAATTAAATCCCTTATAATCCCATTTAGTAGAAACAAGGTAGAGCAGTATGTTGGTGCTTAAGACGTTTTAGTCTTTTAAAAAAGTACATTTTATTTAAAAAAAAAAAATAAATAATGAACCCCTGCTTCTCTTAAAAAGAGCATGAATGGAAGAAATTTTAAAGCCGAGTCAAACTGCTCTGTGAAGGCACTTTTTGTTTGCTGGGCTTTAAGGAAGTTACAGAGAATAAACCCTCGAGTATTTTCACTCTTTCCAAATGTGATTATTTTTATAGCAGCCCATATACGTGCTACTCTAGGTCATATGTACAAATAAATGTGCTGAGTTAATATTAAAACAACAACTGACTACAGTAAAACTCAGAAGTGCTTTCTACAAGAATATACAAACAGAAGCAAAATAAAACATACGCTGCTTCCCAAATTAAGAGCTGCTAATTGTGTTTACAACTTCTTTCCCACTGGGAAATGCTATCTGTGGTCCAGCAGTCCACCTTCCCCTCTCCCCCGCAGCAAATGACCTACTACCTAAGTACAGCTTTATGCTCAAGTTGGTCAACCAGGTTTTTTGCTTAACCCACAGGCATTTTTCCTATTTCAAAGTTTCTATTAACTCCCTACTGATGCACCCTAAAAGAAGTTTTAAGGGCTTGGAAGTACATAAATAAAATAGACTTTGCTGGACCGGCACAGCCGAATGAAAGCCTTTCACCTGCAGTGGTGATGATAAAAATTTTAGATGCAGCCGCACACGTGGCCCCTCCATAGACTTAAGATAGCTGCGATTTCCAGCCATTCAGCAATCTCCTGGCCACTCAGCTGCCTCGGTTATACCAAGACAAGCATCAGGACAGGACCTGGGGTTTGGGTTGGGTGTTTTGGGACTTGGTTTCCTTTCCTTTCCTTTTTTTTTTTTTTTTTTTTTTTTTCTTTTGGCTGCAGCAAAGCCCTCTTAGCTGCGAGGCTGAAAGAAGCTGCTAGCCTGTACAGTGATGATAAGAAACCTGGAAGAGGAGAGGGAGATGGCAAGGAAGAAAATGTGGGAGGAGGGAGTGTGACTTGATGTGAAACCCTGAAGCAGAAAAATAAAGGTTTTCTTCAAAGCTAACGCTGTGTACTAAACCTTCTGCCCCTATTTACTCCATAAGGTACACGTCTGACTATAGACAGGCTGTGCCTGCGAAGGTGGGAACTCTCCGAAGAGTGACCAGAGTCTCTGCTGCTTTACTGACAAAGTTCAAGCCACTAAAAAATGGATGAGTGCAAAACTGACCCAACCTCCATGGTGTCACATCAGCAAACCCAGTCAGAGATGGTTATTTGTCCCTTTCTAGCACCCGACCACTAACTTTGGACAATAAAAGTTAATAAAACCAGACACAAAAAACAAACAAAAAATAAAATAAACACACCTGTATCCCCCCTGCTTTTTTTCAGTCCCAAAGCATTTCCCACATCTAAATGAAACTCCTACTGCGATGAAGTGTCTAACAACATATTCTGTTTACAAACTCACTACAGAGGCTCAGGTCATGGTTCTCATGAAAAACAAAACAAAACAACCAGCAATTAACTCTTTACATAAAGCTCATTTGGCAAAAGAGCCATCAATCCTGCTTTCTCCTAAAACAGCTTTCTGTTTCAGCCCCCGCATCAGATGTTAAGCTGAGAGCATTTCGGGTCCTGTCTGGTCTACAAGCCATGATAAATTAAGCAGTGCCTAGTTGTATGAACAAAACGAATACGGGGATCCATCTAAAGTATACTGACTTTAATATAAGGGGACTCTGCAGAGAACACCAAATTTTCTAATCCCTTGTGCTTTCCACTCATGTGACAGGATTAAAATCCCCATCTCCGAGACCACTCGTTTAAGCAGAGCATCCCTGTGCAGCCTGGCTGACCCCCATGCCATTGCTCCTCGCTCAGCTGTGGGTCCCAGCATGTAAGCTTTGCTCTTGACCAGTAATCTTAAACAAACCTGTACCTTGTTGGTACCAGACTGGTTTATTCCGCCTCTTCTTGGGCTGACTCTTTTCTTGCATTATAAGGCAGTTTTCTTACCTTCCAGAGCCCCACCACATCTGAACCTCCCTGGGCAAACACAGCTCAGGTTGACAAGCCCTGTGGCAGGTGGAACACCGGGCAATGATCGCCATCCTCATCCCTACTGACAGCAGCAAGAAACAGGGGCAGAAAGGCTACCGAAAGGCTACCAAAAGGCACTGTGTATCTTCTTTATATAGGAAAATGTTTTCCCACATGAAAGAGACATCAATATCCTGATTTCAGAAAGGGAAAAGGAAGGGATGCCGATCTCAAATCAGATATTCTCCACATACTATAAACATGAGGCCATTCTCACTTCGGTTCTCTTCAGGTGGGATTTCCCACACATTACCCAGGCAAAAATCCCAGTGAAAGCAGAACTTGCGAAGATGCAAGAAAAAAAGACACCGTATCTCTGGCAGCTTAAGATCAACTTTGCTCACAATCACTACAAATTCTCGGCAAGCCTGCACTGTGGCCTCTCGTGAAGAGGCAAATCCTTCCCTACCGTTTCCCAGGCAGGCGTTCAGAGCAGCAGAGCAACACAGCACAGACCTTTTATTCCCGTTCCCCTACGATATACAGCAGGTCTTAACATACACGGCAGAAACACTGTTTGTTTGTTGTTACAACTTGCGCATATATTTACAGAAGACAAACTAAACAACTTAAGATTATTATCAAGGGATAAATCAGTTGGCAGCAGACACTTTGGAAGGCAACATAAAAGTTAGTTATTCTGGAGAAAAAAAAACTGAGAAAGAAAAAGCTTTCTTTGCACCGTGACTCTGCCTCATGAGCTTTAACCCCATTTCCCCCAAATCACATGGCAGCCCACAGCTGTCGTCAACTGGTTTCATTTCAATTACGATTCAACTCTATAATTTTAATTCTTCCTTTCCAATAATGGTCAAAATTACTGGCAGAAGCAATGCCAATAGTAAAAATACCACCCAAAACTCTAGCCTAATTTACTCTGATGACTGCACTTTGACATGGATCTCACGTTTATTTAACACCATTCAGGCAGACGGTGAATGCCAAGGTGATTTACAAATAGTGCTAATAGATGCAAATATACCTGGCCAGGAACCATCAGATACAGATACGGCACATAAATATACAGGCAGCAAATATGCTACAGCCACATGTCTTGAAAGACCCAGGTTAAGAATAAAGAAAAATATTTTGCGGCACTCTTACTCAGGGAAGTCAACATCAAACCTAATAAAGCAATTTAACTGGATCCAAGTGTCTCTTCTTCCCAGCGTGAAGTCACAAATGTTTCAGCCAAAAAGGCTAATGATGTGGTGATTAATGTAAAGAAAGTCCCACTCACATGCTTGACTCTACCCTAGTATGTAGAAATCAAACCCCATCAAATTTATCCAAATGTAAACACATAGCACAAGAGCTACTCTGATGAATTTGGTAAAGGAACAACTCGTTTGTCATCCCGAGGGGGAAGAAGTGGGGCATCTGATGACCAACCTTGCACACTTGGAGTTATTAACACAAAATGTGTGAGCAGATGGGATTTTGGAAACGTAGAGTATTTGACTGGCAAGCAAAAGCTTTCTCTTTGACCAGGATATGGATTTAATTAAACTGTCAATGTCACTTGGGTTGCTGGAAGCTGGGAAATTTTGAGTTCTTCACCCAGATGGGGAAAGTGGCCAGATCTGGCTAGGAAGATCAGCCAATCTGCTAAAGGCCTTGCTCCCCATCCTCTCAATATTTCCATACTCACAAGACAGATGCAGTAACTTTTCATTTCCACTCCTCCTCTTAGACTCACTTTTAATCTCATGATGAAAAGCCAGGTATGGAAGACTTAGAAGATTTTTTTATATATCTTTTAAAAAACCCTATATAGTACATTGATTTAATTTTTTAAAACATCTCTTCCTGTGCAATCTCCTTCTCCAGTCATACTTTGATAGTCTTGCACCCATCCAGCTACTTGTCCTCCACAGTGCTCTCTAAGCAAAGATCTGTTTAAAGACCATTCCCACAAGGAAACCGTGTTCAGCCCCTTTTGCATACGGGCAGAACAGAGGAGAGGGAGTTTCAGTGATTTGCTCCAAAACTGAAACAGGAAGTTTGTGGTGAAGTTGGAAATAGATCTCGCATCACAGTTCTCTGTCACGTGCATGACCCCACATCACCCCCTGCCTACCTCCTACAGTGGAGTGATGCTCTGCAGTGCTGCAAAGGCCACCCCATTGTCCCATGGGACTTCAGACAGGAGCAAAGGTCCAACAGTGAGTGGATCTGGGGACCCACCAGGGCAAGCAGCATGCCAGCAACAAGGGTGACAGCCAGCAGCCACGGGATCACTGATGACAAACGAGCAGGTTCTCAGGTCTGCATCCCATAGAGGACGCAACACGGCAGCTGCCCTGGGCACGGCAAGCTGCCCCTGCTCTAGTGTGACTTCCTCACTACTTGCTATTCTGGGATATTGTCCTCCTTCTGAGGCTGGGAGAAAAATAGCCTCAAGTACAGCAGTGCCATTCAGCACCGCTTCCCCTCTCCTCCTCGCTTGGGTCACAAACGTAAGGTCAGGTCACACAAAACACTAATATTAGCGGATAACAGGGCCATTTTTAAATTTCTAAATTAAACTACATTTGCTAGGACAGGCAGGTCATTCACCCAAGTTATCCTTCGGTTTACTCCTTTTTTTAGCTGCTGAAATGACCCACAGCAGTGTAGCCCCAGCATGAAGCCCAGCCAGCACATAAAAGAGAGATGCTGGCGGGGAGGAGCATGGAACACGACAGCTTTGCATGCACCATCTCGTTCTCCATCCCAACCCACATCCTCTTCCCACTATAGAGCTGTCCTTCCTCCTCAGTATTTTGAGGTAGAGACGGCAACTTGGATAAAGCTGCTTCATGGCGGCAGGAGGCAGCTGGGGGGCTTGCCATGGCCAAGGGCACCCACAGTCTCCCAGGCACAACTCCCTCATACCCTGCACCCCAGGGATGAGGAAAGCCATGCTGGGGCAATGGGCTCTTATTGAGAGAGGGTCACTTTCTGAAAATATCCTTCTGGATAAACACTTCTGGATGACTAAGAAAACAAAAGGGAAGAAGCCAACAACCTGCTGAAGGTATATTTGCCCTTACACTTTGACAATATTGGGTGTAGGAAAAATGAAAGCAGATAAAAGTCCAAAGTCCACATTACCAGACTAGTTCAGAGTGAAAGGACTGGCCTGTCTCCCACACATGGCGTTTATTTTTCTGTGGATTGCTTTATTCAACATCAGCAAACGTAAGCCAGTCTCAGCCCTCCCAACTCCTCTGATGCCACTCTATGTTTGTAGTGACTTGGTGCCTTTTCAGGTCAACAAAAAGAGAGAATTAAACTCCTTACACAAAGCAAAGGTGTAAGTGAATGCTCCTAAGAAGCATTTTAGGAGAGAGAAATAACAAGTGTCTCTCATTTCCATGACCTAAAATTAGGTGCATGGGATTTCCTACGCTCTGCCCCTTGGTATTATTTACTACAATTAAACTTCGTAGAACAGCTCAAGGATCACTTTTTTTTTTTTAAAAAAAAGTAAGATTAATCATCTTCATTTAAAAGTACTAACAGAGGTCACAGGGAGGAAAGAACTGAACTTGAATTAAGCACAGTCGGTTTTTCCCTCTTTTAAGACATCAGAGCAGTTATGAAAAATACACTTTAAATGAGAAACAGATTAATTGCTGCGAAGTTGAAGAGAAGGTGGATGGTGTGGTGAGTAGGTTATTTCAAACCTCCAGGGAAAACCCTCAGCAGAAAGCCAAGAGTTGCGGCTTCACAGCAGTGGGTTTCTGGCTGAGCTGCAGTGTCCAGAGCCAGCTCCCAGCAGAACCAGGAACAGGGGCTCGGAAGGGACAGTGTGACCATCGCAGCTTCCATCAGGGCTGAGAGAGAACAAGCTCCAGGTGTTTCAGTAGCCATTCACCTCCCCCCCATCCAAGATCCTGCCCCAGGGGTACATGTATACAAGGAATGCTGCAGGGCGGCCTGTCCTTGACAGCTGAGCAGCAGAAAGGAGAGTCTTACCCTTTTCTTTCTCCCTTCTCCTTAAGAGCTTGCTGCCTCACAAAGCCCTTAGTCACACTTGATTTTTCCAGTTCCTTTTGCACAAAACGCAACATAATAAAAAAATAAAACGGGGATACAGAGAACAATGAGTTCAACAGATTAATGGACAGGCGCAGCCATCTTCAGCTTTTATAGCCATCAGCCCTGAAGAGCACTCCCTTCCCTGAAGCCTTTGAAATGAGCCTCAGCAGTCCTTGGACCTTGCAGGCAGCTGACAAACAAGCACCTTCCTTTCTCAACTAAATCCCGAAGATTCATCTTCTGGCTGTGGGCATGTCAATCTTATCATCATTATTAAAGTTTTATTAGCACAACAATGCAAACTGTGAGCACAATGCATTAACCTTGTAAAAATAACTGAGAGAAGCCAGGTAATGGAAAGAGCAGGGGAAAGCTTTTTCATCTGTCTCCCTGAAGAAAGGGGGAGAAGCCTGCACATCTCTCAGCAGTGCTGAGTCATCACAAGAGGGATTTCCAATCTCTCCCCTCACCCCTTAAAAACCACCCACAACTTCTTGAAGACACCTTGAAAGTACTGTCCTCCAGCCCAACTCACGGACCGAAATCCTTTCCCCTAAAAGACAACACGCTTCTCTTCTACTATGACATATTTGAAAAGAGGAAAAAAAAAAATATATTACAATGTCCAGGACAGTAGGAAAGGTTATGCTCAGCAGACAAGGACTCCTATTTTCACCATAGCAACGAGCCTATTTATAATATGGCCTACCTGCATCAAAGAGCAGCCACAAGAAGCTAAATGCAAGTCTAGTGGTACATTCAAGCACTAAGATGAAGAAGCAGCTCACATAAGCATGTCAATGAAACGCTTCCAATTACATTACATGCACAATTACTAGAATTTACTCCAAACCTCCTTTCTTGTTTGTTGTGCCGTTTTTTTTACCCAGGTAAGAGTAGCAGGCATGGGGGGTGGCATTACGAAAGGTTCAGGTGCTGGGCAGGATCAAAAGGAGCCAATCCCAGTGGCTTGGCTTTTAAAAGCGGAGACACTTCACCGAGAGGTGTTACAGGAAGACGTTGCTAACTAGGACGGGAATGGCAAGTTACTCACTAATTGTTAGCTTGCTTTTAAAAAGAGTGGAACATATACATCGATAACTACTGTTGTAATCCTCAATTTGCCAACAGAAAGTAGATAGAGTCTTCACACCTCGAACACCTGATAAACCGCCCCATATTTGAGAGAGAAAAATAATTACCTACTGGAAATGATTATCAGACTAATAATCACATTTTGACAAGAAACACTTGAGTGGGAAAACACAGCTGCATTCACCTCCAGGAGTACAAAATAACCCAAGGACAGTCGTAACTCATACCGGAAGACTCAGCCTGATCACTGCTCAATTCTATCATGTACTGATCCAACAAGTGGCATTCTGAATGGTCTGTCTGAGTTTGATGAACGCCATTTTAAAAAATTAAATTTTATATATATACACACACACACTAAGCCACTCTAAGAATCCCATATAGAGTCTGCAAGTGTCTGTCTCCTGCTGCTTCTTTTTAAGTCCCTACATGGAAGAGCAGCTGCCCAGAATGGACGGCTTTTAAAAGTGGAGGAAAGATCTTAAAATGACTCTTTATCTGGAAAAGGAGCAGCAGTTATTTCTCTTGTTCAGGTAGGGGACTGAGGAGAATTGCTTGGTGGCTGGAAAGTGGACTAGAGCAAGGCAACTCAAATAGCCAGATGATATATTAAAGGAACTTAAGCCATTCATTTCAGGTATTTAAAATATGGAAGCTTTTCTTAAGCAAGAACCCAAACACGTCATAGCAGAGATCTGTCACATGGATCAGACACAGGCATGGCCATCTCAAATGCTCCCATCGCAAAGGTGCCCACCAAAAGTGTCACTAGTAGTTCAGCATACTCAAAAGGCTAACTTATTGTGGCTGAAAAATACAGTCATATATTTCTAACTCAGCGCTACATGAAAAATAACGCAGATAAAAACAACATGAGGGAGCTGCTGAATTTACAAGTGTGTTCAGAAATCAACCAGCGTAATAGAAAATCTGACTTTTTTTTTTTTAAACCTGAAGCAGGGAAGATGTAAAAGCAACCAACCTACTCAATCACAAAAAAAGTTCAGAATAATCCCTGACCGAAAGAGAATGCATCAAGTATTAACCAAATATTTTACTGTGCAAACCTCTTTCCTGCTGAAGGCATTTGCAATACACCCATTCTATTTTGCAAACTAGTGCTTCCTAACATCTCACTTCCACTAGCCTCTCAAACTTTCATGGAAGTCAGTGGGAGGTACTGGGGAGCTGGTGGCAAGAGTGAGTTGCTTTCTCCACTAGTAAAGCACGTCTAGTGCTGCAAGACATCAGACCGGCCAACAGAGCCACCCTAGGTCCAACAAGCACCTGAACAGTTTTCAGAGAGACCAAGGACAGTAAAAGGACAACTTCACATTCAGTTCATGCAGTGAAAGTAACATAAAACTGAGGTGAGCAACATCTGGCCGGTGCCATACTCATACTTTGACTGCTAGCACCTTAAAAATCAGTTATGGAATTAATTCAACCAAACTCACACAAACTCTTGTGCAATTGCTAAAATCAGGCCACATTTCCACGATGTTTATCACATGCCTGCAGTACCAGATTATCCAGCATCTATCTAGTTTAGGGTGTGGGCACTCGATTATGTTCTTGTCAAATTAACAAGAGACCATGGTATGGAGCTTATGTCAGTGGCAGGAGGCCAGCTGACACCTGATCTGGCATGAAGTCTGCTGGGACGTTCAGGCTCCAAAAGACTTCAAAAAGCAGAAACTGGTAGAGAGGTTTTATACTAGTTCAATACTTTACTTCCCGAGGCTGCAGCAACTTGGCTCCCTCAAATCTGATTAGCTGGTCTAGTGAGCCAAAACTCAGTGCAGCAGTAGCTGTACTGTCATTTCCAGCTCAACACGCTAAGACAACAATATAGACCACTTATTTAAGAAAGGGTACAGAGAGTTGCACTCAGTTGAATGCGCGTTTTCTAAATCGCACCCTTATGTAAACACAAGTTACTTTGTGTCTGGATGACTAGAACATTTTAATTCTGTTGTTCCTATTGTACAGATGGGGAAACTGAGACAAACAGCAATTAAAGGAGATGCCTGAGGTCATGTCTTAGGTCTAGCAATCAGCAGAGGAATCTGGATTCCCAACTCCTACTTGTGTTTTTTTAACCACTAAACCACGATACTTCCCAGTTCAAGTACAGTTTCAAGTTCAAGGATTCACAAAAAAAAAAAAAAAAATCCGTGAGCAGACTTGGTTAGACATGCATGCAGGCTGCAATGGTTCTCAAAACACAAGTAACCTTCTAAAAGATCTAACTGGTTTTGTTTTTTTTGGTTTTTTTTGTGTTTTTTTTTAATATCACCATAATACAGTCTTAACTGCAGCCTGAACACTTTTCCACCAAAGAAGCAAATACAACAGTGACATCTAAGTACACAGGCCGATTACAGCTTTACCTTCAAAAGAGCTTTGATTGATCTTTTTTGATAGACCTGAAATAAATTAAACTAGATTGACTCACTTGAGAACGGACTGTAATCCTTTAGTCAGATCCCGGAGAACTCAAACCAAACCAGCTGTTAATTTAGGCTTTATAAGATAAAGCATGAGAAATCCAACCTGATGTACCCCAGAGCAATGGCTTACATCATCTCTGCAAGCAATCAACTTGTTGCTTCTTTCAGGAGCTAATCAGTGCTCTCTACCATGTGGGTGCCAAACTTGTTTTCCACCCCTCCAGGAGACTCTTCAGCCAAAGCAGCAGGGAGAAATAGTGAGAAAGGGACAAGAGGGTGTAATTTAAAAGATTCAGCTGTTGACTTCATGAAACACATTGCATAGGCTGTCCCAGCATTGAAAGAGGAAGAAAAAAAACTCAAAACAAACTAACAAATAAAAAAAAAAAACCAACACAATAATAATTTCAATTCAAACAATTGCTGGATCTCAGTGGGCAATAAACTGCCCTTAAAAGGGGAGAAGAAGGGGAGGGGAGAGAAGCACCCACCCATTTGAGGAACCAGATACGGACAGAGCTGGAGACAGTTAATTATAGCCTTACATGAAGTAAAAAAGAAGGCAAAATAAAAGGTGGGGGTTTTCTGCTCTCCCAGTTCAATAATAAAATTATGCCTGTGAAGTAGTTCTCTACCGTCACTGTTCTGATGGGAATCTTGTTTGTGGGATTTTAAGACTTCAATATTTATCTCATTCTCATATCTGATATTTAGTCTGCAAGAAAAAGTGGCTTCCTGGAGTACTCCATTTGCTGAACCTAAGGGGATCCCACTGAAAACCCATCTCAAGGAATTGTGGTACTTTCAAACTGGTTTTGTCTACCCAGGAAAAGACAGCAATGAAGTTTCTCCAGTAAAGTCAACAGAACCTGATCCTTACAATAACACTAATACAATATATGTGTGTGTTATAAAACGAGGCAGGCAACGGGCAGGAACACCACTCTGAAATCATTCATAGAAAGAACCTAATGCAAGGCAAAGGGAAAAAAAAAAAAAATCTCAGCTTAAGAAAAGATGTGACTTCTAGTTATAAATCGTATCTGACAGGGAAATACAGAGGCAACTCTTAGACAAAGTCTGAATTACCCCAGACACTCACTAAACCCTTGGCAACAACACCTCCAACAAGGAGACTTCCACCCACAAGACGATGGGGTGCCCTAGCCAGGTACTTCTGGGAGGGAGCACAATACAATCTGTGTCAAACACCTGAAAGCTCTTCTCCTGTAGAAAACCACAGCTCTGCAGAAGGTGAAGCTGAGGATTACTCCAGGTGCCCACGGGGCCATTTGCAGCCTCTGTGTCAAGAGGACTACTCTTCAGGTAGGTCTGTAGAGCATTTGAAGGGGAGGAAAGAAAAAGCACTGCAAGTATCGTGACGCTTGAGCAAATCGGATCAGCTAAAACACTAGTCTGGGAGTAAACACCCCATCAACTGATAGTTTCAGTAAGCTTTGTTTTCCTACAGTTAAATTAAATTCTTTCTGGAGGACTCCAAGCTACAGTTTATTGATTATGATGATAGCTCTTCAGACTACAGCAAGGGGACATGTCAGGGTGTTCTTAAGAGTTGTAATGCTGTTTTATATTCCTGTTCCTCAAGGTAACAATTCTGTGCAGAAGCATCAAACTGACCTGTTATCTATCTGGATACATTTTTCTTAGTTGAGAGTAGAACTGAACAGAACAAAACACCTTTCTAGTGCTTACTGACCAGGCCCAGCAGCCCTGTTCCGCATAAATCAGAAACAAAGTCACATCATGGGTCTGTTTAGCAGTGCTCCACCAAGGAAATCACGGGCAAGGGAGGGGAGACTCTAAACGCCTTCAGATACTTTTGGAGACTAGCCAGGAATAACAGAGATGGCCTCGGATGCAAGCTTACACTATGCAGTTTTATCCAGGAAAACAAGTAGATACAAGTAAACAGCATTGCCTCACACATGTCCCAGAGGCGCTGCATACCTCAAACATGCAAGTACTCTGTCAACTTCTCAACAGCTAACAGACTCCAGCTGTGTGGTGGCTTCAGCCTTTCCCAGCCCCCTGCCCTGTCCCTCACCAGCTGAAGAAAGCGACACTGCCAGACAGAGCATGGACACACAATATTTGGTCATCAAGGAGCTGGTCCCACCTTTGACAACCAGAAATCTCTACATAATAAATGGAAGCCCATAATCAGCTCATTGTCTGTCCACATCAGCTCCTTTCAATAATTGAATCAACTCAATCTCTTTATGTCTCACTTTCCCCACCCGTAAAATACAACCAGCATCACGTCAGGCTGTCCCCTTAGGGAGGTTGGGAAGCTCTTGGGACTTCAGTAAGATAAACCTCAGAAGACGCTTGGCTCTCCATGTCATCTTTTACCTGCTCAGTTGTTTGGGTTTGTTTTTTTTTCAGTTTAACCAAGCTCAGAGCATTATCAAGCTCCAACAGTTAATTTAAAAATCTCAGCTCAATTTTACACATATTAAACAGCCAAACATGAAGTATGAAGGCAGTAAGGAGAAGGATGGTTGAGGAAGACACAATAAATAACTTGGCTCCATTCACTATTTTGTGTAACTTCCTGCATAACTGCAGTAAGATCCAGCAAACACTCAAAGGGAAAATAATAAATAACCAGTAGAGTAGGGAAGAGAGAGATGTCTCCACATACCTCCTTCTCTATTATTTTTCTTCATCTATCCACAAACCATCTGACCATCTCCAACATGGACACACATTTAGCACAGAGTGAAACCAACAGCTTCCAATATAGCTGCAGGACTGCACAGTGTCTCCGCTCCACACCCATTCATACCATGTGGAAGAACACCTAACAAGCCTAAACCTTAGGACAGGTTCATAAAACTCTTGCTCCTTGAGCTACACAGGGTCAACATCTAACTTCAGTTAGGAAAGGCATAATCATAATTCTCTCTAGTTCCACCTCACAATTACCCTGAGCCTTTCTGACTCAAGATTTATTTCCTTGAAATCTGGGGGCTCACGGGAAAAAAATTTCCATTCACCATCTCCTTAGGGGGTAGAGGCACATCCACATAGAGCTATTTTACATTATTTCTAGAATTTACATTCTTTCCAGGATTCTTTCTACATTACCTTCTATCCAGAGACATGTATTCTAAATGGGACATTGCTTAGTGTTCAGAGAAGGCAACTGGAAGACAGAAAGAAAGAAGAAAAAGAAAAAAAAAAAAGGATTCTTTTTGCTAATCCCAGAGCAACAACAATTTAAGGAATTACTTTATAAAATGTTCCATTTTGGTGTAATCAACTTAAGCAACAAGACTGCTACTGTTGCCTTTGTAGGAACCCCATTTGTTCACAAAGTGAGAGTTTGGAGGCAGGGTTTCTAACTGTGCTTAAGTCTGCAATCCAGAGTGACTGACAACGTTACACTGGAGTTACAGATCACAAAGTCATAATGAATCCTTCACACAGTAACATCCAGCATTTGAGACATCGCCGCATTATACAGATTGGCACAGACAGTTCGTTGTGCAAGATGGGTTGCAAAAAAGTTTGATGCAAACTTTATACCCTTTTATTTGTCTAACAGCAGTGCCCAAAGGCACCACCAGAGAACAGAGTCCTTTTGTGCTAGGTACTGTACAAACAAGAGAGTGGGAAAGACTGACCCTGCCCAAAAAACATGTGAATGTGGAGTGAAAAAGGGAGGTACTGAAAAGGGAAACTGTTTAAACCAGAGACCTGTGAAATGCAACATAGATGCTCAGTAACACTCTGCCTCTCTGAGTGAGTAACAAACTGAGAACTAGGTAACACAGAAAACCAGTTTCCTGGGTCTCCTCCCTAGAGACTGATCCAAGCCCCAGTTAAAACAGGTATCCTTGAGCAAGCACCCCAGGAACTTCCTACAACATAACTGAGTACTTCCATACACCAAGCCTGCAGCCCGATGAGTATGAAATAACAGGAGAAACAAATGATCTGACTTTGTTCTGCTGGAAAGTTGGGTCCCTCCCCTCGCCAGGGGAATTAAAACTCCTGTTTCTAGTACTGGAGGATAAAGCATCAGGTTTCAGAAATCCTGGTACTTTTAGCTACGGGAAGAACTGCCAGCTGCTGAGACATAAAAATTGCTCGTCTCGGGCTTATGGTCAGAGTTAACATTTGGGGGTATTTCCACAGACAAACAGATAAGGAGGGAATGCTTCCCTGGCAGATTTGTTAATCTGTAAATGCTGGCTGAAGACACCGAGCTGTTGGGAGCGGTGGAGTCCCGGGGAGACAGATTAACGAGAGAAGTGTACATGAGGTGGCGATGGGTGCATAATGCTAACTAAATATAGTCTGCAATTTATAAAATGGGCTTGTACGTGTAAAGCTACATTTCTCACCACTAATCACAAAAGATCGAGTAAAATCATCTTCTACAGCACATGGGGGGGTTATACACCTAGTAATTGGAATGAACCATCAGAAGGTGTTTACTGTGCCTATAAACTGTACCTCCAACCTCATGAAAGCCATGCTACGTCACAGACGGACTACAGTCCTGATGCCCACAGAGCACAGCAAGCTGGAAAATGAAATCTTCAAGCAGGAGGGAATTCCTTGCAATCAAAACAAATGGGCATGCAGCAGAATAGTATAAAATGGACAACAAATTTCCTCTTCTTGCCACCACTCATTTCAGGCCTATCAATAAGATGAATCATTGTGTTGCTCATTTTCTGTGTGGTCTTTTGTTTTCCAACCCCAGGGAGATAAACTATGTCACAGTATAGCCTCCACTACCCAACCCATGGGCCTGAGCTATACGTCAGCCACCTTGATCACTCCAACATGTTTTCAAGAAATCACATGTCCTTTCTAGAATCATCCATGCTTTGCTGGACGCAGTTCAGTTGTGCACTAGCTACTGAAAGTCTCTACTTTTCAGGAAGATGTTAAGGAGAAGACAAAGACTTCTAAAAGGTGTTTACGATCACACGACACGTTAAACTACAAAGCACCATTAGTTTTTTATTAAACTTCACCAATAATTCATAGCTTTAGTTCTCAATACAATATTATCAAGAATTTGATGCAATTTGAGAGAAGTACAGTGAAACAGTGTCCTTCATAAGTTAGTCCACCATCAGAAAGGATCCTGCACAGTGTATGAGCGAGTAAAGGGAAGTACTGACTGAATCAAATACAGCTTCTAATTTCTTTCGGATGAAAAAAATCTTTCATCATTACTGACTTTCCCAAGGTTATTGACAGGAGCAAACAGAATTGCCATTTCTCAATTTCATCATATGACTGACAGTACTTGATATTTCTTACACAGTACATGATCTTGGGAGCATGATGCTAGGGAAAAAACATCAGCTTTCACATTCAAGAAGAGGTTTCCACTGCTCTCAAACATAGCAGAACACATGAGTGTTCGCAGTTGGTAAATTTTAAGAGCACCAATTCCTCACTTTCCAAACCTTCACTCATCAGCCTTCAACTGGGAAATTCAAGGCTCGTGATTATTTTTCTTTCTTCACTATATGTATTTTGTACAGGCAATATGAAGCAAAAGCATTACTGAAAGTAAGTAACATTCAAAGAGTCTCTTGTATTAAAAGCTACATAGATTCTTTAATGCTTTTAATAAAATTCTTTTAAAAACATAATTATGTCCCAATTTGGTAAGATATTAGACATGTACAGAATTCTGAGAGGAACAGCTCTTTTTCCAATTTCAAACTCCACCAGAGTCTTAAAAATCAGACCTGTCCTTAGGCAGCTTTTCTGGAAGAGAAATGTTCAGTCTCCATCCATTCATGTCATGGTCAGGGGAAGGATTTTACACTACAGTAATTCTATAGAACTTTTTCTACTTATCTCACTTAAAGATCTAGCTAGCACTGGAACCTGCAAACAGCAAAATTAAGAACTTGAGAAGCTAGCCTGAACGTTGCTGATAAAAACCACAAAACCAAGAACTCAATTGCAAAGTAGGCTAAAGAGCACAAACTCAGAGATAAAAAGCCACTCTCACTGTAAATAATGATAACAGAACCACTAAAGCAGAAATCAAAACCTTATGTACTTTACATGTGGTTTTTGACAGCAAACCAATTCATTTGGTTCCCCTCAATTCACACACCAATGCAACCAATATTTTGCATACTGATTGGGTGGGGGGGGAAGTAACATAATACAGACTTCAACCACTCTAACCGTAAAACAATATACAAAAAAGGTAAGTTAATACAGAATATTTGTAAATAACTTCAAACGTGATATAGCAAAAAAAGATGCCTCAGAATATTCAAGCCATCTAGCTTGAACCTTCCCCCAAAAAAACAAAAAGTGTTAGGTTTCCAACAAGCCTACCCCAGCAGTATTGCCCACCCTCTATGCTTAGAGTATTATTTTTTTTTACTCTTTCAAATATACCATTTACCAGAGAAGTCAGAAGATGGCACGATACTAAATACAAGCAGCAAATTAAAGTTGATACTATTGTTAGAACTATCTATTCCCTGGCATGTCATGATATTAGGATGCTTTTTTATTTTTTCGCATTTCTGTTTATTTCTTCTAAGGGAAAAAACAAAACAAAACAAACAAAAAAAAAACCCCACAACAACAAATAACCATAGCATCACACATTTCCAGATGGACTTTGAAGCTCACACATTATTGAGCTGAAATTCACAGCTCTATTGCTGAGATTTGGTTACAGGCAGCTCTATAAAAGCTCAATTGCTAGGGTAATAGTTGATCACCTTTAAAAATAAACATATTATACTGTGATAAAAATTTAAGTCTTATATCTAAAAATTACAATAGGTTGGCCAACACAGCAAGATCTGCAATCTGGTCCAAAACAGCTCTTAGAAATGGCAGAATCTGTTCCAACCACACCACCAATCTCAAGGACAACTATCTGTGTGAGCACAGTCTTTCATAGGATTGTAAGCACAACAAGCCAAGTCCTCAGTAGTGTACATGGCCCAAGTTTTACACATTCATTTTCTTGTAATCTTTGGTTGGACCATAGAGCACTGCAAAAGAAATAAACTGTGGTAGCATAGAAAAATTTTAGTAAATTATTTAGTAAAACTGCATTTTAAAACCTCAAAATATCCACTAGGTTATAGCTGTACTGACTTGGAGTGGGATTTTCCATGATATTACTAGAATCAATACAATTTTTGCTCAAACTTCAAGAGGAAATAAAAAAAAACAAAAAACATAAAATGTGCATGTGGTCAGGGAGAAACAAAGCCTGAAACATGTCATGCAATCTGGCTTCTCACGGCTACTCCATTCCAAACACTTCTGAGAACAAGAAACCACAATGCCATAATGAAAATTCTTTTATATACATAATTATTGAATACAATCAGCATCTGGTAGGAGAGAAAAGAAAGAGAACTCTAAATACACAACTCACATCCTGACAAACTGTCAGCTGGCATAATCAATCAGCAGCTTATGTTTTTACATATGATTTTGCTATGAAGTCAAAAGGAAGAAAAAAAAAAAAGAAACCTTTGGGGAAGGGAATACTAACAAAACAACAACAACAAAAAAACAAACCACAAGAAAAAAAAACAACCACACCCAGTTAGTTTTATCCAGTTATTATTTACCTTAAACTCACTCCTCCAAAGTCCCTTCCACCTCAGGACAGCACATTTTCCAAAATATAGAGAATATGAATTTCTGCCTCAGGCTAAATGTTAAGTAAGCAGCGTTACTCCTATTTCACAGGTGGGCAAACTGAGGTAGAGACAACCAACCTAAAGGACAAATAGGATTATCTGTAGTATTCAAGAGTCATCTCAGCCTTTTGGATTCTGCACCCTTTCTCTCATTATAAACAACTCCATGTCCAAGATCCTTATCAGCTGAATGATGTTCCTTACGGGATAGTTGCAGAATATGTATTAAACCTCTACAGCATGCACATTCGATATAATCTGTATTCTCCAAATTAAGAGCGAATCCTGTGTCAGCATCTAGGATCCAGCAGATGGTCACCTCATTCAAGACAGTGATCTTTCAAATTAAGCAAAAACTCCACATTCCTGTCCAATGTGCACACATCTTAAGACACCAAAAGGCCCCCAACTCCTCTTGTTTTCTCTTCAAGTTTAAAAAGAAATGAATAAAAACGATTTCACAATTAAATAAAAGTATTAAGCAATTCTAAAGCCTAACAGCTGGCAGGACAGTTTTTTGGACTTAAAAAAAAAAAAAAAAAAATGACCCACAAGGGAAAAAAAAGAAACCACTCACACACACAGAGTGGTTCACTGGGTAATCCAGACACATTCTCAAAGGCAGACATTGTGGGAGATGAAGTTACTAGGCAGGAAAAACAGTTGCTAAGTCTGAATATTTGGTTATTCTCAGAGCAGGGATTAGAAGAGGAAGTGTTGACAATGTAAGAGTAGCTACCATGAAGTCCCCAGAGCTTTTTAGTTGTCCCTGCTGATCCCGCAGCGAGGGGAGGGGTGAGTGACAGGGCTCGCCCACAGTGACAGTGCCAGAGACGAGCTCATGTGACACTCATGGCATGTTAGACATTAGCCTTTTAATACAGATTCTTCCAGGCTCTCCAGAAGGACCCACCTATATACAGATCCTCTTAAGTAACACTGGTAAACCTGGATGGCACAATGAATTACAATGCTCCTTTTACCATTATGATGTAGCTACATCCAAGAAAAGGAATAAAACACCTTATGGCCCCGTGATGCAATGGGCACACGTATTAGACATAAGGCCTTCTAAACAACTTGGAGCTAGATCTCTTTGATCCCCTTAAAGCAAGCCTTTCTCAACTTGTTCTCACCGAGGCTAAATGGACTTTCGGGACAAGACAGCAACAACATCCACCTGCCTTCCCAACAGGGCTGATGGATCTCTCCTTCTTATGATGAAGTACTATTCATTCAGAATCCCGACTACAGGAATAAAATTGTTTGAAAATATTTTTAATAGCTTAAACTTGAAAAAAAAAGATACCAAAATGAAATCATGGCTTCCAAAATGAATATGCTTTGAAGTAAAAATGACTGAAAATGAAGACCACCTCTTTTCCCTGTGCTTGAAAGTCCTGCAGAATCACTTTTGTTATTGCAGAAAGCTTTCAGGTGTACCAGAAACGAGAGCTTAATAGATTTCCTGAATTCTACACATCAGCAGCTGGTTCTCTTACTCCAGCTTTAGCAGCTGCTACAAATGTCACAAAACTACTATCTCGCCTCAATACCCACACTTGTTGACCCATACCTTGGGACAGGTATCCTTCTCCATGTTACTTGCTACCAGGAGTTGCAAGAGTAGAGAAGAGCACTGCAAGGATGAGAGGGAAGCAAGTGGCTACACAGTGAGGCATGCACAGGCAAAGAGGGATGCAAATAAGAATGCTGTCCATTTATTCATGACTTTAAGTCTTGTGGAAAGAGCTTTAAATGAGTAACAGAAGAAAAGTTTTTGTTTTTTTTTGTTCAAGATGAGACAGAACATGTGCATGTGGGTTAGCTTTGCTGGAACCCATTGAAGACCACAAACAACAGAGTCAAGTACATTCATCGTCCAACCCTTTGGTCTTGCCAAAGCAATTCCTTCGCGAGATTGTTTGCTTCTATCTTCCTCGGCATTTGACAACTGCCTAGCGCACACATTTTAGGTATTAAACCAGTAAATAAGCAGTGACAGCTTCTTAGGCCATTATCGTACAATATCCGCATCCTCTGGAAGACGTCAATCAATCTGCCTGCACAACACAGTGCTTAATTTTCTTTTAAAACAGGGAAAGCTGTAGCTGGAAAACCTCTGCATAAGCACACATTAAATACATCCCACAAAGCAATCGCAGCACTAAGAACAATGGTGAGGAAGCAATCAATCCCTACTCTTGCTCAAGAATAAATAATAATAATAAAAAAATCTTGCCCCCTCCCTTGCATTTAAAAAAAAAAAAGAATAAAAAAAAAAACCACACCAAAAAACAAACAACAAAGAAGTTGGGAGAAAGAAAAAAAAAAAATCCTCCACACTTTCTGTGGCTGTCAGTAAAAAAAAAAACAAAAAAAACAACACAACAACAAAATGCTGCTTTCCATTTATATATATTTCCTTCTCAATTGGAAAGATCAATAGTTTTAAGAAAAATACTGCACCTTCTTTCTGCTCCATATGTTTCTCTTATTGGTTCATTTACACTGGGCTGTTCTCGTACGAGCAGTTAGTACATCTTTTTGTCATTTTAGCCTTCCCCAGCCATTAGCGCTAACCGCTGAGACGGTGCAGCTCTCCTCTGCCATCCTGCCTCAGCACTGCATCTCTTTCCCCGGCCCTTCTCCCTTTGACTAATGTTCACCAACACTCATACATCATTCCCAAATTGGTCCAAATGAATTAAACACAGCTCTGCTTAACATTACGAGATTTAAATGGATTTTCTCTCTACAGGTCTGCCCCATAATTGGGTTTATCCATCTTGTTGAAGTACAGTTTACACTTGCTAACATCACGCCAATTCAAGCTACATTTTCTGCTCCAGTGGCAGGAGCGAAGCAGATTTGTCATCGGATCATAACAGGTAATTCAAACAACAATTAGTTTGATGACGGCCCGTATGTCAATGTCTGGTCCCAGTCAGCACTGCTCACACCCGCTGCTTTCTGTACGCTAAGATGAATTGTGCTTACAATTCTTCCATTTCAATCGACAAATACTTACCGGAAAAAAGCTGGAACTCCACTGACACTAAACAATCCCATTGTCCCGTGAGCGCCCAGGGAAGAGAATCCCCCGGGAGCAGAGCTGGACAGTGCCAGCTCCTCTGCCCTCCAGCTACGCGGCGGCTAAGGGCAAAGTGCTGGAGGACTGGGGTCTGCATTTGCCCAAGACATCAGCAGCATTTTTGGAAACACCTTTCACATGCACACACAAGTGTCACACCAGTTCCTAAACTCAAAACACAGCAGCCTGTGAGGAAGGGACAAGCCGCCCTGGCTTTGCAGCCATGCAAACTCAAGCAGAGAGGCAAGTCTAGAGAGATGCTAAAGAGGGACTACGTTCTGACGAGTGCCACATCCACAAACCCACCGGCATTTGCAGAGGCAATTACAAAAAAAAAAACTGAGCATGACTGAAGATGAAGCCCTGAGCTTCTCAACTTGGGCAGCCAGCACTAGAAAGCTTTAACATCAGATTTAGATGTATTAGGAGAGACAGGGAAGAACACCCACGAGTCCCAATTTTCAGTGAAACACTTCAGCTTCTAGCTCACATAACATTCCAAATATTTGCAGGCAAAGTCATGCATTCTGGGTTTGAAAATACCATGCATTTCTTGGAGGACTGATTTTTCCAATTAGACAAGACATAATTTTCCTCTCCACATCTGTTCGAGAAAGCTTGTTTCAAATCTAGAGAAACATTTACTTAGAGTCAAGTAAATCTAATATCACATTCATGTTTTTCAGGTCCCTTCACAAACATGGGGTTATCTGGGACACAGCACTGATAATTTCAAAAAGCCGTGTGCATCAGTATCTATATTATTAACCATGAACACGATCAATCCTTTGGCTACTCTTCCTCTTATTCTTTCTGTTTTAGAGGAAGAGAAAGAAAAATCACTTCCTAACATTTTCCATGATATAGTTTTGTCTCAAATTATACACTAACAAACAACGCTAGTTTCTATACACCATTTAACTGAAAAATCCAGCTAGGTGGCTGAAAATGCAGGAAATTTTTTCATAATTAGAAAAGTATCTCCATCAAAAGAAACCACCATTTAGATAAAAGTCTTGGTTTAAAAATTAAAACGTACTTAATGAGTAACAAAGATACCAGTGACTAAAGATTTTCAAAGCCAATACCAGGACATCATAAAAACCTCTTTAACCTAAACATTTTCAAATAAGATTATTAAGTTCAGATCAAAAAGTAGTTAAAGTAATGGTATATAAATATTCTCCTTCTGGAGGTGGCAAGGGGAAATTCTGCACAGATAGAAAGCAGATACACTAAAACCTTACTGAACCTGGAAAACATCATTCTGTTTCTCTACACTAAAAGTTAAATAAGATACAAATCAATGCCCTGCAAAAAAATACAGTATTCTGTGTGCTGTTTCTGGTTCACATTTTCTATTCCTATACCACCGCTGCCTTTTGTCTGTCCCTCAACAAAATTACAAGTACTTCTTTGATTTGCATTTTTTTTCCTTTTTTTCTCCATTCTAATGCCTGGCCTATATATGGACACAAATCAGACTCGTCATGGCCTGATGCTCAGCTGAAGTAAATCACTAGAGGGTCACTGGGGGTTTTTTGTTGGTTTTTTTTTTCTGAAGCAGAGTTACGACAACTCACACAATCTTTGAACAACATGCATTTAGCAATTCTACATTCGTTTTTTTCATCATGCTGGTATTTCAGTGTAATTCTGAACACCGGGAATGGCTCCAAGTGTCTCGGGTCACTTCTGAAAGTACAGTTGGCATCAGTCCCACAGGTCATTCCCTTGGAGAGCTTCCCAGCATCTCAGGAGCACCCAATCAAAAACTCCAAAACCACTCAAAGACACTAATTCCCACACAAGTCCATCAGCCCATCATCTGCTGATCTCTGCCTGTCAGGCTCTGAAAAAATCCCCACACCCCAAACACTCGGCAGATTAACAGTCAGGAAGAGAACACAGCATCTCCACTGCACTCCCACTGCTCGACCCAGGCAGGCTGGGCAGGGAAGATGTGGCAGCAGACAAGGCTGTGGCAAGAAGCAGGACCCAATTTTGCAACCGTTACTCCTGTCCCACTGAAGGCTGTGGATATGGGGCAATGTCTCCAGGCCAGACCCTTATCATCCCTATCTAAAACAAGGCAACGAAGCTATTTGTATGCTTGTGCAAACCAGCCACTTCATTGCATGGCAGGGAGGGGAAGCAATCTTAACAGCGTGTTTATTTTTGTCAAGCTGGCATGGGAACAAGGCACAGGTTTGCACGGGAGAGAAGGGCAGGGGTCACAACAACAGAAAAAAAAAAGTCATGACGACTTCTAGGTTTGGGTATCGCCTGGCACCTCAGGGACAGAGGATTCCAACTCTTCCAGCCAGTCACTCACAGCCAGGAAATACCCACTCTCTCAGTCATCACTCAAAATAATAAATATTTATTTATAAATTGCTTGCAGCCCATTCCTCTAGCATGGGGCTGAGCAGGGCAGAAATAAGAGCAATGCAACCCCTAATTTTCAGACCACGTCCCACACAGACCAGTTCATATAGTATCAGGAAGCATCACAAGCATCCAAGAAATTATGAAGACAACTGGGAAGGTTCTTAATGCTTTACATCTACTCTCTCTTCCAGAACAGGGAAACCTTTCCGAGGCCATAATCCCGCAGAAGAGGAGACTTCCTACTCTATCACCAAGCAGGCTCAACTCCAGCCAGGGAGCACAGGTGTGGCGTCGATGTCCTGACTTACAAGGAGATCAGTGCTGACAGTGCCTTGGACGCAGCACTGGGCACAGCACAGCCAAAACTCTACGCAGTGAGCAGGAACTGAGCGGAGCACCTAATAAGTGGATTTTTTTTTTTCCCCTTTAATTTAATAAGTCTCAGCTATCACTAGCAGCCAGCGCAAAGCCTCAAAGCCAAGCAGAATAATACATCCTCAGGCTTTTGTATCCTAGCTTGCCCTGACGGCTTCTGTTGCAAATCAGTTGTCGTAGCTCGACGCTGGACTTGAGAAGCCGATTAAACAAAGCTTGCCCTGCTCCCGTCTGAAGCAGCGTTCCCTCGTCCAGCTCCTCATTAAGGGGCTCGTGGATATCCACTGTGACTGCTAACTCCACTGGCTGTTGAAGGGCATGCACCACGCTGGCAAAAGGCCGGATCTGAAAAAAATCCAGCTTTTCCGAGTGGTCAGAGCCCTGTTCCAGAGCTGCACGGATCGCTGCGCTGGAACCACTCTCCCGTGGCAGGCGAGCTCAGGCAGCCAGCGATGGGAGCGCAGCTGAGGTCAGGCTGCTTGGAAAGAGCAGAGGGCACTAGATCAGCCGAAGGGGCATCACAGCTTTGAGGCTTTGCTGGTACAGCAGTCCCCTGGCAGGGTCCTCAATAAACCAGCCTCCCAGTGCAGAGAGACTCGATTCGGAGCCACAGAGAGCATCCATATCCCCATACAAAGAGTCCTGGCCAAGAGCCCACCAAACAGACACAGTGGTCAAAGTAGTCCCTGCTTTCAGGGGAAAGCAGAACACTAGAGACAAAGGCTGATATACAATGGTCCTCTTTAAAATAATTGCTATTAAAAAAAAAAAAAAATAGGAAAACTCCCATTGGCTTCATCAAGGCCAGGATGTGACTGAAGCTTGTGGAGCTGCCCTGAGGGAAGGCAATTAGTCTCACTCAAGGGATGCCAAAAAATTTAGCAGAGTATCCATAATCACCCTGAAATGTTCTCTACTAGCAAGGTATAATGGGTTTATCATTTATTTCTCAATTAAGTGGTGCTTAAGTTGACCAGGGAGTGGATTCCTATTGTACACTGATTAGCCAATAAAAACACATTAAAAAGCAAGTTAGACAAGGAAGGTCATCCCTCTCCCTCTGCCAAGCAAGGTGTCTTCTTGAACAGGCTGCTGTGCCTTCTCTCCACCTCTCCTAGCAGTTCGGCTCTTGAGCAAAACGCTTCTACAGAATGAATGGACTCCTAAGGCTTCTTGTAAAATTACTAGGCACAGCCTCGTTAAACATTCATTTGGATTGAAGACAACACACTAAAAATCACAAAGCAAGCGAGCACCAAGTGCTATGCTACCATCAAAGCTAAATAAACAACAGGCCATCGATGACTTATTCCCCTACATCATCCATCCCCACTCTCCGCAGTCAAAGTCTCCCACAGATCAATAGCAAGGCTCATCGATTGTAACTAGAACAGGCTCACACCCCTTTTCCTTCCAGGTCAAAAGGCACAATGACTACAAGCTATTAAGTATTTAGTGGCACCATTCAATAACTGTATTTATGCCATATACGTAGTTATGATTATTCCATGAATAACGTTCATTTATTTCAGCAACAATCTGACAAACTATATTTATGCTGCACCTTTGGCCTCTTTGCTTGAACTCTGCTCAGCAATGTCTCTCAGCTGGGACTACTTCTAACATGCAAACCCTCCAAACAGCTTTAAAACCGCCAGCGTTTCTTGGATATTGTTCTGTTTAAATCTACTACAAAAACGCATTTTCTCACTCTCTGGTCTTCCACCCTCCTGCCCTTCTCTTCCCCCTTAAGCTGTCGGTCAAAGAAAACCACGGATTTTAAGTCACATGCCCTCTGTGAGCACGGCGAGCCTGAAGTATTACCCAAAGAGCTACATTCCACCACCCAACTAGGGAAGCCGCCCACCAAATCCTGGCAAAGTACCTGAGAAACCCCACCACTACCTACAGTCCTGCATGAGATCCACGGGGGCCTAAGAGACCACCTAGGAATGTCACTTTACAAAAACGGCTTTACTTGAAGACCTCCCCGTACCTCGGTCGCACAACAGCTTCCCTATTGTTCCAGGGTTGCTGTGTTTTATGGACAGCCAGTAGCAGAAATATTACTACTACTTATGTATTTCAGAGAAAGAAAAAAGGCATAGATACATACCTACATATTAAATATATGTACAGACGCACACACATACATATAAACCACCCCTTTGTTATAAACGAAAAGGCAAGTTGTCTGAAGTTATAAATGCCCTTCAGAGCTCATTCAGTCTGGCCTGCATAATGTCACCAGTGAATTTGCCACTTGCAAATATTCCAAACTTAGACCAATAAAATCCTCTCATCAACCAGACAGCCTATATATACATTT
>VWZK01001453.1:0-12595 GCA_013396935.1 Baryphthengus martii
TGTACTCTAGATCTTTTTAGTTTTTGTGTTTGGTTGGTTGTCTTTAAAGAAGGAGCACTTTGTGAAATCCATAAAGACACTGTGCCCTTTACCGGTATTTCACATCCTGTCAGCTGTGATAGATCTGTCATGAGCCACATGACACTGAAGCATCCTAAGTTTTACAAGACTCCAGTTTCCTATTAATGTTTAATGTTTGTCAGGTACAGTGGCCCATACTTGTCTAAGAATATAATGTTATGTCTGAGTTTAATAACACAACCTTTGATAATCTGCCTTTCTCTCTTATTTGGAGTAAAAAAAAACCCACAACAAACTGATAAAAAACCAAAACACAATAGAAGAGAAAGAAAACCTTTGAAACCTGTTTTTTGACCCTTAGTGATATCTCAGGCACTCTCATGTGGGAGGTTTCCCTTTGATGAGTGAGTGTGTGCCCATCTTTCCTTCAGGTTTAGGAATTCCTTGTGTAGTGGTTAATTCCCAACAGACATCCAAACCTGTATGTGGTCAGAAGGAGTGCTGGGCAACCCTAGTTGTAATAGTCTCCCATTCTGGGTAGCGGCTGCTGTTGGTTTATGGGTGCCTCCGTGACATGGAGAGTGGACATCAGTTTACCAAAAATGAAGCAATTTGTGAAAAAGTTTGTCATGCTAAAATTTAGAAACATAGATTGTAAAAGAACCCCAAGACTGGATTCCAGCCTTTTTAAAGTAGAAATTTAGTTTTACTCTTAACATGGAAAATTGGCAAGTTAGAGAAGATTAAAAAAAAGAAATAAAAAGGAATCTTCTGTATTGGTATAATAAATTGGAAATAGCCACACTGAAAAAATTCCAACTTTAAGCCATACTGCAAATACTTCATATCTTTAGTTTGTTTTCTTGTTTTTGTTGTTGTTTTTAATGATAATTTGAGCCTTATTTGCAAGAGCGAGTTTTTATTTTAATTTTTAAGACCTTGAAAAATCCAAAAGCAGCTCTCCCGTGCTTGCATGAGGCTCTGCTGAACACAAGTAATGTATTTACTAAAGAGAATGAAGCCCATAACTCCTACTGCCTAAAAGCTGAGAAGTTATTGAAATTGAATCAGTCAAGAGATATTTCTCTAAAAATTGTAATTCTGAAGAACAATATTATCAGTTCACATTCTGAGAAATGACTCCGTCAAATGCTATAGGAGGAGGTAAATAACTTTTGGAGAAAAAGCTTTCTGAACACACAAATGGCTTGAGAACTTCTATGTCATAGTAAAAAGAGATGTGTTCAGCTTCCAAAAGAGAAGCGTGAAATTTTCATGCTTATCTAGTATCTTCAGAATTGTTGGAGTTCTGGAACATATTATTTTCTTTCATATTGTCTAAATTTCCAACCTGACATATTGGTCTACATAGCTGTCTCACAGTCAGAAGAAATAAATAACGCTAAACAATTTATTTTTTTTTTTTGGTGTAATGTTCTTTGCATTTAGGCTAAGGATAGTATATTGCATCTCTTACATTATTTAAATGAGAATTCTAGATATGATTTCCCAATAGCTGTAAGAAGTTGAACCAAGTTGGGAACTGCGGCTGTCCTCCCCCAGTATTAATGTGTGTCCAGTTAGATTGTTACATGCTACCTATCATATGACACAATCTTAAAGCGCTTCACCATTTTATTCAAAATGCATAGGCAGATTGTCTTCCTCTTACGTTTTCCATCTCTGCTCTGGTGGGACTGAACCTCTTTTGACTTGTTGTTTCTATTCTGGGAATCCTGTCTGAAGGAATATACTTTGCCTACTGTTCTGTGCTGCTGCTGTTCACAATGATACTGCTCAAAGCCATTCCTGACACTCCCAAGTATCTCTACATTGTGTATTTATAAGTCTGCCTTTGCTACTGAAGTATCTATGGCATGCTGTGTTATGCAAGAAAGGGCTGACCTGGGGATAATTTCGACGACTCACACTGACAAGAACTGTGAAATTTGTATTCTTTTTTAATTTTTTTCCAAGGAGAAGAGGGTAAAGACTAAATCTAGTTGTTTGTTTTATTTTGTTGTTATATTCTAATTCACTGGTAGCTACTCTGAGTGAATGAATCAACTCATTTTAAGCCTTGATTTTGTAACTGGATGTGTCTGGATAACATTGCAAATGGCCACATGCAGAAAAAATATTTAGACGAATACTGACTAATACAGCATTTTTTATTTTGAATTTATGACACAATATGATTTTTTTTTCACTAATAGATGTTTTAGTATAATCTGGAGTTATTTGAATGACCCTATCTGCTAACACTTTATCGTATACTAAAAAGTGGTTTTTTAATACCACTTTCACACTGTCCATTTCAAAATGCATATTGTTATTTCTTCAGCTCATACTTTCTTATAACTTCCAAGATTCAGATATCTTTCAATATATTAACAATTTTTTTTAATCTTAATGGAGATATGGAAATGTTATATTAGGCAGTAACTTGTTCCTTATCTTTCAGAAAAAAACCAGTGTAATGTGTTTCATGTGCCTGGATGAGTCAGCAAACTGTTCATTTTGCCTTCTTTCATTTGTCTCAGATTGATGCGTTTTCATCGTACCTACTGCAGATTCCTTTTTGTTCTTAGAGATATTAACGGATACTCTTAAAATTTATGATTCTGCTTTCAGATTTAACAGTTTTAATGAAAAACTTAAATCAATGTTGCTAAAGTAGACTACAGTCCAAGAATGGACAGAAATGGCTTATTAACTTACAAAATGGTACTTTAACATTTGCATGTGGTGGATCATCACAAACCCACTGTATACATTTTTTGTGTTTAAAATTTGAGAAGATCCTGTATCAAACACTGAAGGACTCTTAAAGTTGGTAATATTAAATATATTGACATTCTAAGTATTTGGAAAAAGCAGATGATAAAGAATCTGATATTTTTTCATTTTATTTTGTATCTAAATGTGAATTTTTCATTCTTGCTTGTTTGGTTTTATATCTGCAATGATATGCCAGTTTAAAAAAAAAACAAAACATTTTTATTATGTTACATTTCAATTTCAGTTGCTATGTACACCGTGTCTCAGCTATGACCAAATTGTACGTGCAAGGATATGAACACTAAAATACCCTGTTTGTACACAAGGGAATTCTGATATAACATTCTATAGAGATGCAATAATAGCATACACCATTGCTACATTTCCTAATCTGGCCCTTTTAAAAACACTAGAAACTCTTT
This sequence comes from Baryphthengus martii, assembly GCA_013396935.1. Taxonomy (NCBI): domain Eukaryota; kingdom Metazoa; phylum Chordata; class Aves; order Coraciiformes; family Momotidae; genus Baryphthengus; species Baryphthengus martii. The sequence continues at coordinate 3,225 of VWZK01001453.1, forward strand.
CTTGGCTGTTCTGTTGAAAGTCAAGACTCTCAGTTGCAGAGAACTATTTCAAATTGGGTAACTGGTCCAGAATTAAGAGTCTGTGCTTTTACAGTCCTCCAGTTTGGAGACAGTGCAAAGCCTGTTCATTTTTTTGTCATGAAATCTACAATGCAGCAGCAACAGGTCTGATCAATTTGGCACTGTTATGCTGAAATCTCTGATTGTCTTTCTACCTCAAACTGTCTTGCGGTTACCTTTTATTTCCTCATTCGTCTGTTGCCTTTTTGGAGTAAGTGCTGTTTTCTTTTGTTCTGGTCTAGTATTGTCTACAGTGATGTTTTGATCTCTGGCTGGGGTGGCAGATATTATAGCAGCAAACAGCAACAAAATCTGAAAGACTATTCTACCATCTGGAGCTTATTAGAGCGCAGTATCATTCTTCCCATAAGCACATTATATCAGTTTGTGAAGTTGGTTATGGCAGTTCAAAGTCACCTGCAGACGCCTAGGCAAACCAGATGACTTTAACAAGCAAAATTAATAATNAATAAAGAACATTAATGAGAAAAGGCTGGCTGTATTATCTGGAGTTTCATGTAGTCTGCGAATGAGTTAATAATTTTTGATTTTTCACTTTACTTATTGATCTACAGGGATCTATTTCCCATGCTCTTCTCAGTTCAGTTCAGTTCATCTGGAATTTGTTCTTGGTCATGTTTTCTTTACTCATTTTGTGTAAGATTAAATAATCTAAACTACTATTTTTAATCCAGCTCTTAAATGATATTAATATTGCACCAATTTTTTATAATTATCCTGTTCCCTGTCCAGTCTTTTTTATTCCTTGGAAATAAAAGTATATTTATCAAAAACATTTCAGTGAAAGAAGTTATAATTTCAGTGATATTAACTCTATGTGAGCCTGGAGATGTACCTGAATTATGTGATCTACATAACATATTTACAGTGAAATTTTTATGGATTAAATGAAGTGGTAAATTAGTCTTTGCTAATTTTTATTTCTAATTTTACATTGAACAAAAGAATATGGAATGTTGATTGCTACGTAATCACCTTGACTGATGTTTTAATTTTGGCAACTTGACTGAACGAGGTAGCCGCTTTGGGAAGAGATTAACTACTCTCAGATGAAAGTCATCATCTCTTTTTCTCAACCAGGGTGGTAGTCAACGTAGCAAACTTTCTCTGCACACGTAACTTGCAGTTGGATAATGTTGGGGTAGCAGAATCAGGACCGTTACAAGACTACTTACACTTAGCATTTCTGTACAACAGCACAACAAATTTTAAACAACAAGCAACAAATTAAATGATACAACGGCCTGGAAAAAAGGACTGTCTGAAATGTAATAGAGATGACATCTTTAAAATACTTCCTTCAGGATAACAATTCCATCTTGTGACACCATTTGCAGTTTCAAAACTTGTTCTTTTTACATGCAGAATTATAGAGAAGGGTTTTTTTTAAGCTTTTCTAAATGTCCAAGTTTTTATATGTGGAAAATACATATTTTTCTGCTTTTTCAAAGACTGTTTTGAAGACTTTTACACATGGCAAGCAATAAAAAAATTTGTCTAGAATTCAAAATCTCTTTCACACAAAGAATTTTCCTATGAAACTATCAATATAATACATTAACAATGTAGCAGAAGAACACTTATGTCCCTAAATTCATATTTGGAGGAAAAAAAATCAGCTGCAGTCATAAAACATTTTAGAATGATTGACCTTTCAGATGAACAGGACCTGTGATATTGTTGTAGATCAGTGTTCCATTTGATACTTTAGAGAAGATGCTGATGAAAAACGTGTCACAGATCATCAGTTTGGAAGACAGAGCAAGATGAGAAGGTCTTTAAATTTCTATTCATATTACATGCATTGTTATATATCTTATATTTCATTGCAGGTAGCTCAAATGATAACCCTCTATTATCTATTGAAACTATATTTGAATTTTCTAAAAAATAAAGCTACAAAGTATGATAATACCAATTCAAACTCTAGAAGGTCTCATTGATTACTGCACTAAAACATTGTGGTTTGCTTGAATGCTAATTTATTATGTTAAGTGAAAAGTGTAACGTAGTCCAGACTCTCATAAATGTCTTGATACTCTATAAGGGTCAGTTTCCTGATGCTGAAACCCATCAGCTACAAAACTGGGTGGGCAGAGTGGGAAGAGTGTTAATGCTAATGGAGAAAGTGAACATGTTTTATTAAATGCCACTTATCCCTCATAAAACACACAATTCTATTTTCATAGACGATGACTCTCTATTGTAAAGCTATCTCTGTTAAGACAGAAAGCAGTCATTAAGAACTTAAACAGAAATAACAAATGGGAAAATATCTGGGAGTATAAGTAAGTTCAAAGTGTTCATGAAAACCAGTCTATGGTCAGGATTCATTTACTGATGGATACAGTACAGACACTTGAAATTCTAACATTTTTATCACTATTAGCATATATTAAGCTGATAATTTACAGGAATAAAGAACAGCAATAAAAATAAATTCCCACTTAGTATTTGGAAAGAAGAGCAGATACAGTAGTTACCAAGGGGTTCGTTGAGGAGCAACTGCTGAATATTTATAAAATAAAAGTCAAGGATTACCAGAAGTTAAAACTATTGGAATATCTGTCAGTGAGTCTGATGAGCTCTGTGAAACTATGAGTGTTATTTATTATCATCAAGTAGCAAGCTAGTAAGTTGTCTAAGGCCTGATGGAACAACTGGGAAACACCTGTAGCACTACTTGAACAAAAATACAGGTCTGGATAATGTAATTAACTTTAGGGTAGTTACCAATAAGTAAGCAATGCAAAATGTGAAACAGAAATCAGTTAATGTAGAATTAATGGAACACAACCAAATTGACTCTAAACAGTGTAGTTTTATGGCCATTAGGTGAGTAACAAACCCAGAATATTTTTTAAATGAATTTTTGGGGTTGATTGATGCATTGATTGGTGCATTTAATGGAAGTTTGTATAGTGTTTTCATTAAAAATAGAAGTACAATTAAAATTAAATCAATGTTACTTGNAATAGAAGCACAATTAAATCAGTGTTACTTGAATTAATAGTTTAGAAAATAATTTTAAAGCTAAGAAGTATGACACATAGGTCTAGTATTGCCCTGAATTATTCTTACGATTTATTGATGATTTGTGGAAAAATATAAAATCATTGCTTACAATAGTTTCAAATCATATTTAAATGGGGTGTTTGTGGGCATAAATAGCTTTGGGAGCCTGTCATTTATAGCAACTAATTAGATTTTAGTCTTTTTTTGTATTTGTAACCTTCCTACATCAGCAAAAGACAGCTTCATGGGCACAAGACTTACCATAATCCTGGAAAATACCTTTGCTCTTGAAGCTTGCACAGAATGCACAGTATGTTTGTCTCTTGCCAAGGTAGACAGACATGCTTATGCTCCTTCTGCAACATTTTTCCATTATATTCCTATACAGTTTAAAATCAAAATACATTGTTATAATCAGATTTTAATACTATGGGAGATGCAAACCCTGTGAATGGCAGTGATTTAACTCTGGACAACAACATATACTGTGGGCTCTAAGTAAAGGCCGTGCATAGTTTGCCAAACAGCCCAAATAACATGATGGTAATCAAATTGTGACTCAGGCAGCTTGATGTTTATTTTTCAGACAGAAAGGAAATCCTAAAGTTTTTGCCTCCGTGCTAGTTTAATTGTGACATCTGCAGTCTGTTTTAAGAAAATTATTCTCTGCATTTGTAGGCTACTATGGTAGGAGAGGAGAAGCATCCCAGTAGCATCAGTATTCAACAGCTAAAGAAGCAGAATGTGAATTACAATCTGTCCATCATTGAATTTCCATTTGTCTGATCAAGTGCTTTGAGGAGGAGATAACTTCATGTGCTGGAAAGAAAAAAAGATGACACTGTTATTACAGTGAACTTCAGGACATGCAGCTTGCTTTCCCTGAACCTCCTTTAAGGTAAGAAACAAAAGGACTTTTAACTTACACAGCAACTGTTGCAGTTCCTGTATTTGGTCAAGGTCTGTCTCTTACTGATTTTAGCTGTGTAATTTTTAAGTATTGAAAGTCAGAATGTCGAGTATATGATGCCTTCTTCTGAGAGTCAGGAATGCAAACCTTGTTACCTCTTTTTCATTAATACTAGTTTTGATTGTTCGATACATCAGTTCATTTTCCCTTTTCTCGCTAATTTGCTTATCATTCCTAATGTTATGACTATAGTCCTGTAAAATATGTTTCTGCACAAAGTTTATGAATAGATTCCAGTTCTTCAAAAGCAATACGTGTGCTAAAATTTCAGAGGCTTAGTGGAGATGAGGTTTTATATTTTTATTTCATTTTAATTTGTTTCTATGAGTCTAGGTAGTGCTAAAATTATATATCAGATACTAGTTGTAAGTTTTTGGTTCCTTGGAAGGCTGAAATACAGTTCTTAATGTGTTTATGTAGAATTGTCTTCAAATTTATGCCCTGTAAACAGGCACAACCATTTCAATTTAACAATTGCTTTAATCAGTATTTCAGAATGACAACTTGAAATTATCCTATTAACTTTGTTATTGCAGCATTTATAGTCTGTGCAATAGATGGCCGTTTAGAAGCTATCACTGTATAACTTCATTTGAAGAAAAGAGTGAAAGGAGATAAATGTACAGCTTCAGTTTGTGGTACAAGAATGTCCTTTTGTATCTTAAAAATTTCAGTATTTGTAAGTCATTGCTTAATGCTGCTAGTTGGAGAATGCTGTATGATTTACTTGTATTCTTGAACATGTTACTACTGTACCACCATTAACCATAAAAATATGCTACTTTTTATGATAGTACAATTTTAAATCTTTATTTTTTTCAACAAATAAAACTGTTCTATAAATTTAGATGAAGAATCAGAAAGATGTTTTTCCATTGCATCCTCTTGACGACCTTTATACAGCAATCTCATCAGTCTCTCTTGGCTATGAAAGCACCGTGTCACAAAGAAATAAGAATACATTGGACTTGTGATACACCTTATCAAAATGTAAGATAACAATGTAAAGAAATGACAACCTCTAGACAGATCCTTTAAGTAAATACATATCAGTAGTATCTTTAAGTACTGTTATTTGGTAGCTTTTGCTTGAGAAAATGGATAGTACTCTAGTTTAAGGATCCGTATACACATCTGCACTTTGAAAATCCAGCTGACAGAGAAAATCCCTTTTCAGCTAAAGTGAAAGCTAGTTGAACTGCCACAGACAATTAACTTTTAAGACTTGGATCCTTTCCCACTGCTACCTTTCTCACTGGTCTTGCCTTTTCGTGTGATATATTTAATAAGCATTTTTCAACAAACCTGGGATTTCTTAAAAAATAGTATTTTTATAGCAAATGTCTTTAGTCCTACCCACACACCAAACAAAGCACAGTAAAGAACTGCTAGGGGCAATGGAGATCAAGCTGTCTCAAATACAGTAATGCTGAATTTATGTATCAGTTACTAGTTATCAGCAAGGAAAAAAAAAAAAAAAAGGTGTAATTTGCAGGCAGAGTGGTCTTACCCCAGTTACTCTGCTTTGGGAACTGTCATATATGAGCCTTTTTTAACTGGATTGTGTTTCGGTTTAGTGCCATCATGCACGTAGACCTCACCTTCTATAACTTGTTTCTTGGAACTCAAGTTGACTATTCTCATTTAATTTGTCCTTTTATTTAAACTCATGATGATTCCACGTAACCTTGTAATTGAATATTTAGTCATATTTGTGTCATCTCTGAATTCCTTTTGCCAGGGCGTCAAGTTCCTTTCGATCCCATTCTTCATTTATACTCTGTACCTCACAACCCTGTTTTCTTTCTTCCCCGTTTTCTTACCTGCTTCCCTTCAGCCTCCCAAATTCTTTCCCATCTCTATCTTCTCCTAGATCTGTCAGCTGTTCTTTCAGCATTCAGAGCAAATGGTTTTCTCTGTTATGTATGGGAAGTGAAAGAATTGGAAGATTCTTCATTCTGACAATTGAGCCAGCATGAATTTGTGCAGGATATGTAATGGAAAGCTTATGAATCTGAGACCAAAATATAGTGGAATAGTCTCAGTTGAGCAAGACTCTTCAAAAACATAATCCTCAGGATTTTAACAAGTTAAACAGATTTCTTTTTTTACCCCAAATAGAAATGAGTTAATCAAATTAAGGTGTATTTTCCCAGAGAAAGCAAAAAGCAAAATGTTGAGACACGGTTATCTTGATTGATTATCATGATGCCGTAGTTACCCAAATAAAAGTACAAAGCTATATAAAGAAAATAAGGACTTCCACTACATAGAAGTAGCACAGCATTCATGGAAAATAACCAACTTGATAAAATTGTTAGAGAATTGACTCTATTGTTGTTAAAATAGGTCAACGTGCGAATTTTGTTCTTCTGGACTGTGGTGGTTTGGCCTTGGCTGGGAGCCAGGTGCCCATTCTATCACTCCTCCCCACCTCCTTCCTCTCAGCTATACCATGGGGAGAAAATAAGATGAAACTTGTAGGTTAAGACAAAGGCAGTTTAATGAAAAGCAAAGCTGGACCACACACAGAAGCACAAGAAAACAAAGAGTTATTCTCTACTCCCCATCAGCAGGCGACATCCAGCCATACGGGAAGCAGGGCTCCAATACATGTAGCGGTTGCTCTCGAGGACAAGTGGATGCCCCCTCATGCTCCTCCTTTTTCAAGCTTTTATTGTTGAGCTGATGTCATATGGTATGGAATAGCCCTTTGGTCAGCTTGGGTCAGCTGTCCCAGTTGTGTCCCCTGCCAAGATCTTGTCCTGGGTTTTTTTGTTGAAAAATAGCCTTGGTTCTGTGAGAGCCCTTCTCAGCTGTAGCCACCACACGAGTGTGTTATCAACACCTTTCTAGCTCTCAGTACAAAGCACAGCACTATGAGGGCTGCTATGGGGAAAACTAACTCCATCTCAGTCTGACCCAATACATGGATGAATCACTTCAATTTTGCAGTTGCTGCTCAACTACTTTGTAAATGAAAGCAGAGTCTTCTCCTTTCTTATAGATTTAAGATGAACATAGTCCGAGAGAAAGCACATAGTGCATTTTCTAGATTGATGATGTTATGCCAACATATGTTATGCCAACCTGTGTTACATTTGGCTTCAAATCCCAGAAGACAATAACCCTTACTTGACATGAAACATCCCCTTCGGCACCAGCCTGACAGTGGTGGCAGCTCAGGGGTGTAAACTTGTGGTAACAGTATGAAACCACTAGACTTGTGCTCTGGGTGAATTTTTTAACCCTGATCCCCAGAGAGAAAACTAGTTCACTGATCCACTTCCTAATTATCCCCAAGTCTCTTGCTCTGACTTTACTATGAGGATGACTCACGGACCTGCAGAGAAAATATTTACTGAACAGCCTGCCAGCGAAGGATGAGGTGGGCAGAAAGGAGAGAACGATGTTTAAATAGAGATCAACATAACTGAATTCCATTTGCTTAGTGATCCTGCACCTCTCTGCTCTGTGCAGATATTTTTTCTTTAAAGATAATATTAACTGGAGAAAACCCAAAAGAAAAATTGTCAGTGTTTAAAAGTACCTTTAAATAGCATAAGCACAAAATGACAATACTTCAAATTAGTTAAAACAGGGCAAAGTAAATCCCAGGAAGAGTCACCCATGGTTGTAGCCTGTGGCTAATAGCTAATGGATAGCTAGCCAGAGGCTACCTGCAGGCCTGAAATGGAAAATAAGTTGACAGTTCTGACTCAAAGTGTTTGTGGTTCAGTATTTGCTTTGCAGACTGACTCTTCAGGTATAACCTTGTGGTGTGGTGTCAGCATATGAGACTTGAGGCTCGCAGCTGCAGCAAGCGGTTTAGATTTTACCTTTCAAGTTAAGTTCCTCCAGATCCTGGAATGAAGATGGCAGAAAACCATGGGGAGCCAGGACTTCTGTTGCTGTGTGGTTACAGACAATTTTCTTTTAATCTTCAAATAACCAACTTATGCCAATCAATTTAATTACAAGAGAAAGCTCTGGAGCAGTTTATTCAGGTTCCACTTTTGGCGGTGATTTCTGTAAAATTGAGACATTTTTCAGTACAGAATCTCATAGGTAAAACAATGACATTGGAAGAATTACTGAGCATATGTGAAGACCAGTCTTTACTTCTTACTCTGGGGCAGTAGGATAGCCTTGTATTGTTAGCAGGAATGCAGAGTTTCACAACATTTACAGAGGGCGAGTGGTGCCCCACATTAAATTTACCTTAGATAGCCCTGAAAGAGTTTGTGTATTCATGTGGCAAAGTGCAGCGTTGAAAGGAAATATTTGCTTGCATCCTGGAAACGGTATTAACCACAATCATTAGATTCTGTTTCCAGTTTAATTTACCCTTGTGTCTGAGCAGAGTTAATTATCTGGGGCTTGACACTAACGTTGCTGCATTGCTTCCAGTTTCTGAGCTAAATGTTGCTGAGCTGTTTCAGGAATCTTTCTGCAGTTTGCATCTGGGACCTTATGTCTGAGAAAGCCAACACAGCCTATTGCTATTTGACAGGTTCAGTCTTAGGTAGGGCTTAGTTTCTTAACCTATGTTAGACTGTCTACACTGTGGAAAACTTATTTTGGGGGCTCAGTTTTTCTTGTAACGTTTCTGCATGGATAATGAAACCCTGAAGTAATCCAAATGGAAAGTCCTCATCTTTCTCGACCCAGACTGTTGAATGTTACTGGAAGTTAAAAATTCTACAAAACTCTGTATTTTGTACTTTTTTTTTTTTTTTTCTGTGGTACTATCCTCTCCATACTGGTGATTCTGAAATCTGAGACTAATACTTCAGGAACTGGCGCTAAACTGTACCTTACTCAATAAAACCACAGAAATTACCAAAACATGCATTAAAAGATTCTCTGTAAAATGCTTGTTCAGTTGGAGAGTTCAGGATCTGTTTCAGGTCCAAGAAGTGTTTGGTGCCAGAGTTAAGACTGAAACACTAGGAATCCCTGATGAGTACTCTGTTGTGTTCCCAAGCCAGTGAATCATACCCCTCATCCCATGATTAGGTGTGTAAATTTTAAATTGACTTTCCTAGCTCCCTAGAGGAATTTGAAATACTAGTAAATCGTAGAATCATAGAATTGTCAGGGTTAGAAGGGACCCTAAAGATCATCTAGTTCCAACCCCCCTGCCATGGGCAGGGACTCCTCCCACTGTATCAGGTTGCTCAGAGCACCATCTAACCTTGCCTTAAAAACTTCCGGGGATGGGGCTTCCACCACCTCTCCAGGCAACCTGTTCCAGTGTCTCATCCTTTTTGAAAATGACTTTTGGAATATACTAGAGAGTGGT
>VWZK01001456.1:0-46855 GCA_013396935.1 Baryphthengus martii
CTTCTCGGTAACCCCGCTCCGCTACCCCCGGTACTCCCGCCGGGGCGCAGAGCACTTCCCAGTAACCCCCGGTACTCACACCCGGGTAAGCGCCCGGGCGCAGAGCGCTCCCGGTAACCCCCGGTACTCACACTCGGGTAAGCGCCCGGGCGCAGAGCGCTCCCGGTAACCTCGCTTTGCTACCGCCGATACTCCCGCCCGGGTGCAGAGTCCTTCCCGGTGACCCCGTTGCTCTCCCCCCGCTACTCCCGCCGAGCCTTTTCTCCGCCGCTTGGCCATGGAGTACACGCCACCCCCCGCCAAGCCTCAGCTCTCCTCCCGGGCCAACGCCTTCTCCATCGCCGCCCTGATGTCGAGCGGCAGCTCCAAAGACAAGGAGTCCCCCGAGAGCACCATCAAGCCGCTGGGTGAGTGGGGACAGGGGTGGCCGTGGGGAGCGGAGCTCGCCTCCGTCTGTCCGTCGGGCGCTTCGCTCAGGCTCAGCCGCCTCGAAGCTCTGGCAGTCGGGTCGGGCAGCGGCGGCTTTCCCCTACAGAAGGAAAAACCACTCCGTCAAAGACAGTTAGCTACCGGTTTTCAGGAGAGGCTCCTTGTAGCATAAACCATTTTCGAAATTCTAAATTCCTTCAGCTTTATTTATCCTGCTTCGCCGTTCGTAGAATAATCTCGCACCCTACGGTAGTTGTATTTCAACTCGCTGGTATGAAATGAACCTCTCAAATATTTATTGCAAATCGTCTATGTTTTTGAAGTCAAGTAAGGGAATCTCTGGTATCGTGCCTAAGCTTACAATGGGTAGTAAAACTTGTACGTAGACCTGAAAATCCCTTGGCTCTACGGCTAGTCGATGCAGGCTCATGTAGACTGTTTTACTTTACATCGACTGGGAGGGTTTTTGTACTAAATCCTCACAATTTTCGGGTAAGCGATTTCACTCGGTCGCCTCGATTAAGACTCCCGAAGGCTTTAAAAAATATTAACATCGTTCCCTGTTCCCCCGTATTTTCTGCAGTTTGTGGTCCTTGTATGTACCCAAGTGTTCGCAGAAAACTAAAACTAATAATAATAATAAAGAAACGTATTAAGCTTTCAGGGCGTAAATGAGCAAGATGATATTCAATCTCACAAGAATTTAGAAAAGGCAGCGCTCTCAGCGTCTGCTCCGTCTAATCAACTGACTCAATAGGTTTCATACAGTCCAGGCATTCATGATAAACTTTAATTTTTAGTCTAGGCGATAACGTAGGCCGGGAATATTGTAGTGTTGTCGCTTGACATATTTACACGGCGTCCTGTAAAACGTTACTAGTTTTCTTTCTTTTTTCTTTTTTTTTTTTGCCTGAAAACGTTCAATTATTTTTTTTAACTCATTGCCCCAGGCCATTCAATTAGAAATCGAAGAAAACGACTGCCTATAACTCGGCTTTTATTAACCAGAAACGTGGCCGAAATCTTCCTCTGGAGGATCAGGGCGCATTTGTTCGCTCCCGTTTCTCGGTGCCGCATCCCGGTGCTCGGGCTGAGATCCCCGCAGCCCCTTTCTCTCCTGTCCTCTCCTTCGTCTAGACCTGACAAGTGGAGCCGCTGAAGCCCCCTCCAAAGCCTCCCAGGGCTTACGGGGCGGTGGGAGGACGGAGCGACGCGCAGCAGGCGCCGGTCACCGCACCCGCGTGGCCAGCGCCTCCGCGCAGGTTGCGTTGCCACACGCAGCTGCCCCGGAGCCTGATTCTCCGGGTTCAGCCTCAGCAAACCGGCTGGGAGGCAGGGTAAACCCAGATTTCCCTGCTCGCCGTAGAGTTGGTGTTAGGAGCTCGCTTCCCCGCGGAGGAAGCGCGGAACATGCGCGGCCGCGCTCGAGCTCCTTCTGTGTTACGCTCTCTGCCATCGCCGCAATTTAGCAACAGCTCCCAGCGTGTCCCCAGCCTTCAGTAGCCCCTCGGAGCCGAGCGCTCCCGTTTTAATGACAATTAGTGACCTTTCCATGGAAATCCTCGGTTAGCGGGGTGGGGACAGCGCGCAGGGCCCGCCCTGCTCTCCGCGCCTCGCGGAGCAGGGAATAGCCGGGCAATGATGCGGCCGGGGCCGCGCTGCTCCCCGGTAGTATCTCCCCGGAAGGTTTCGGGGACAGGCTCCGCGCCGGGCTCCTCCCGGAGCTAATCTCCGAAAATCGCCACCCCTGCCCTCAAAGGATGAGCTGACGCCTAAGAAGTGGCGCGGGTCTGTGGGTGTGCTGGGTCAGAGCGGGGGCGGCTCAACGACAAATGCTTAGTTTGGTGGTTTGATTTCTTTTGGTTTTGGTTGGGTGGGTTTTTTGTTCGTTTGTTTCGTTTTTAAATGTTGGTTTTTTTCTCAGCAGTCGCCTCGCCCTCACTGAATCCCTCCTCTCTTTTTGGTTTCCCCATCCACCTCCCCAAACCCTGCAGAACAATTCGTTGAGAAATCCTCTTGCGCCCAGCCTTTGAGTGATTTATCCAGCCTGGACCCTCACGGGGATTTTAGCAGCAGCCCTTCGTCCCTGTGCACCGAACCCCTCATCCCCACCACCCCCATCATTCCCAGTGAAGAGATGGCCAAAATCTCCTGCAGCCTGGAGACCAAAGAGCTCTGGGACAAGTTTCACGAACTGGGTACCGAGATGATCATCACCAAATCCGGGAGGTAAGGCTGGGCAGTCCCAGGGTAGCTTCCTAAAAGTGACTTTGGAATTGTGGGGAGAAAAAAGGGCAAACCAACCCAAACGGCTCAGTTTTTTATTTGGGGAGAGCAGCACGAATAGGGTAAGGGGAGGAGAAGGGGGGCGACCGGGAGAAATGTTGTTTCCCTAAGAATTCGGTCTGTGGCTAAAAGGTCCTTCGTGTGGAGCTGGGGAGGACACAAGGAAATGCGGAGTCCTAGGGAAATAAATTCAGTCAGGGCTTGGTCTGTTTTGTTTTTCTTTTCTCTCTGTTGCAAAAATGTGCAAAAGAATCCCAGACTTTCTTGTCATCTCAAGCCGTGCTGTTTCTTCAGGATAACTTCTGGGATTTGGGTCAGTCCAACGCAGTCTGGAGAAGCCAAATGTTTTCTCGGGTTTTGTAATCCTCAAAGTTACTTGTTATAAATGTAGCTCCCTGATAGTTGTTGGGTTTTGTTTGTTTTTTTGGTTTTTTTTTCCCCCTAGCTGGCGAGCTCTGTCGGCATGTTTTTTTGAAAATAATAATAAAATCCGTATGAAATCTGCAATTTGAAGCAGGAAGTTTTAAACTGTTTAAAGTTATTTAACTTTATTTCTAGTCTATGGTAAACCCTTACATTTTAAAATTGTGTTTTGTTAAAATTTAAGTGAAGAAATGAAAGTTTAGTTTTGAAAATTCCTTGCAGAGATATTGTGAGTAGGCTTAAAAGTACATGCATCTAAAATATAGGAGAATATTAACGGAAATAATTTCTGCACGGTTTCCCTAATACTAGTATGGATCCCTTGAAAAAAGTCCACATTTCTAAAGACTTATGTACCTGAGTTACAACTACTTTCTGAAATCGTTGTGTACTTTTAAATAACAGGCAAAAGTACGTTTCTCCTTTCCTTTTTCACTGTTATCCTTTCTTCTTTTTTTCTTCCAAAAAATCGATCTGATTTCAAGCTGCACTTTCTGTGCATATTAAAGATAAACAGGATTTAATTTCTATCATGTTGAGGCAGAATCAATAGGTGCTTTGATTTTTATTTTATTTTATTTTTCCACGTGATTTAAATATAATTCTTTCTTTTAGTGGTTCTCCATCTGCATATTTATTTCCTGCTTTGCCTTTATTTCAGGAGAATGTTTCCTACGATCAGAGTTTCCTTCTCGGGAGTGGATCCTGAAGCCAAATACATTGTGTTAATGGATATAGTTCCTGTGGACAATAAAAGATATCGATATGCCTACCACAGGTCTTCCTGGTTAGTGGCTGGAAAAGCTGACCCTCCACTCCCTGCAAGGTTTGTAGATTTTACTGCTGGTCCTTCTTTTAATGTCTTTATCTTTTTTTTTTTTTTTTTTTTTTTTTTTTTTTTCTTCTTTTCCCCTTCAACAAATTCCTGCTATTTATCTTTCCACACTGTTTGCAAACAGTGCTCTGGGATTCTGCAAAGCTCTGATTAATTTCTGTGATGCAGAATCGGGCCTCAAATCTCTGCGTGAGGTTTGATTTATACTGGATGTTCCAAGGTGTGTATCATTTGGCTAAAGGCTCTTATATATACATATATATTAAATGAAATTTGCATTAATTCACATAAGATACCTTAAAAAAAACAAAAACCAAACTGATTTGTCTCTTTGGTTTGCCCCCTTCCCCCCCCACCCCGTTTGACCTCATAATTTAAAGCAATCCAAGCACCACCAGTAAAGTCCAAGTANAATCCAAGCACCACCAGTAAAGTCCAAGTAGAAGTACTACATTACAGTTCAGTGCTGTTTATGGTTGAAATTGTATTATTTCTTGATAACATGTCCGGCATTTGCTAACAGATAATTTCATTCTTGCTTTTAATAATCTCTTAGACAGCAGGCAAAGTACAGATCAGTTCAGATCTCCACAGTACAGATTTTTTATTTTTTTTTTTTATTAAGAAATCATGACATTTTTCAGAGGTGTTAGGAAAAAAAAATCAAGTAAATTCCCCCCTTTCCTCTACAGAAACAAAATGCTGTAGAAAATTAATTTCTAAAATCATTACGTTCATGTAATTAATGACTGACTCCTTTCAGCCCGGGGAAACTGAGGCTGCAGCACTAGGCTGTGGGGTGCGAGGGCACCTCAGCGGAGACCTTCATCGTGTTCATCCCGGTGCTTCCGTACGTACTTCAGTCCCCAAGTCCAGTAAGACTGAAGCAGATGTCGAACGGCTTTGCTGAGTCAGAGCTGGAGATATGGACATAACACGGATGCCTCTTGGGCTTCAAAGAAACTTTGTGTGGCGAGATCTGCGCAGGCACACAAATCTGCTCCGGGTGGCTTAGCCTGGGGTTAAGAACTTGCTTATTACAGAGACAGAAATTCGAAGTGCAACATAAGAAATGGAAGCACTTTTTGTGTGTGTGTGCATTTAGGGACCAAATCTTGCAAACTTTCCTCATATAAATAGTTCAGCTGAAATCTTGCTGACTGCTGATCTCTGGAAGGCGGCTCAGGGAAGTAAACAAACAAAAAGCACATTCAGAGAGGCTGTGATTAAAGACAGCAACCTAGGAGTTATGTCGGCTTTGTTTTCATGGCCAAAAGCTCCTTCTTGCAATGTGGTTAACGTCTGAGGGCTTCATTTGACGTATTGTAATGGGCACTGATCAAAACCCAAAGGAAAAACATGGATCCTGCTGCAAAGAAGTCAGCATCAAAAGAAGAAATAAGGGAAGGACAGAAATAGTTTTAAAGGCAGGGTTCTCCCCTTCTTATTTTTCTGCTCTAGTGCTTTTTGGGCTACCTTTAAATAGATTTGCTAATTCATATGCTATCTGGCATGGAATAGTTCAGTGAGTATAAGACAGGAGATTGATCCTTGGAATGATTAGCAACAATAATTTGCCCCTATATGTAAACGTACTCCTTTCCTGTTTTGCTTTCAGGATGCTTAGCTAAAAGAGCATTGATCACAGCACAGGCACAGATTACTTTTTCTTTGTGTGGATGGCACTTACATATGAATTTATGCAATTTCTCCTTTTTATGCTCCTGTTTGGTGAGAAAAAAAAAAACGATGTCAAGAGGTTCAGCTTGCCGATGTTTGCATTACTACTGCTTTTTTTTCTGGAGTATTAATGCACCTTTTGAGGTGGGAGTCTTGCTTAAACAGATTAAAAGTAGTACTCCTCCCATCCTGAAACGGGTTTAGTCCTGCTCTAGTAACAGGAGCCCTTAATGAAGTTATGATTTCTTGTCCTCCAAACACACAGTTTCAGCTCTCCTTCCTTGAGGAGTGTCAGCTGCTGGTGACACTGCTCAGCATCTGGGTGCTGGTACCAAGGTGCTGACTCCCCATGCACACCACTGCCTGCATCTCACAGGCACAAGGGCATCAGCAGAGTTACTCAGGAGTCACGTTGTGCATGGGTGTCAGGCTTTGCAGGATTGGACCCGTTAGATGTTTTGCTCTTTCCATTACCAAAAAAATCCTTTCAATACTAAGATGGCTTTTCTTAAAAAAAAATTAATAAGTATTCTGTGATTCCATTTGAAAGATTAGCCCTTCAGGGAACTTTCTATAAAAACCAGTTTTATCCCCGTCTTCCTGCTGTCAACGTTTAAGACAAGTTTATGTTGCAACGAACTCTTAAATAAAAATACTTTTCAGAGAGTCTTTTGTAAACCTTCTAAAGTGCTATCTGGGGATAGAATTGCTATGTGATATTTTATGTTTGTTCTTCCAAATTGCTAAGACTGTGTGAAACATCAGTTTAATAATAAGTTTCAGCATGTACCTTTATTTGCTCTTGTTCCTTTTTCACCTCTTTTCTTTCACTCACTTTTAATTTTTTTTAATTTATTTTTTTACTGTATTTGACTACAATCATTTGTTTAATGAATTTACAGTATTTACTATATGGAGAACTCTAGGTAGGAAACCTTTAAAAGGTATTATATTTTGCAAATTATTTGAGATATTTAGGTAATTAAAAGCAGTGTGCACGGGGCTTGCAGAACCAGACCAATTGTTAAGCTGAATAGGAGAGCGCTGTTGTACTCCAAAATACGCAAGACGGAAGCAATACCCAAACCTTGTATAGATCATGAAACATTATATACCACGGAGAAAGTTCACAACCAAATATGGCTCTTAAAGCCTCTGTGAACTGAAGTGAGCAGCCCCTCGCATCTGGCCAGCCTCAGGCAGCAGAGCCTGCGAAAACTTCTGGGGGAGCCTCGTGCTCTGTGCTGGAAGGCGCGCATTTATTTCTCTAACCCCGTTGCTCGTGCGCGCTCACGATCTTGTTGACGACTTCTACTTCGGAGGGTGATACATCTGTTTTTTTTTTAATCCTCTTCTCCAAGAGAGACAAGCTCAGGCTGTAGGAGAACCGTGTGGATAGGTGCAGCTCACCAAGTGGAACCACGTGTTGCAGTGGGATCAATGGTGTGTAGCAAATCAATCAAGAAAAGCAAGCTCTGCTAATATGTTTATGTAGCTGATACTCAGGTGCCCATCTGTTGGTGACTCTCCTGTTAGCGCTCTGCTACTACCCAGGCGCCTTGTAGTTTGAAAGCTGTGCCAGGCATTAACCGCCTATGGCATAAAACAGCCTTGCTCAGCTTTTGAATGTGTGAAGACCTTTACAGCACTTGCTTGAAGTAGTTTGGGTTTTTGGTCTCAGTTAGCCAAGCCTTGCTGAGCCTGACACTTATGATCAGAGTAAGCATTATTAGCTAGCCAGACATTCAAAAAGGGGAACCAGGCTCAAAAAAAAACAAAACCAAACAACTATCACTAGACTGGCTAAAAAGTTGCAGGACATGTTTGGGACTCTTTATGTTTTGCCTTCTTTAATTCAGGGCTCTAAAGGCTGAGGTTTTTCAGTTTTTTTACAGGAAGGTAAAGTTAATTTTTGTGAGAGGTAAAATTCTTATAATAAGATTCCAGGTCTCGGGTTTTCAGATACACCATAATTTTTCATAAGCCTTGCAGTGCAATCAGGAGAGTTGATAGCAGTGAGGAAGTTGGTATGCTAGGAATATTTTATTGTGACAGGAACTCTGGCTCAGCATCCCCTCCGTGGACAGAGCTGTACCAGCCAAGATGTGCTTTGGATCATTGTAAGGAAAACATCTTGCACATCTGAAGTGAGCTGTGCGATTTAAACTTTAGTTTCAGTGTTTCTTGGGGATTCTGCTGGCAAAACCGGAGAGCGCAGGATCAAATCTCCTTCCTCTTTGAGCAACAGAGCTGCACTCCCTGGAGTCTTTAGTATGGCCATTCCTTGATTAGGGATCAGTGTAGTCTATCAGAGAGTTACGCCCCATCGTTTAGTGGTTTTTTCCATTCTCCTCTTGCCTAACCAAAATCGTAGCTCAACGACGGCAACAAATGTTTATCTTTCTAACGTGGCATCTTAGCGCTGCTCCACCCGCCTAATGGAAGAAATCCATTTATGTGGCCGAACACATCGCCCAAAATGAGAGTCAGGCCCTCAGCAAGTGATAACCAACACAGAAAGAAGCAGAATAGGTCTGGTTTGCACTAGCTGAGGGTCTAGTTCAACTCTTAATTCACTATCACAAAAGAACGTATGAGTTAAATAACTTTCAGCAATACATTATTCCTATAAAAGAATTGTTTTTAAGTAGCCTGGCGCTTATAATTAGTCTAGTCATAATGTATATGTCATTGTATCTACATGTCTTCTGTGCTTCCTTTTCTTCTGCTTAATTTCCCAAATGGTGGATTGTTAATTAGAGAGCTGCAATTAATTTTTCATGGCAGACCACTGTGCTGGACTGCAGCCTTCAACCTCTTATAAACAGACGTCACCACAGTGAACATGTGATCGAGTGCAGGTTAAAATCATTATCACGGCTTAATGTTACATATAAAGAAAAATGCATTTTTATCTACATTCCCCCATTATCTCTCTAAAGACACTGTTTTTCTCTCGGAGCTGTAGTCATTGTTATTTTAAGTGCTTGTTAGTACAGCTGTGGGGAAAGACATGATCAATTTTTCATTTGGGAAAAGACACAACAGCGAATCTTAGTTAATGTCTCCATTTTAGATAACCAGATAAAATAATAGGTATGGTTAGAGAGCAATCTAGCACTTGGACATGAGTTTCTTCATTACATTCCAGTGAATTAAACAACTCGAGTCATCTGCTTTGCTGTCTTTCATTAATGGTCGTGTTTCAGACGTTTACTAATTTGGGGGAGATTGTGTCTCATTTAAGTAGCAGTTCTGGATTACCCTAAGCTTTCAGGAAATCCATGTCCATGAAACCACCACATATCCCCAAAGCAGGAAATTAAAAAAATCTGTAATACCTTATGGAAGTGGTGCCCATATGCAAGCCAAGAGGTGAGAGGTTTTTTTATGAGCGGGCCTTTTTCTCTGTTTTTTAGGTTGTACGTGCACCCTGACTCCCCATTCACAGGAGAGCAACTGCTGAAGCAGATGGTGTCCTTTGAAAAAGTCAAACTCACCAACAACGAGCTGGATCAACACGGCCACGTGAGTAGCCTTCCTGGTGGGGAAGAATAAAAAACCACTTGCTTGTGCCACAGGATTAAACTTGCAGAGAGAGGCTGCAATGAGGAAAGGCTGCCACAGCCCCCACGTTACACCTCTCTCGCCCAGCCCTTTGTTCTTCAGTGAAGGAGGGCGCTGCATGAAGCTTAAACATGTTGGGTTTTAGTCTCTGTTGTTGAGGAACAGAAGACTTCAGAAATTAGGGATTTTTCCTTTTCAAAAGGTAGAGCCCGGGTAAACACAAGTGTTCAAATTGTGCTCCTACCACCGTCAGAGGCAGAACATCCATCGGGGACAAGTTCAGGGTAAAGTAGAGCATCGAAGAGAGGGAGGGAACAGAGGCAGGTGAGGTTTTTGTTGTGCTTCTGCCCACATTTCGCTGTGACACGGCGGCACACTCTGCCACGTGTACTCGTGACCAAACTCACACGCTTTTCCATATGTGCTTGGAAGTTCTTTCTTGTTGCAGGCAACCGATTTTGGTTGGTTGCATCAATAAGGGCTCTTTTACTTCCAGACTCAAAGCAGCATGGGCACAGAGTTAGCAGCAAATGCTGGTGTGACAGTAAAACAAGGGCAGTAGAATTGTGTGTCCTTTGATTGCCCTTGAAATAACTGTAGGCTACCTGTAAGTCAAGGTGCCACAGGGTGGACTCGAGCCTCTAAAGGTCTTTGCTCTGATTAGAACTAGTTTGTTGTCACAAGCCCTGAGGCTGGAAACTGGTAAACAGGATGCAGAACTACTGGCTGTGGGCTCCCGCTATGCTTCATCAGTAGGGACAACTCCTTTAGTTACCTGACTGTCTAATGGTAGGTGGTGAGAGAAATGTTGTCTGTCCTGTCCCCTCCCCAAAAGTGCCTGTAAAGTGCAGGAACAGCTTGGTAGAGCCTCCAAATTGTAAAGGAAGAGCTGAAAGTGTTGCCTCCAGGCTCAGCAGTTCCCCAGGGGAAGGCTGAAGGAGCAGAAGGATAGATTTGAAAGGGTTGTTGACTAAGAATGGGTCAGTTAAGAAGAATGAACGTAAAGGTGACATTAGCAAATGAGCTGCTGGGAAGCGAGGAGTGATTCTGAACTCTGAAGCATGTGTAGGGGTAACTAACCTGTAAATCTGAATAACTGTGGTGTACATGGTACCAGAAATCCCTCCCCTCACACGGTATTTGTTGGTGTTTCGGGCTGCGTGAGACAGTGGCTGTTCATCTGAACAGTGTCCTGTGCAAGTACTTCTCATCCAAAAGAGAATTTTCACTTATTTCAAGCCTTAAGAATGGAACCACAGCCATGATCATTTAAAATACATCCTGGAAACAGCAACAACAAAAGTAATTTTAAAAAAAAACACCAAATCAAAACAGAAGAAAGCCCAGATAGATGCCTCTGTGTTGTTCTTCTGTAAAGATCCGTCTAGGGGTATATTTTTCTTAAATACAGCTCACATTGTTATTCCCTTCCTGACTAGCCAAGAATGTCTTTTTTTTTTTTTTCTTCCTCTCTTTTATTTCATAATCCGTAGAAGGGCAAAGCTGAAGATTTGTGGGCTCTATCACCGAGTGATGATAGAGCAGTATACGTGCACATTTAAAAAGAAGCATTTTTCATCATAACAGGGGCCATGTGTGCCTCTAATAAAGGGCTTGCAGCAGTATATTGCAAACTAGTTAGGAGTGGTGCAGTTCCCAGAAGTCCAGACGAGTGTAAAGAAGAAGTAGATCTGAGAAGCTGTCGGGAACAGAGACATGTGACAGAGCAAGAAGACATAATCGCCTTGAATACAGGCAGTGGGAGAGAATGATCCATAGCGTTTGAGATGCGGCCTCCTGATTAACTTTCGAAGAAGCAGGAGAGGTGGATCCCGTTCTTCACGCAAAGACAATGGGAAGTTTTGCATGTTTGGTGGAGGATAAGCCCCGAAGGCTTGATCTCGTGTTGAGATTTGTCTGACAGGTATCACGCCTTTGCGGAACACTCCCTTTTTAATATTTTGTGGGGTTTTATGTTTCAAATTAGGATGTCAGGTTTAATGTGCTGCCTGATTGAAGCTATGTAAACACCATCACTGGAAGCTCAATAGAATTAAGGAAGAAATTCATTTTCTGGAGCCTTTGAGGAGGACTTGCTGTGTTGTGGTCAACAACATTTCTGAGCTCCCATGCATTAAGAGAAGGGGAGAGTTGAAATGCTTCCTGAAACCTCTCCCTTTGGTTTGAAAGAACCCT
This sequence comes from Baryphthengus martii, assembly GCA_013396935.1. Lineage (NCBI taxonomy): Eukaryota > Metazoa > Chordata > Aves > Coraciiformes > Momotidae > Baryphthengus > Baryphthengus martii. The sequence goes on from VWZK01001456.1 coordinate 11,417, forward strand.
TCTTCATCAATGAGATCTTTTTAAGTGACCTGATAAAATCTTAATTATGTTTGATGAGGTGTGTTGGTCCTGAGGATGTTCAAATGACCTAAAAGACACCTTTAAATACTAATTCTAGGTAGAGAAGCTGTATCCAACCTGATTCCAGTTTGCTCTAGTTACTTGCTTTCTCCATCCTCCAGAAGACAGTTTTGGTTGTTAAGATAACTGCAGTGGTTTATTTGTAGGGTGGTTCATTTCCTGAACAAGGAATCTGAAGAGAGGCATTTGTTCTAGCATTTGTTTGTTTTCTCTTATTCTGAGACTTTTGGAGTTGGCAAGCATCTCTGCTTGTGTATCTTCAGCAGTGTACGTAACCCTGCAACATCAGGCAAAAGTTTTATCTCTGTGTGCATGACATACAGCTCACTCCATGGAAACCCTGTAAGATATCCTTACCAGAGGAAGGAAATGGCTTCTGCCTCTGGATTTTTACAGCAGGGCGAATAATTCCCATTTTTCTGGTTATGGAACATTTATGAGTGAGATTTCCCACCCTGCCTCCCTGCAGATTTCTGGTGCTGTTTTTCACACAGACTGCTGCTTTTAGGACTTTCGGTTGTGCTTAGTTGGGTTAGTTATAATCTCTGGTTTACGGGGAGGTGAACCATGAGTGTATATGTTATTGTAATTGCTTTTCTGGCATTTATGATAGCAAAACTCAAACACATGAATGTCTGCAAAAGCAAACGCAAAGGTGTGAACATGGCCAGCAAGTAGCTGTGAAAGTAGAGCTTTCAGAAGATCTACAAGGAGTTATGCCCAGGGTTATTGTTTTTTTTTTTTTTTAAGTCAACCTGTCAGAAGTTAGGAACCTCCTTGCTTTTAGAAAGCAAACTTTGCCTGGTAACACTCCCCTTCAGTAAGTATGGAAGCTGCATTCACAGCATAGCTCCTGAACTCAAAGCCACCTCGAGGATTTTGCAGCTGGCATCCAGATTGCCTCTGGCAACTGGTCTGTAGCCAGTGGGAGCCAGATGCCTACAAACCTGCCTGACCTTACAGCAAACAGGATCCTGTAAGGACAGATCCTGGTCATCTCCCCTGCTGCAGGCTGTCAGCACAAAGGCAGATGGGATGGCTGGGTGCCTGTGACCACGCCATGCTGCCAGTAAGCGTGCATTGAGGGGCTGCCATAGGTATATATACATCTGATATTTCTCTTGGGGCACACCAGCATGAGTATCTGCCATCAGGGATTTTCTGATAGCTACACCGTGAGTGGAGAGAACTGCTTGGACTTTGAGACCGTCCTTGGGGGCTGCCCTGAGATGCACCCTGTGTATCTAACTCCTTTAGGCTGTTTTGATGGTCCTAACAGAAGAAGGGACATGGCTATTAAGGGGTATCTTTGTGCAGTGTCCTGCTGACTTTAATACCAATTTGTGAAAGGATGCAGATGGAACACTACATGTGCAGACCCCCATGGAAAGAAAATAGTGACCTTAACTTTGGTTATTGGTCTTTTGTGACTTCCTGGTTACATTCAGGACTTGTTTTGTACCTGAATGACCCGATTTGCCCCTCTGGTGGGAACGTGTAGGATAGAGCATCACAGCAGGGGATGTTATCCATGTGCACTTCTGGTTTTGAAAAACTTTCATAAAGGAATGGGTGGTCTCCTTTGAGAAATGGAGTCTATTCATCACCATTTGCATTCAGAGGAGCGAAAGGAAAGGGCATGTGTAAGAGCTGCTCTGTCACAGATTTTTTCTTCCTCCTTCCGCTCGGCTGCTGCTCAGATGTAATACCTTGGGTGTGGATATCATGGCCATGAAAGGCAATGGAAAGCACTAAGCTCTGTGTCCAACCCCTCTGTAAGCTCATTACCATCCACACATTATCCTTTAAAATGTCTTTTCCATCTGCTTCGAGCAGCCCAAGTGACTAGGATGGTAAGACAACATTTTACAAAGAGAGGGCAGAGTGCTAAGGGTGTTAAAGGCAAGGTCCACGGCCTCATGTATAAAACAGTGAAGTGACTTGAAAAAGGACCTGAGCTGGTAAAAGCAGACACGCAACACTTTCAGGGTGATGGTTCTGCAACACCAAAATGACTTTCTTGCTGCTGTGTACCCTTAGGAAAGTCACAGTGCAAGTCTTTGCTCCTTCTTTGAGGCCAAATATTGCTAAGAAAACACTGAAGTAAATTTTAGCCATGACAAAGCTGTCTCTAAGCTCTCCACTCCAATGCAACGTGCAACCTTGCCCATTGACTGCCTTAGCATGAAATACTGCACCGCTTCTGCTGTGTTTGAGCTGTAGTTAACGCATCCCAAGGAATGCACATTAGCTATTCCAGATGTACAGAACTGACTGTAACGTCGTTATGGCCCCTGCAAAATAGAACCACCCACACCACTGCCAATTCCGTCTTGTGACTGTGATTATATCCAAAACAAGGACTGGTGCGAGCTGAGCTCTGTATTTAATTCTTACATTGTAATACTGTGGTTAGAGGCAGCCAAACAGGCCTCCAGTCAGTGGTAACTGAAGCAAGTGGGACTCTCGGTTTGACTCCAGTGAATGCTGAAATTGGTTAGTTGGTATATTAGGTTTAGAATTGTTCTGCGAGCTCGTAAACAGTTATTAATGAGGATAAAATGGTACAACCTGGTCATTTTGGGGTTCTGTTCTGGCTTTTCTTCTTTCTCTCATTTTTGCTAGTCTGCAGAGCATCTACGAAGAAGTTTGCTTTAAAGGTTTGCCTCAGTAAAAGCATCTGGAGAATTTTATTTTTGGTCGGCCAGTTTGTGCAGCTCCTGCTGGTGTTTTTTTGGTTCAGTTTCATTATTTTTTTTCTGAGAAGTACTCAGCTGTTTTCATTCTGCACCTGCACATTTTTACAAGTGTGGATGCTTGGTCATGTGCTTCCAAGAGTTACATATCTACACTTGCAGCTAACACCTGCAAACTGGTGCACACACTCGCAATTACTAATTCTGTATGTAAAACACCTCACTTGTAGGAACAGGTCTTTATGCTTCAAAAAAACGTGTGCTCACCGGTGGCGGTGGCGTAGGAGTGAGAGGAAACTAGCTCCTGGGATTCCTGCCTTTCCACGTTCTTTTGCTGGAACTGCCCAAAGGAGCTGGAGAGTTTGCTCTGAAAATCAGCCCCTGGCTAGTTAGAGATATCTTCCCTTGCAGTGTTAATTAGACCTTTCCCCCCTCCTCCCCATGGTTTTATAGCCTTTGAGAGTCCTGTTAACCTTCCACCTTGTCACTCTTTCTTGCAGATCATTTTAAACTCCATGCACAAGTACCAGCCAAGGGTCCACATTATTAAGAAGAAGGATCACACGGCTTCTTTGCTAAATCTGAAATCAGAAGAATTCAGGACTTTTATCTTTCCAGAGACGGTTTTCACTGCCGTTACTGCCTACCAGAATCAATTGGTGAGTATAGTTGCTAATTTCCACAGATTTAACTCAGTCTCACCCTGAAAACTTCCTTCTCTCCAATCTAAACTAGGACACAACCTGCCTTTCCATGCCAGTGTCTGTAGTGACCGTGACCAATCTAATTTCGTATTCAAGAGTAATTCTTACGTGTAGGGATAGTACTACAACTTCAAAGAACCATAAGGATTACTCATGGCAGTAAAGATGACATGAAAGAGGCTTTTATTTGTCTTCCCTTCTGTCTATACAAAACTGTTTGCATATTATCATTTCGTACTTTTCTAATTATAGCTCGTTAATGAACTGTTCGTATTTGCAGTGATGGTTTATGCCACAAACTATTAGCTGAGAGATACTCTGGTTTGCACATGATGATTTCAGGGGCTTAAAAAGTTGACTAATTAAGCTGTAAGGCTCAAATGTAAGGGAAATCACTCAGAGATATGCTTTTCAGAGGCTGCCCAGATTACATCCAGATGTTTGAATTTCAATTTGCATGCCAGTGAATAATATATACAAAATGGAGGAGATCATAACAATGGATTGCTAATGAGTAATTTTAGGAAGTATATAAACAAGCAGAGAGCAGAGGCTCTGCTTGACAGTGGGTAGGGCTTTAATACTTAAGTCAGTGGAAGTATGTTGCTAACTTCAGTGTGATTCAGAGCATGCTTTAAGGGCCTAACAACAGTGGCTCTTCAGAAAAACATCTATTCCCCTCTCTAATTCCCTCAAGTTAAGAAAAATATAAGTCCTGTCCAAACATATGGGCAAATAGCCTTGCAGAGTCAATGTACCTGCTGGATTACTTAAAGAAAGCTGCATTTCTTAATATGAAGCAAAAGTAATTAATTTCTAAATGCTCTGAATAATATGAAACTACTGCATAGGGGGCCAAAGAGGCTCTGAGAAGTATTAAGTGGGTCCTTATGACGGACCCCCGCATCCTGCTTTAAGACTTTAATATCAGAATGCATTGATTTTAAATTCAGGTTTGTATCCGAATGCTGCAGAAAACGCACTCGGCGCTTGGCAATCTCAAGAATATAATGTTTGGACAGGCAGCTGGGTTTTTCCACATAACTTTCTGTAGAAACCATCAAAATAGTAACAGGCACAAAACCAGCTAAACCTGGAATTTATTTCTGTAGGATGGATTTGTGTTTACTGACATATTTACACCAGAGATGTTTCTAAACTAACCTTCCCAAAGCACATACATTGAGCCCTGGAAAATTTCTCAATGGAACATCTCCGGAACCCCTAGAGGTGGATGCTGTCATTTTATTTATGACTAATGAAAATGGAGCCTTTTTTCATTTTTGCCATTTCTTTCAGAACTGTTTTAAGGAGGGATTGATTACATTTCTGGAGGTTATTAGATAAAAGCTAAATACATTACACTTTCAACAAACTATCTCATAATTTAAGATTTAAAGGGCATGCATTTATTTAAACAGTCAAACCACTGCCACAGAGTTGAATTGTAGGTCAGATTTCATTTTAAAATGGTTTCTAGCAGATGTTCTCTGATTGTTTGTGAGACAGTCTCTCAGGAAAAATATGGCCATAAATGATTGTGAGTCTCATCTGGCTTCGGTGGATATAAAAAGTTTCTTTTGTGATGTCATACCGAATCTTTAATATTAGGAAAATGGAAGTTTGATTGGTGAAAATAAGCTCAAGAGATGAATAGACGTCTCGATTATTCTGCAGTGCAGCTGGCTCAGTGCGTTGGTGATCTAAGTCAATGGAACTAGTTAGAGCTTCTCTTTTTTTCAAGGTAGTTTTCAGAATTCTGCCACAAAAGCGTTCGCTGTATGTGAGGCACTAACTGGCCACTCTTTGCAACATCACCATGAGTCAGGGGCTTATGGATATCTTGGGAGTAGAATGAGACTGTAACTAACTTGCTGAGCTGTTGCAAGGTCCTGTGACAAGGTTCAGGGTAGTTTCCATCACTTGTACCTGCATGATGGGACAGCCTCAAAATCTCAGCCAGTGCTGAGGGCCCATGCTGTTTGACCAGCCCATAGGAACAAGCAGTGAGCTGCAGCACCTCCTACTTATTACCTCAAAGCAAAGACCTTTCCAGAGAGTTCGCCTTTGTATGGACCTGAGACACTGAGCAGGGACAGCAGCAGCCCAGAGGTACAGGGAGTTTCCCAGGGTGGCAGAGCAGGTGGGTGGCAGCCGTAGGAGTAGCTACTTGGTACATCCATCATATATGGCAGAGCAGTAGTGAAATACTCAGGTTTTGTCTTCGTAAGAATGTCCCTCCCTCTCTGTCTTTCCCTCCTAGAAGACCTTTTTCTCAGAAGGAAAAGTTCAGTTCAGTTGTCCTCTTGTTTTTTTTCGTTTGGGTCTTTTTTTTTTTCTTTTCTTTTTTTTTAATTTTGGAGGAGAAGCCACCCCTTTTTGAAATACCTTTGTTGGATGAGAGCATTTGATTGTTTGAGGATTTGGAAAAGATTCCTTTTCTTTCTAAGTCTCGAGGGCCAGCTATTATAAGTGAGGTTGTGGCCTCTTCAATACAGGCTTTTTTGAGGAAAACCAGGCTGACAGAGCTGCTCAGTATGACGTGCTGAGAACTGTTGATTTTCACGGGCTTCAGCTACAGTTGGTGGCATTCAGTGCTTTGCAGGACAAGTCCTGTGTTGTCCTCTGTCCCCAACCAAACTCTAACTCCCACTCTCCCACTTACTGTTCTATTTTTAATTCTTGGAAGAAACATGGCTGGAGAATCTGGACATGCTGATGTCTCAGGTTTTATTCACCAAACCTCATTTGGTTGGACAGCTAGAAAATTTCACAAGGCCAACGGTGTATTTTTTTCCCTGCTCACCAAAACCACAGTGGAAACCACTACCTATGCCTGAGAAGTTTCACTGAAAAAGTCCAGGGGAACCCTGACGCTTTGTCGCAGAGGGGTTCTGTCAGGACTCTGGATTACTCTGGCAGAATGGAAAGGTTGGCAGGATGCACTGGGCAGGTCTGTAGCTGCATTTGAAGAAGGGAGGAGATTTTTAATCGTAAGATCTCTGATTTTCCAGGGCCGTGATGGCTTTAATAGGATTTTCCTTAGACCCAGGTTCTGTCACTTTAAATCTGAGTCCTCCCCACATTTTTTCTCGTTCTCTCACTTCCTCAGCCTCTTTCCCTGCAAAAACAATTAAACAGCCCTTATGTGAGGGCTGGTAGGTCTGGCTGAGAACATTTGCATCCCAGTAAAAAAAAAAAAAAAAATAGGTGGGGCTGAACTGAAGCATCTTCTTCAGGTCTGCAGCCAGTGGCTTCCAATTTAGACGTATTAGTTGATATGCAGCTCCACCAACGAGGCTCAGATATTGGCAGGGTGCTGTGCATTGCTCGTGGAAAAACCAGCCTGATAAATGCTGTTAAAATATTTGGCAGCAGTAATGCTGTACGTGGTGGGGTTGCTCCTGCTCTGGGTAACGTGAAGCCTGAGCCCATTATGCTCTTTGGTATTTCCATTGTCGTGAGTGTAATGCAGCCAGATTTGCCCCCCCAGCATTGCAGCATCTCAGGAGTTGGACACATGCACAGGTACAAGGAGTATGAAAAAAATTAGCAGTGAAGTCAGGGGGATGGATTGGTTAACACTTTGTACACCGCAGTGCCTTAACACTGCATTCATGTTACGTTGCTCTTTCCTGTGTTTCCAGATAACCAAGTTGAAAATTGACAGCAACCCTTTTGCTAAAGGATTCCGGGACTCTTCCAGACTCACTGATATCGAGAGGTAATGGGGACTTTCTGTTTACTTTCCATGCAGATAAGATAAAGAGAAGAGAGAGTTTGTAGGAAAAGCATCCTTTCAACTCCTGAGAAGCTGTGCATTTTAACGTTATCTTGTTGCATATAGTGAGCCTCCTCCACCTCCTTTAAAAATACTTACAAACTTTATGAAGAAAGAGCTGGTTTGAGTTTTGACATCTGTTCCAGTTGAGGCTGATATATTCATCTTCCTGAGGGGGCTTCTTGAAGGGAGGAGAAGGTCAGTTTTACAACTTCAGAATGAAAAGTTTTTTTCTTATCATGCCATTTAATCCTATTGAGGACTGTGAATTGGGTCAATGGGAAACAAGGGCAGTGGTCCTGTGAAAAACATCTTTATAGCTCCCCACTGCTTCACACAGTGGAAAAGAGAGAGGGGAGCTTCCCAAAATACACTTCAGCAGTCCCAGACACTGAAGTCAGCAATTATTGCCATCAGGGCGAATCCCATAACTCCCACTCTGACGACAAAGATGCCATTTTTGTTTCACCAGAATTGTACTGCAGGCTGCATCAGGGGAGAGCTTTATCTGGAAACTGTTGAGTTTTGTGTGTGTACAGCTCATTATAAGCAACTGCTGCCATAGGGACAGAAACATTAACCCACAGCTGAGTAGGAAAGAAACTTCAATCTTTTGGTAGCTTATTTTTGTGATATTGTGTCAAGTAGTTTGGCCAATGAAGCAAATTAAACTGCCTGTGTCCTTTAGGCTGGAAGAGAACTTGATGGAGATGGATATAGCACATCCAAATTTTCCTCTGAGCACACGATCAGGAAAAAAAAGTTTGGACAGGCCAAAACCCTCTGGACTCCTAGGTGGGGATATCCAGATGTATCTGTGAATCATCCTCCATGGGTGCATATAGGGGACAAACTGCTCAGTGAAGTCATATCCATACAGCTAGAGAAAGTCTTGACAGCATTTCAAAAGTATGTTGATCTAAGCAGGTCCATGTATAGGAAGAGTGGTATATTTTATACCTTACTAGTGGTCCATGGAGTAATTGGGTAAAAGAACAGTAATCTGGGAAAGCAAGCTTGTAGAATGCAGTGCACGCTTGCAAAGTTGCTAAAAATTGCTTCCTAAGTGAGTCTTTGTTGAAAACGGAAAAAACCTCAAAGCAGATTTAACTGAAATGGCAGAGCCTGCTGTATTGACAGAGTACTAAGGTAAACAACATCCAAAGCACAGATTTGCATGCAATAAATAGTTAAGAAAGGACCTGTAGGAAGAGAAGAAACTTTGGTTTTCACCTTTCAGATTCCTTGGTTTACAGACAGGCGGCATCTAATGACACAGCGTTGCAAGGGCTGAGAGAGTCTGAATAGATAAGCTGGGAGAAAAACTGAGTTACCTCTGTGCAGATGAACCGACTATCGTGGTGCTGGATATGAAGGGAATTTTTCCAGAGGACATCTTATTATAACAGCACATGGCACGGAGTCAGAAATGCTGAGAATAAACCGCAGTGCCCTTTTGTTTATTGATAAGTGTAAGAATAGAGCCCGAGACAGGCAGCCCAGCCCAGGCATGAATGTTGCCGTGAAAGATAAGGCAGCCCAATGTGAAACTGGCAATAAATATAAGAAACAGAACGTAAAAACCTCTGAAATGACATAAAACCTCTGGATTTGAGAGTCCAGGTTTGGTTAAGGTTTTATTCTGGCTTAAATTGAAAAGCTTAAGCCTGATTAGAAAACAACACTATTTAAAAAAAACCACAAAAGCTACTGCACGGTGCATGAAGTAAAGAGGTAGTAAAAGCGTAACGTGCAAGAGACTATTAGAGAATTTCCTAAGTTACCTGATATGCTCCAGCAATACCAAGGGGTTTATTCAGTTCCAGCATTAAAATATTCAGGTAGATGAGAACGCCATTTTCTAAGTGCCTACTGGTTCTACAGGTTCCATCTTAGCACCAGCAAAATTGCTTAAAGAAAGCTCACGTAAAGCAAAAGAAATAGGAAAGTACGATAGGACAACAGGAAGAATTTCTTGCTTGACGTCCATCTCAGCACACATTACAAGGTGTAGGTGGCACATTAAATAGTACAGCGTGACTTGCTCGGTCCGGTTGGTTATTTCTCTAAGATCGCTGTCTGAGAAAAAATATTTATTTGCTGGGAGAAAGACTCTGCAAGCCAAATGCACATTTGCACAGCTCTTGAAAATGGAATAACTCTGTGGAAGCTGTGAAAATACCTTCCAGGCACTGTTTCCTAAGCATCCAGCACGTGCATGCATAATCCGTAGGGCTGCGTGGTGATCCTACCGGTCTCCTGTAGAGCATCCTGTGATGTTCGGGCCAAGAGAGCACTCATTTATCGCGAGTTCCAGCTTTTCCCAATGACCTAAGTAGTGTGAAAGTGTACAGAGCTTTGTATTTCATTTCCAGGTATTTAAGCCTGCTTTTTTCCTAAACAGCCTTTGGGGAGGGAAACAAATCAGATCAATTGATCTTTAGAGACCTAAAGAAATTAAATTAGTCTGGAGTCAGTTACTGCACTAAACCATCCCGTAATTGGATTGCTCCTTGTAACTGATTGAAAACAGCCTCTATCTGTAACAATATAGGGAGCTTTCCTTTATAGTAGATCTGAGAGAAAAACACATCTTTTTATGACATGATGACAGAAATTGCACTTTTTTAACCTAATTGAATATGATTTTATAAATCTGTGACTTTAACGATTTCAGGCTTCCCATTCTAGATTTACGAGCCTTAGGTAGAAAATTCAAGCTGCAAATGCCTTTAGGTTTAAATCTATTTGCATTATATGAGTTGGAGGTAAAATAATGTATGTAAAGGTAGTGAAATTTGCAAGATGGTAGGAGGAGGTAGGGAACAGCAAAGCTAGTGAAGTGCCTGTATTTTCTTTTGTTCCTGTCTATATGCCTTACAGTGGTTTCCTTGTACTCATAGCTATACATGCAAAGCTTTCAACCGTTGGAAAAACCTTTGGTGAGTGTGGTATATATGGAATTTTTGATAGGATGGGAGATTCCTTCCACAATCGACTCTTTCCATGCATTCCTTGTGGTAATCTATTTATGGCAACAGGGCAGACTTTATTTGGGGCTACTGTGATTTCTAGAAAAGTTGCTGATTCATCTTTTTATGTGGTATTTACATTTCCTCTCTTACAAAAAGGGTCCTACAGCGGTTGTGATTGAAAAACTGATCACATAGGGACAGTTGTCAGAATACGGAGCTTAATGCACTGTGGTGTGGACTATGGCATGCCAGATGCAATAATGTGACCTTTTTTTAACGGTAACCTTTGTGAAAAAGACTAATGCAGGTTTTATAATGAGAAATTCATCCTGGAGATAAGCTTTAAGGGAATATCTTTATGCTTCTGCATAAGGAAAAACTGTGAAAGCCATAAAGGATGTAAAATCAGAACCCAGCTGATCAATTGTTTTTTCATTTTGAGCCTGAATTTATCTTTAGAGTTGTTGTGAAGAATTTGCCTTCTAAAAATAAAAAAATAACCTCATTGCAATTAAATATCATGCAAACAAATCCAGTGAAAAAGGTGGTCATTTGAAGAATATGAGTCAGCAGAACTACCGAATCATAAAATAATGATCGAACAAGAATTGACAGATCATAATCACGGTCTGAATGTTGTTTGATCCAGTATGTGATAGGCAAGTTCAGGGTCTGGGCTTGTAACTAATTATTAGAGGGAGGTAAGTGACTATACCCATCTGAAGTCCAATAATCTACTGCTGGGGGGTAGACACATACGCCACGAGGTAATATAGAAAAGTATGGCCACACCCCCCAGTAATTTTTAGGCAGAGAAAGGAAGGATGGGGGGATGGGAGAAGGAAGAGAGCTGCATCCCGGCATCCCAGCTGGATTTGCACGGTAATCGGATTCTGGATTTTCCCCTGAGGAACTTCATGTCTGAGATGTGGAAATACATTATACTGGCTTACAAGGCTGGAAGCGAAATGGATGCTAATGTCCGGATACAGGCACTGCCCTGGTGAAGGAGCAGTCAAAGCCAGCTTAATGATGTGCTGTCTGCAGCAGTCCTCTCTTCCATCCCTTCCCTGCTCACCCCACAGAGTTAACTTCCTCTCCATGCCCCCTGCTTACTGCTGATCTAGAAAAACTTCTCTGGCTCATGAAAGCCCCCAGTGAACAGCTAGAAAAATACACTCTCTAGGACCTTCTCCCATGTCCATGGTTAAGTAGGGCTTTGCCATAGTTCTCCAACAAGCCAAACTCTTCAACTGATCTTTTATCCTCAGCTAGTTCTCAGTCTGTGCATGTCAGCAACCAGCCATGGAACATCATCTCCGATGTTTAAGTTGGGAGAAGGAGTGGGAGAATTAAGTTAGGAGAATTCAGGCTGAAACACCAGGGACTCTGGTACCTAAATGCCTGGTATCTGGTGCCATTCCAGGTGTGCTGATATTACTTCAGCCTCCAGCTGCTGCTCCAGAAGGGTAGATGGGTTATCAAATATTTTCTGTGTCATCCCTTTCAGACCACTGCAGATAGTTTGAATGTCTTGGAACATCTAGAAAACACTACCTGCCTACATTTAGACACCTGAAGTATTCCCTTCAAATCTGGTTCCTCTAGCTCTGCTCACTGATGGCCTGGCAACTGTTCTTTTTTCCCAGAAGAAAGCCTCCATGCCAACTAAAACCACTTCAGCTTTTAAGCACTTACACCCTGCTTCATTTTCCACTTAAGTATTTTGTTATCCATCTTTTTACTTGTGCAAAACAGTATAAAAATGCTTTATTTTGGTGGTGTTTTCCACTCACCTTGTGCACCTTGTCCTACCCCTTATGCATAAGGGGAAGGGATGACATCCAGTCAGACCCACAGTTTCCACCCTAGAAGTTTTCCATGGACTTTCCACAGTCCCAGTTTCGCAGCACTGCTCTGTCTGCACCTCTTATTCTCTGCCTGGCAGTCGGAAAGAACTGGTTGCCACCACAGGGTGAAGTGGAGCTGTGTGGGGTTGGCTATATTAGAGTTCAGTGTGTCACTATATTTGGTGAAAAAAGGTACAGAGAAAGAAGTCTGACGTACATTTGCAAGTGTGTGATTTATTTTTTTTTTTTTTTTTTTCCCCAAGTCAAAGGTAATTTAATCTTCTCTTCCCCCGGTCCTGTACGTAGATAAATGTTTTCCTCATTTTTATTTGCAAATGAGAGAAATGGGATGGGTATTATTCAATAACCTCATGCTCCTTCTTCATAACTGTCATTACTTTTCCCATGCCATGACCTCAGCCGGGCTGCATCACTTCCATGCATATTATGGCTCTTCCAGAACTGCCACCCGTAGCCAGATGTTTATTGCGAGGTCACGAGTAAACACTTGTTCTTTCTCCTGCAATCATCAGACCCTAGATCTTTCATAATTTAACTCTCGTTTCCCTTTTTTCTTAAAATCCTATGTATTCTTGGAGTACTGCATCCCTCCAACCCTTGCCCCATAGTTTTGACTTTGTGTGAAAGCGTTTGGTGGCTCTGTGTTAGCTTTTGGGACAAATTAAACTTCAGCTCACATGAGTTGGTGGAGTCTGATGGGCCCTGGTTCTTCCCTGGTGGGAACTGGTTCAGTTGTAGTCTAAGCAGTGAAGAGAGCTACTTTGTCCCGGTCGAGGATTTGGTCCGTACCGTGTTATAGGCTGAAACCTAACTCAGCTCTAATATTCATCTATCAGTATAAAAGCAACTATATGTAGGCAATTAATGTCTGTATGTTTATGCATGTGCAAAATAGCATCTGAAAGCCACAGAAACATGAAGGCTGAGTGATATCTGAACAATGGTTCTGACAGTGTGTGTTTGCTCACTCTTGGCCACAGTTATAGAAATGTGTTTGTCCTCCTGCTGTGTCCAGGTTTGTGTGTTGGTTTGTTTTTTTGTTGTTTGGGGTTTTTTTTTTACAGACTTGTTTTTAGCACTTGTGCCTTGGACAAATTAGTCATCTTTTCCCTTAAAAAAAAAAAAAAAGTTCTACTACAGTGCGACTTCCGACAAGTTTATTTTTGTGCCTTCTCAGCCCATTTATTCCATCTGTCTTCACCTCACCTCACTTCTGATGTCTGCTGTTATCTGGGCTTTCTTCCAAACATACTAACTGGCAGCTACAAAAAAAGGAAACCTTTGAAATGCAGAACTAAAGAAGTCATTCAGGCTGCAAACTGATAATTCATACACTTTATATCCTGTTCTGTATTTCTCTTTGTGTTGAACTGAACGGCCAAGCAAAACATGGTTGTCAGTTTTTTATTATTTTCCTTCTGTTAATTTCTTTTTTTATTAAAATTGTGTTTTTCTTGTAAAGAAAAAGATTTTTTTTTAAAAAGAAAAAAAAAGAAAAGAAAAAAAACCAACCCCATGATAGCAGGAACAGGAAGCAAATTCTGAGGATATCCTTACCTTTTTGCTTACCTAGGTCTTGGATAGTAAAGGCAGAAAACACCAACAGGTTGCTCAACTGTGCTCTGAAATTTGTAGCTCTTGTAGCCATTCCTGAGGCAGTAACTTCTACAGAAGATATGAGTTCAGAGAGCCTGGCTCTGCCACCTGCTCTTTCTCACCACAGTCTGGCTTTTGCATGTTGTCATCAAAGGAGGTTGAACCTGCCTTTCAGTGGAATGAGTGGCTGCCTATTATATCAACTCCATCCTCTTTGGGGCCACAGTATAGAGTTAAGATGGATACTAACCCAGGCCTGGCTCCAGCAAGCTAGTTCTGGGTTCACTTTTCTAACACTTTCTGCCAAAAACAAATATTTTGCCTCAAGCCTTCTCATCCCAAAGGAAGAAGGTAGGCTTCCTGATTCCATCCCCTGGGTGCACACTCTGCCAAATGCAGGAAAAAAATTGTCGTTTCAGGGGTGTGAAGGCACATAGCAGCATCAGTGTTGACAGCGCATTGTGGCTGGCAGAGCCCTCTTCCAAATCAGCAGGACTGGTGGTCCTGAATCCGGGTCATGGTGTTCACAAGGCTGCTGTGAATGCACAGCTGAAGCAGAGTAACAGCAAAAGGAGCAGAAAAAAATGACACCAAGAAGCATCAAAGATGCCTGCTTCCACCTACAAAGCGGCACGTTTTTTTCATTTTGATTGAAAATCCTGCTCAGGATAATCTGGGACTTTACCATCCCTTGAGAGAATTTCTGTAATCTGGGTTGACAGCAAAAGGAAGCGAGCATCCTCACGCAAGGCCTTGCTCCTCAGCTGCTTACCAAGCCAGCTCTGTTTTGTGCCATCTGCCAGTTCATATCCATGGTTTCATATCCAGATCTTGGGTTTTGTTTGTAAAGTGTTAGCAAGTCCTTTGTCAGCTACATCAGGATTTTCCTCTATACTTCTGGGTCTCTCAGACTATTCTGTCTGTACAATGCACCGTTAACTAAACAAGGCCAAAGATTCAGCTTGTAGCTGCAAAACAGAAAGCATCTCTAGCTTGAAGTTTAGTTTTGGAATCAGTTGCCAGCAGGGACAAGAGCAAAATGTTCAGTCAAGAGGTTAAAACTTGCAGAATGGCAAGATGTTCCCTCTGCAACCTAAAACCTTTCTAGTTGATCGGTTCTCTCAGCCTTTCACTTCCTTCGATTCCTGGTTCAAAATTCACTGGTTTATTTCTTGCACCAAGGAGAGAAGTGCTTTGTTCATAACCTGCAGAGGTTTATTGACAGGGCTGGGCTCAAGGTGTGCTTCTATCAGAATGTAGGTCATCGGGATCAGCCTGAGCTCCTTTTCCCCGTTACCTCTCCTCATCTTTGTCCTGCCTCAGTATCTTTTCTGTGTGCAGACTACTCAGTATGAGCTTAGGTATTTTCCCCCTTTCCATTTGGCATGTGATTCCTTCTTCTTTTTCTCAAATAGCTTCAGCCCCTGACTTGCTCTTCTGTCATCTGCTACTATTATCCAGTTGTACACATCGAACAGCTTAATCATAGTAATATATTACGCCTACGTGTGTTCTTCCCCTCCTCTGGGTATTTGCAAGATAGCTGTGAGTTGAAGAGAGATCTGAAAGACTGAAAGTTCTTGGTAGACCACACAGAAGAATTTGATAGAAAGAAGACGTATTTCCTTTATCCAGCTGGCAGCTTGTCATCTCTCAAAACAAAGCTTATTGCTCATTTATTGCTAGTAGAAGATACTGTGGAGTTCTAAGATACATTAAAAGGTAAAAATTGTTAGGTCTGAGTGTTAAATTACAAGTCTCTGATCCCAAACCGAGTAACAGAAGTTGAGCATTAAATAACTGGAAGTCACTTTATTCTTCATCCAGTTTGGTGTGGATTAGCCCTGAAAAATACTATAGGAAAACTTAAAAAAACTCCACCATACTTTTCACTTGTTATATTTTTTCTTGAGCAGAATCATAAAAGAGCAAATATTGATTTATCGTTCAGTAATTTATAAAATTATTTTCAAAAATCCTTTGAACTACATTAAGATATCTGAAGATGCTGCACACAGAACTATAAAGCCAGAGGTTTAAAGTAATGTCTTTCCCTATTTTTATTATATTTTGGGACTTAAAATAAATTATTTTATTGGTCCACTCTACAGAGCACCATATTCTGGGTATTTTAAACAGTTCACACTTCCATAAACAAAATTTTCAGGAAGATTTTAAGATTTAAGTCCTTTTGGTCCTGATTGCAAAAAGGGTATAAGCAGGAACTCATGTTCTAGACTGCCAGCTTTGTTCCTGCATTTTGAACTAGATTTTACAGGCACTTAAAACTTGTTAAAGTTTTGCTTTCTCCTACACATCTGTTTGGTGGAAGTCCTGTCTTTAAAGGGTAGAGGAGATTTGCCTTCTCTTTCCAACCTAGGTGGGAAACTCAACAAGTTTCTAAAGATTAGATAGATGAGTTGCAACCCTGATCTTCTCCAAGAAGTCTTGATCTCCAGATGGTGGTGTTCTCTGAGCATGAAATATTTGAGCATGGTGCAGAGACCACCACCCCTTTCATTTGAAACATCAGAGGGAAAGATTATCTCTTAACTTAGGTCACTCCTCCAGGATGAGGGAGACCTGAGTGTGGACTAAGTGGAAGAAACAGTGCTTGGTGGGATAACTCGGAGATGTATTTAATGAGTGGAGAAAATACACAAGTACTTGTTTTTCTTTGTCTTCTTTTACATGCTTAGGTGATTTTCTGCTCAGCCTTTTGCATTTCACAGGTCTGTTTGGAGGTTTATATGCATTACGTGTTGTATGTGGAAAGAAGTGTCCTCCTGAAGGCTAGGTGCCAGGTGCCTACATTCTGGTGTGAATCGCAATGCTTTGCACTGATGATGCGAATAATTAACCTCTAAAATGAAAAAATGTGTTGTGATTGTAGCGTAAACCACCAACACAGTTAGGCAAGAGAAGCACATACCGTTTTGACTATTAAATCCCAGCTGCAGAAAAGGAACTGCTTTTGTGAAATTGCTTTCTTGCCCTGATCCAAATACCCTCTGCCCTAAAAACCTTTGCTTCTCATGTCAATGAATGAGAATAGTCCTCTAAAAACATTAGCATACTACCTGCAACATTAAAACATTAAAAATAAATAAATAAACCTATCACATAGTTCCCTGGTTTCAAGCTTTGCAGATTCAGGGTTCACTAAGAAGTTATTTCTTTTTTTTCCTTTAAAAGAAGACAACCATTTGGAATAATAGAGTTCTCTGTTTAGCATACAAATCCATCTGGAAATAATTTAGTCTCCAATAATTGTGGGCATTTGATTTAGCTTTAAATTCCTGTAGGTAATTCAAATGTAAATTTATTGGGGTGAGTTTATCCCCAAACTGCCATTGAATCCAATGTTTCATAGATGATTTGGCCCACTGCACTAAAACTAGATCCTGCATTGTTCCTGTTGCATCAGGATAGTATTATATGTTGTAATGTCTGTTGTGATAAGCAGGTATTTCCTAGAAATAAATAAAGACAATGCAGACAATCACCTGAATCATATTTGTTTTTCTGACCTTTGAAGTTTAATAATTATTTGGTTATGAATAAGTTTATGGATATATATAAATGACTCGGACAACACTGGTCTAATTCATTATTCTGTTATTCTGTACTCATCTGAGATAGTCCTTTTAGTTAAGTAAAATTCTCTGCATTTCATATTCTGCTTCGGGAAAAAAAAAGTTTCAAGAGGCATTCAGCGCATAATGTAAACAATGCCATCTGTCTTTTTCTTTGGAAAATCTTCTTTGAGATAGCCCTGATATGCCTACTGTTTTCAATCACTTAAAAGGCAGTAATTCAATTATATCATCCTCTATGTAGGAACTGCCATTGCTTTCAGTCCACTTCTAGTCCCGACATAAGTAAATCACTTTGATAAGATCCTCTTTTTATTTATTTTTTTTTGAGGAGACTAGCATAAGTAATGATACCAGTGATAGACCAAGGACAAAATGACCATAATGCACTTTCTGTAGGAAAGGAAAACATGTGCCACTGTAATATATCGTGTTACTTGGAAAATGTATTTCCTTGGAATTTCTACAACAGCCACACTCTCCAAACGAAGGGCATTAGCAGCTATGAATGGCCGAACGGTAAATTCAGACAAAATCTTCACCCAGCAGCAGGTTTAAACAGCTATCGCTACCCAGATTTCTTAAACAGGAACAGAAGGTCAAAGCCTTTTTGTAAACGTGCCCAGATCGCGTTCGTCTTTGGTATAATGCCACCTACTTACATGGAAATGCGCTGGGAACGTGGAAGGTTGGATCTTCCTTACAAACTGCTATGGCTTATCATGCAGATATGACTTCCTTCTATTTAAAAATTGTTTGGGTAACTTCAGTTCTTTGTGCCACCAGCGAGGTGAGGGCCTGGCAGACACGTCTAACCTCCCAGAATAGATGTGGCACAAGATCAGTAGTATCTGCAGACTTCCTGCTGCAAACTGGCCTTGACTCTGATGCTGAGAGAGTATGGTTAGAACTGAGCTGCCTCTGGACACATTGATCTCTTGCTCCTAATTTCAGAAAAATGGGAGAGCACCTGACGAAGGTGGTTGTGTATGATGTGAAATCTTGTTTGAAAGGAGCTGCGCCACAGGTGTCTGTTTGAACCCAAACTGATCACTCCAGCACAAATAACTCCAGACCTTGTGTTTTCAAATTTGTGAAGAGTGTTGGTCTTATACTCACTGCCTGAGACCACATTCAGGAAACGCAGTGGGAGGTTCATTCTACTTTGCTGAAGAAGCAGTACCACACAGGTAAGAGGCAATCAGCAATGTTAAAATGCTGCAGGGCAAGATCGGCAGTTCCAGTGACATACTACAAGGTAACCCTTTTGTTAGGTAATTTTGGAGAGTCGATATGTGAGAGCTGTGCCCTGGACAGGGAAAAGGCAGCATGTTCCTTGTATTTAACCTAAAGAATTAGGAGGCTCTTCAGAATGCTATTGATACAGGAGGTTATTTCTTTTCACAGAGAAAGTGTGGAGAGCCTTATACAAAAGCATTCCTATGCTCGATCCCCCATTCGAACCTATGGAGGAGAAGATGATCTTGGAGATGACAGCCAGACAACACAAAGCAGAGGTAGGAAAATATGCTTATGAGGTAAAATGTGGTGACCTAGTTGTGTTTGGGAAAAGGAGGACCATGGTCAGTACTGTGGTGCTCTCAGGCATTTCTGCCATGAGGTCCTATGATGAAGAAAAACACACGTTATGTTATGGCTCTGTTGGACATCTGATATGTCCATGGCACCAGAGCAAGTGGCTAATTCAGGAGACAGCTCTAGCGATGCTTGTACAGGCTTTGTCATCTCTACTATCTTTGCTTCCTCTTCAAGATGACTGAAGAACAGGCAGCTTCCTTGTCATGGTGCTGAGAACAAGCTAACACATCCCTTAGCAGGACTTACTAGGTGGGGCTCAGCACCATTTGTAAAGTATTGTGCAGATGTGCCATTTGCTGCCCCTCCAGCCTTCTGTAAAGAGAGGACTTGATTTTGACCATCTTTGGCCAGCCTGTGGGTAACCTGCTTTGCCTCTAGAGGAAGAAAAGTCCATAGCTCCCTGGAAAATGAATGTTTAATTGTTGTTATTTCTTAGTTTCTGAAAGGTGCTTTTCCTGCTGAGGCAGTTCACCTCAAAAGCTTTATCAAACCGTTTGTCTAGTTTCGCAGTCACAAAAGTATTAGCAAGGCAAAGCTGTTCTTTGGGGAATAGTCGCTGGACAAACAGCATCTGTCATAATTTGCCACTGGAAATAGATCTCAGACCCACCCTGTGGGATCGCTGACCAGCATCAGCATGTGTTGCATTATACTTTGCATGTTGACTTTGTGACCTGCCTGATATGCAACAGCCACTCGAGGTAAAGCAGTTCTATCTGCCTTCTGACTGCCAGTGCCCTTGTCTTGTCCTCTAACTTCATACAGTGTCGCTAAGATAAGAGCATTATTTCTGGTCATAAGCTCTTTGGACTTATGTAGGGAAAACACACTTATTTTTAACCACCAGTTGCTCTTCAACAGTAAGTGATTAGGTGGACTTACTCGTACACGTCTGTTCTAAGAGCAGTTCCTTAGATTGCGGAGTTTCTGGAGCAACTCTTCAGCTGGTATGATGCCGTTCTGTCACATACTTCTGGGGGATTACCTCGCTTCACATCAGCTTAAATCCTAGCCCAGTTTTTGTTGAAGATACTGTTAAATTTTCCTTGCCAGAAGTGCTCAGGGCAAGGCACCTTCTCTCCAAGAATTACGTTTCTCCCTTATATGATGTCCTCCTTTGGGAGTGACAAAGCGAAGAAGGTGATCTCAGTATGAGAATTGACCTTTAAAGTCTTTCTATTCGGAAAGAATTCTGAGGAAGGTGTCAGAGGATGCAGCAATAGTTTATTTAAACTGGTTTTATGTATAATATATACAGGCTACATCCCTGCATTTGCTTGCAATATGGCAAATGAGTAAATGAGGAAGATGATAAGTTGTGGCAACCAATTTTTTTCTAATCTGGGAGCCATATGCTAATATAGGACGTGATTGTTCTGGGCAACCAGAAGCATGCACAGAGGGTCAAACACACTGCTCGTGCAGATGAGTTCCTTGTACTGCCTTCACTCTCCGTTTGGGTCTGGTGTCCTGAAACAAGGAAAAGGTCTCCAAGATATAAGGAGAGAAATTACCATCTTTTTGTACTTATTTCTTCCAATGCGTTTGAAAACTACCTTGCACGCAAAATTGAGGGATGTCCTTTCATACGCATGAGAGCTAACAGATAAATACAAACACGCTGCTGGGTGGTGTATGTTACAAGCTCTCTGAGGCCTCAACTGCCTCAGAATTAGAGCAGCGCGTTTTCTTGGTGCTGGCAACTGTGGTGCATGAGACTTTTTGAAGGACTAAGTTGCAATTAGAGACCACTGTGGTTGGAGGAGGAAAGGCCCCTTCTGGAGGCTCCTCATGAGAAGGAATCACATACTTTGTTCTGTGTAGAACAAAGGAAGTCTATCACTGCTATTTATTTCTAATTGCATCCAGAGCACTCTCATCTCAGCCAACTTCAGCCATCTAAAGATGGAAGCGGCTAGCCTTCAGGAGTATATTTATCACAAGAAGTCTGTTTCCAAAGGAATTAACGGACGTGAATTCTATAAATCCAATTAAAACTCCTTAACACATAATGTCTGAGTGCCTGCACTCCAGCATCCACATACAGGCTTCATGGTAGCCACCTGGAATAGAGCCAAACATAAACCTCCTCGGCAATTCCAGATTCACATCCCGCTTTCCCTGTAGTGCAGTAACGCTCAGATGTCCCCCGCTTCATAAAGGGCTTTGCGCTAGTCTGCGAGTACAGCGTTATCCGTACAGTTTGGCTCTGGATCCTAACTACCCAGCAGTTAGGATTGGGTTCAGGCATGGGGTCAGGATTCGGTCCAAGTCCATTTCCATTTCTGAACTGACAATTTCTCTTTCTTGTTATTGGGTTGTTTTACTTGTTTCATTAAGCAGAGGAGGAACTAATCAGAAGTAGCTCTCTGATTTGAGACTATATTCCTAAAGAGATTTATGATTTTTTTTTTTTACATAATAATTTTCATTTTTTTCTTTCTACTGTTGTTTGCTTACAGTTTTGTTTTGAGTACGTAGCTACAATTAGTTGGCACACCTAATTCCAATAAGTTTACCTTGGCAGAGAGATGTCTTCATAGCTTTTCTTTTCACAATTTGGATGACTCTGTCTTCTAGAATCAACTATATGAAAATAATACCTGTTGTAAAATTTGTTGTCTCAGCACATTTTGCAATACTGGCTTGAAATCATATGTCATCAAACATTCTTGCCAGTAAATTTATTTCCTTAAGAAGCATTTTCTCAATGGACAAGTCGGACAACAAAGAAAATACAGAAGGGACCTGAGTTGAATTATTGTTTGAGTAGGAATAAAAAATAAGAGTTTCTTTATAGGATTGTATTGTATGCCCCATTTCTAGAAATCTAACATCTGGTGATGACCAGATGCATAGGGGAACTGCAGAGGTGAAGGACAACTTTGTCACCAGACTATTTGAAAATGACCGTGTATAATTATCCAAATAAGTTATTCACTGCTTTCCCAAAATATTACTGTCAAAATAAAATAAGTAATTAGTTCTAATTTGAAGAAACTGTTTTTCAGGGTTTTTTTTTGATTCTGCAATCTTCAGAGAAAAAGTGGTGGAAGATCTGCAAAAATAATTTTTGGAAATTTTAAAATAGAATTTGCTTCTTTGGTATTTTTTTATTTGATCAAAAGTAAATAATAACCCTGAGAGCAAGTTTTTAGTGCTTCTGTGCATTTCAATCAGAATCTCACGTCTCTCACGAAGATTTAGCAGGAGTGTTTTTTTCTTGAGCACTGGATTGTTTTGATGTTTTGACATTTTAGAATTTTTTTTTAAAAAAATCAGGTTGTGTAAAAAGATGCAATGT
The DNA here is from genome assembly GCA_013396935.1 of Baryphthengus martii. NCBI lineage: Eukaryota > Metazoa > Chordata > Aves > Coraciiformes > Momotidae > Baryphthengus > Baryphthengus martii. The sequence goes on from VWZK01001456.1 coordinate 33,620, forward strand.
TGACAAGTAAAAAAAAAAAAAAAAGGAAAACTTGTGTAAACTACATTTTTATGCATTTTTGCCAGACTGAAATCTTAGGAAAAAAAATAACCAGCTCTACAGAGGATCTGATGTAAAAAGCTACAAGTGTGTCTTCAAAACAGGGATGTAATGCAATGAGATTCCATGTCAGAGTAGATCCTTCAATGATTAGTGACAGAATTACAAGATTCTTCAGCCTATATTACTACAAAAGTCCAAAGTGCAAAGCTGATTTTACTGTTCAAGCTGCTGCAACCAGCTTCTAAACATGTACTTTTTTCTGAGATGTAGCAATAAAGGACAGCAACAGGCAAATAACAATATAAAGAAATATATAAGGAGAGAGAAGTATTTGGCAAGTATTTCCAGTGACAACTTGTCATTAAAATCAGCCTTGCTGCGAAAGACTCTCTTTCTCCCCTTTTTGCTATTTTACTAGCTTTGTGTCACAGCATAAACATCAGACATCCTTCCTCTTTCCTTGCAGGGTCAGCCTTTACAACATCTGACAACCTGTCCCTCAGTTCCTGGGTATCCTCCTCAACCAGTTTTCCCGGATTTCAGCACGCCCAGTCTTTGAGCGCCCTGGGTACCAGCACTGCATCCATAGCTACGCCCATTCCTCACCCAATCCAAGGATCTCTGCCTCCGTACAGCCGCCTGGGAATGCCTCTTACACCCTCTGCTATAGCCAGCTCCATGCAGGGGAGTGGTCCCACTTTCCCTTCTTTCCACATGCCCAGGTACCACCACTATTTTCAGCAGGGTCCTTATGCAGCTATCCAAGGACTGCGTCACTCCTCCGCAGTGATGACGCCGTTTGTATGAGTGATGTAAGACAAGAGAAACATGAGATTTTAAATGTGCAAGTTTGATACGAAAAAGACAAGGGACCTTCCTGAAAGGCCTGTGGCAGGAGTGCCGAACTGGTAACAAACCAGCTAAGAAAACGTGTTATGGAGATAGATTCCCTCCGTTGAGGGATCACAAGAAGAGAGGGTGCAGCTTGGAGCTGCTCACGGATCTGTGTGTGGCACGGCCAAAATGGATCCCAAAGTTCCCAGGATATTTTGGTCCCATGCAGCTTGTTCCAAAGGCGGGTTTATACCTAGCGGAAAGAGATTACGTTTATGCGGCAGTGTTACAAATTAATTGTGTGTAGGTCTTTTTTCATACGCTAGAAGAATCCTGAAAAAGGCAATACTCTCACTCGTCTTCATCTCTTCTTGTGACTGATGAGCATCTAAACAGAAAAATGTATTGCTGTAACTTTGAGCATGTTTTAGGCTATCTCGGCACACATCTTCTGGGAATGGGACGAAGTGGAGAAGACCACTGTCCTTTTTAAAAAGACTGGCTTATATTCACAAAGCGGTATTTCTTAGTTGCTACTATAATCCCAAAGAGAAAAGTATTAACGAGTCTTTCTGTCTTTCTTTGTTTCTTTCACAAAATATTTACCAGTTCAAAAAAAACCCAACTGTGTAACAGGACTGTAGCAGTAATGATGTATTCCATCCTTCAGTCTAAAAAGAAGGTTGCCCTGTATTCTAGGAGGAGCAATTTAACTGTTCTATTAATGTTATGATGAAGGAAAATGTTAATTTGGGAAAATCTGTTCCTTAGAAACCCAAGATATCAATTCTTTAAATTAATGCCTGTTTGTTGCTGTGCTTGCCACTGAAGACCTGCTTCTAGCTGCAAATACATACCAAGTTAAGCGAATTTCAGGCTAGATCAGTCTATGGACTCTCTAGATCAAACCGTAATCAGTGGACTGGTATAAAATGAGTGACATGGGAGTGTCCTACTTGTTCTGATTTTGTTGGGTTTGGTCAGGGCCAGGAAAAAGAAGATTGTACTGTCTGGTTTTCCATGCCCCAGTAGAACGGTGGAGTTTCCTTGGGAAAATATCAGTGCAGAGCATTACATGTAACTTTTCTTTTTTTTTTAAATTCATACCTGCATTTTTTCAGTTAGCAATTAAGTACTGTCCACTTCTTATAGTATTTTCTCTCTGATACAACAGAGGAACTATAGAGGGATAAGAAAAAATGACCTCTCTGCAGAGAGCTAGCATGAATCCCTTGTACTGCTGAAAAGAGTACCAGTGCAATGCTGGTTTTCTGTGTGGCGGGAGCTGGGAATTCACTGTAAATAAGAAGTCACCACGGAGTTTCTGCGTAGAGTTGCATCCAAGTTATAGATGACAACACATCTACTGATGAAAAAGAACTAGCAATCCAATCACATGAAGATCTGTGTAGAGCTGGAACACAGAAAGGAAAACAGACTTTTTTTGGCACTATTCTCCTCTACTTTTGACCAGTTTGTATTGGTATCCTATGTAGGAAGCGGAGAGCAGTACACTGAGTCACCCACCTCCCATCTCTGTGAACAAGGCAAGTGACACACCCATCATCCAATTGCCCATATCCCATCGCACAGAGCAATGACAGGGCTTTTCCCAGTTTCTGTTGTGGGCCAGTGCTTACATCTCGCAGATAAAGCACATGCTGCTCTCTGATGGTTTAATTCTTTGGCATCAGAAACCCACTGGGCTCCCCACTAATACAGAATCATGGGCAAGATCCTAAGCCAGGCAGCTACAACAGTTTGTGAGAGCCCTCCCTAAGAATCAGGTTAATAGGTATATCCAGTTCTCACCTCCTCTTATTTGCCCTCACAATCCTATCTCCAAAACCTGTTGCATAGAGTTGAGGTCGAAGGGATTAAGTTCACAGAGACCACAGGAGGCCCAACAAAGCAGTCTTGTCACCTCACAAGGTTTCTTCTCCTTGTCCCTCTCACCTTCCTGTGGGCAGGGGGCAGCATGGGAGTGATTCCAGGGATAAAATTCCTACCCCACTGAAGTTAGCCACAAATTTTTTGACTGTAATGGAGACAGAATTTCCTTCAACATTCACACCTAAAAATCAAGTCTAACTGTAAAAACAGTGACTATATAGCAACAGCAACAATGTAGGAACTCTACAGAAATGACTAAAACCCAACCACAAATCAGCTTTAGCATTGATTTCACAATTGGAAGAAAATGAATGTAAATTCATAATTAATTGGTTAAAGAATGAAATTGCTTTTCCTAAAAAATAATGATAAAATATTATTTTTATTACTTTGACAACAACACAGTACTTTATTTAAGGAGTTGCTGTACTGCTGTCGAAATTATATCACTTTCAGGACAGAACATCTGTTACTGGTAGATAGTCTAGGAATGCCAAATATAATCTAGAGTTTATTTTCCAATATAACTCACATTTTATATCCCACGAGAAGTGCCCTTCACGTTTATGAGCTCTCTTGGCTAAGCAAACTGGTGCTGGTTTATGTTCTTGATTTGTTGTTTGTTTTGTTGTTTTTTTTTTAAGGAGGGTGGAGAGAACATGCCTGAATATGGTTTTCAAAGAGAATGATAGAATTATCCTCCTAAGCGTTGCAAGTACTTTTGGGTGTTTTCTGGATTACCATTTTTTCTATAGTTAACAGCCTCAGATTATTAATAGAATAATTATTATTTATTATTAATAGAATAAAAGCATCCCAAGGACTAGCAAAGCTGACTTAGATGCATTGGTCTGATTTTTATTTTTACTTCTACTTTTGAAACCTGAGAGAAGCTCGACATAAAAAAAAAAACATTTTGAATTTGACTGTTTGGTTTGCATTATTGCTTTATACGGCCCAAGGCCCTGTCAAAGATAGAGAGTCAGTGTCACTGGGATTTGGTGGTGTTCCTCTAGATATAAACTGACAGACAAGCATAGACCAAGTGGATTAAGGTACAGAGTTTTTAACGCAAATGCTTCTTCATGAGTTCAAAGACAGCAAGCTGGATGATAGCTAATACACTTGGCAGAACAATCTACAAAACGCAATTGCAAATTTTCTCCCAGAAGGCTTTGTGAGTGGAGGCCAGCATACCACGTGGGCTCGTACACACAGGAAGATGTTGCTGCTTCCAACATCCAGCAAACACTGACTGACGCTTGAAAATGAATCTCTTTTAAAATGGAAACGTTTGTGCTGGTAACTTGATTACGCACTGCATCTTCTTTATGTGTGTGTACTACGGGAAGAAAGAAATACCAATAAAAAGCATTGCAAATACTTGGGGAGCTTTCCAAAACTGTATATTAATATAAATGTTGGTAAATTACCCCTAGATAAGGGGTAAAAGCAACAGTGAGATCAGTGTAACACTTGGGGCTCCTTATCTAGGAGGGAGTTGTGGCCACAGCGCTTATACTCATCATCTGCAGAGGGATGACATTCACTCACTGCAAGATTAATTTGGGTTATAGTGAGATCTTGTCCTTACTGTTCCTCACAGAGCATTTTCTGCTGCAGGAGATGTGGTTTCTTTATTAACCACTTACTCGCTGGCCAGAGGATTTATGTATTTCTCTGTAATAAACTGTCTTTGCATATAGTCTCAAGTTTATCAAATGACAACTTATTTTCCTTTATTTTATCTTTTTAAAAGAAAACTAAGCAGTGATTTAGTTTATGATAGTTTAAGGACAAAAAATACAGTTTGCTGTATTTTACCTTTAGTACATTTAAACAATTTTTTTTTCTTTCTTATTGTTCCTTCAGAAACATGAGGAAGGTTTTGTTATAAAAATAAGGAAGGTAAAAAACTGGATGTAACCTCTGTAACAGAATGTACCACAGTTCTGCTGTTTGCTGTGTTGGCTTTGTTGTTTATAATGCATTGCGTGAGCACATTCACCATGTACCGAAGTGTGTGTTTGTGTGTATGGGGTGGGGCTAGGGGGAAATCTTTTTATGGAAAAAGAAGAAGTTATGAACATAAACTATGGAGCAACATCTAATGAAAAAGTTTCTTTTTAAGTGCAATATATTTATTTCTGCTAGAAATATAGTATCAACACTATGTAATATTTGAAGCATTAAATGTTATTTGTAAACAGCTTAAAATTATATATATATATCACAGAAATTGTACAGAAGTGCAAATGTGTGGATATTCAGTTTCTTTCATTAAAATGTTGAGTGTTTTGATATATCATTCTTATTTAGCCAAATCTTTCTGCTTCTGTTGTTTTTTCTCTACCCAAGTCACTGAGTGCAGTGGAACCCTTCACAGATTTTTCTGAGAACGCACAAAATCCAGTATGGCTGCTCATCGGCAAAAGGTGGTCTAAATCTTGGATCCTTAAGGGGTGATAGTTTTATCGTAGTTAAATACAATTGTAGTCTGCATATAGTTACACAAAATTCTTTTTTTCAAAGTGCTTTGCAATCGTATTCAGAAAAGTTACTGATTTTGCCACCTGAGCCCAAAGAAGTGGCTGAAATACAGAGTTCCCAGGATCCCCAAGATAATAAACAGAGACCTAGGAAACACAGATCTAAGAAGAAAGTGGAAAGGAATTAGGTCTGTTTAGTCTGGAGAATAGAAGAAGATACAATAAAGGTTTCAAACGTATGAAGAATGTAGGGACAAGAGGAATTAAATTACTCTCCATATACTGCAGGATTTTATTTGATAGGATTTTATTTCTATTTTAGCGACATATATTAAAGCAAGGGAGAGTTACCTGGGACATCTAAGATATTCAAGGAAGAGGGATAGTGAAGCACAGTGCTGAATTGCCTGGAGAAGATAAGGAGCAATGTCTATCACTGGAACAGGTTGAACTTGCATTTGTCAAGAACAATGTGATTAGAGCTAATCTTGCCTTGGGACAGCCAGATGATCTCTTGAGATGCTTTGGAGCTTTCTATGAGAGCTATTCCTTAAAGCAGCTTCTGACAAAATCCTCGGAGTTTTGTTACACACCTGTAGTTGAGCTTGTCCTCAAACTGAGATCAGCTGCTGGGTCTTTTGCACTTAGCTCCCGAGAGTCTCTTTCTTGCAGAGAAACTCGACACCTTAGAGGAGCTGCAAGGTCCTGCCGAGGAGCAGCAGCACTTCCTTAATTTGGTTTTGTCTGTGAAGGCAAGCGAGGAGAGAAGAGCCTGAGGTAATTCCAATCCACTTTTAACTACCCTGAGTTGCAACCTTGTGTTAATGTGTCTCTTTTACATTTGAAATATATGAAAATGAGGACAGCTCGTGGGGCTGGTAGCCCTATAGGATGGCTTTTGTCTCGGTATTATATTTTTACGTCATCTTGGTAGCCAAACCCACGTATTCTCTCATGGATATTCAGAAAGTCTTTTGCTTAACCTCAGGCTCAGAAGCTTTCTTGATGACATGTAAAACTAAGCGCGTGCATTGGCACTTTCCTGAATTGGCAGTATTGCCTGTGTCCTCCTTCAAGATCTAGTTATGCCAATGGGCTTGCTGAAATCAGCAGGTTTGCTTCCTTAAAGCTCAACCCATGTGTAAGTGGTTCTGCAACTCTAAAACTCCTTGTGCTTGGTAGAATTGAGAGCTTTGGGAACGTGCTGTCCATGCAACAAACACCTGTGCCATTGGAGCTTTTATTTGCTATTGTCCAAAGAGAAATCAGAGGATTAAATAAAGGGAGGATCCTGAACTGCCTCCCAGTGGGGTTACTCTGAAGAGACTGAAAAGGAGTCACAATGATTGTAGGCTGCCTTGTGTTTCACATGTAGAAAACAGATTTACATCCAAATTACTCATCTTGGAGGTAAGAAGTGCAGAAAACAGATGATTTGGAGAGTGGTATTTTCTAAATTTTCTGTGCTGCAGCATGATAAATGCGCTGATTTAGTGGTATGCTAGAAATGTAGAGCAATAAATAATATTTTGAGTCATGAGCAAAAAGGTGACTTGAAATACACGTAAAATATTTAGATTATATGCCATTAGTTCCATATATATGTATAAACTAACAGTAATCAGTAATGATAATTCTAACAATAAAGAACTAAACTGTCAGTGGCCTGGTCTAATCCTTATTAAAGTTGGTCACTGACACAGGGCTGGTCAGGGAGGCTCTAGGGACCTTTGTAGGAACTACAGAAGCTGGTCCTTGTTTTCCACAGTAATAACCTGAGGGACTAAGAAAAACCTATGGGGTTGCCTACCAGAAAAGTTTACCAGAGAGGTTTTTCTGAAGAATGAGACGAGAACTTCTCCCACTGCAGAGAGTATTAGATAATTCACCGCTACACTCTTTTTTTTTTCTCCATTAATATCAAAATAAAGCTTTCCAAGCAGATCTAATAAAATCTAATATTTTAAAGGCTTTTTAGGTTGGAAAACAGGGTCAATATAGGGGCTGCACTGACTAGATGATTTGTTGAATTAAAGTCAGGCAAGGACGCTGAATCATTTTGGTCTATTAGTTGACTTTGAATTGTTTTTATTCTCATTGTGAAGCCTGCCAGGAACCTACCTGAAAAGGGAGTTGTTGTGTGGCAGGGGTCGGTCTGTTCTTCCAAGTAGCAATCAATAGGACAAGAGGAAACCTCTCCTGCACCAGGAGAGGTTTAGTTTGGACATGAGGAAAAATTTCTTCCCAGAAAGGGTTGTCAAAGCCTGGAATAGGCCGCCCATGGCAATGGCAGAGTCACTGTCTCACCATCCCAGGAGAGATTTCAAATGTGTTGATGTGGTGCTGCGGGACATGGTTTAGTGGTGAACTCGGCTGTTCTGGGTTAACAGTTGGACTTGATAGTCTCAAATGTCTCTTTCAACCAAAATGCTTCTATGAATTTATGCAGTAATTTTTGAGTGGCTTCAGGTTTCTGCATCCTAGAGAATCTCCTGGTTTTCAATCATGTTTTCACCGGCATTGTGAGTACCTGCTTCAAAGTTCTGTGCTCTCCTGTGTTTGGAGAAGGATGGTTAGCAGAAATGGTGATGAGAGGAACGATGGTCCTTCAGGTATGGAAGAAGCACTCAGCTTTTTGTTTTAATTCAGCCAGTTATGACAAGGAACTAACTTAAACAGTAAGATGAATTAAAGAAAGGCAAATGCTTGTGACTGAAACTGTAAATTGTGATACTGAGAAAAAAATAACCTCCCAAAAGGTGGAGGTGATATAGTTCCTTGAACAGCTGCAGCTTTTCTGTTTAGAAGCTTAACTTCTGGTCAGTTGTTCTGACATTCGTAGAAGGAGTGAAATATGGAGCAAAAAATCTGTGTCTTTTATCTGCGTCAGAAGTCTGTTACCTGCTCTTTCAGAGGCAGTGCATTCCTATGTTTTGTCACCTCAAACCAGAATTACTATTGTGCTTTTAACCAGGGTGTCTGTCTTAAAGCATCTTAAAATGTCCTGGAAGTACTAATATGCAATTGGAGAAGTTCATGATGTCTTCTAGTCTGCGTTGTCTGTCAGTCAGCTTCTAAGGACAACGCATACCATAATTTTAACTATGAAATACTAAATCATTCAGGTATTTGGTGTCATCAGAATACACTCTCTTTCTCTCTGAGTTCTTCCAGAGCTGGAATAAGTTGTGATACTTAAACTGGTAGTCTGGCCTCTGGAATAGGGCTGCCTTCAATCAGGGCATTTTCTACTAAAAATCACTTCTCCTGTTCTGTCTGTACCCGTGTTTTTGTATGCTTCTGTGAGACAAAAAGTCTGTTGGTCTTCACTGGTGTTCTCTGGTGTGAAAGCTGAGTGTGGGAGAGAGCAGATTTTTTTCTGTTTATCTCACTCCCTGTCTTAAAGTCATGATTGATACATAGTCACTTACAACTCTATTATTATTTCTTCCTGTACTCTCTCATGGATCGATCCCAGGGCAGCCAAAAGACAAACTAATTTTTATCTTGATGCAAATCGTTGGCTGTAAAGTTTGCATTGATACCATCTGAACATATACCCAGGGCTTTGGAATGGCAGACTTCAATTACCTTCCTCTGAATGTCATAGCTTTTAGACTTGAGACACCAGTCATACTACTCATCTCCAATGACATTACAAATAAGTTAATAGTACTCAGGAGATTTATCAGCCTGACTTTATTTAATCACTCCATTTTCAGTTAACATAGTCACCCCAAACAGTGCATTTCCAGAGGATGATTAGATTGTTTCAGGTGGTTGAAGACTTTGGCCTTCTTCACTCTTTCATTTCACTGGGAACCTGGTGCTTTTTCCTATGAACAGATGAAAGTTTAACACTTGTGCCCCCTAATTTCCTTTACAAGGCTTTGAACACTTTTCAGTTGCTCTTAAATAAATTAGGATGTACTGTACATCCTGCTCAGCACTTAAGACAACTTGGCATGGCTTCCAATAGTTCTCAATGGACAATTACGTCTGTTTTCAGTCACAGAAAATGTTTTCCTTCTTGCACGCCTAATGAGAGAAGACTAATGAGGAATATTATAGGCTGAGATTTCAAAGCCATTATAGATGTCGATGCATAACTCCCATTAATTTTAGCAAAAAATCATCCTTCTAGGTCTTGTTTTGAAAGTCTTTCCTATTTTGAAAGGTTTGTTTTTGGGGTTTTTTTGTTGTTGGTTTTTTTTTTTTTTCTTCAGGGGACAGCCTAAATGTTTTATCATCGCTTTCTGAAACAGTATTTTAAAACTTCTTTTGCTCCATACTATAATATTATGTCTTTGTCTTTTCTTTTAACCTTGGCCAAACTTTTGGAGAACAAAACAATAAACCTTGGGGTTGTTCAGCCCAGAGAAGAGAAGGCTCCAGGGAGACTTTATAGAGGCCTTCCACTACCAAAAAAGGGGCCTATATGAAAGCTGTGGAGGGAGCCTTTATCAGGCAGTGTAGTGATAGGGTGAGGGGTACCAGGTTCAAACCGAAAGAGGGTAGATTTAGATTAGATATTAGGAAGAAATTCTGTACTGTGAGGGTGGTGAAACTCTGGAACATGTGGCCCAGAGAAGTCACGGGTGTTCCATTCCTGGAACCTTTCAAGGCCAGGCTGGACAAAGCTCTGAGCAACCTAATCTGGCGGAAAATCCCTGTTCAGGGCAGGAGGGTGAGACCTAGATGATCGTTAAGGTCCCTTCCGGCTCAAACCATTCTAAGATTCTATGATGCTTCTTTTATTTGTGCATCAATAGTAAGAGCACTCATCCAAGTTGAAGAAGTTAATTTCTTTTTTTAGTTTGTGGGGTTTGGGAGATGTTTGCTTTTGTGGAGCTCCTTCTTAGGAGCTTAGTTCTTTTTTGCTTTGCAGAAGAATAGTCTATAAACCTGTCTCAAAGGCAGAGCCACCATCTTTACAATACAGGCAAAACTGAATTTCGCTGTGTGAAATACGAGGGACGGGCTAGAGCTGTCTTGCCGCACAAAGGAGCTGGGGGAAGCCAGGATATAAAATCACCTGAAGGAGCGTAGGCTCAGCAGGCTCCTACTGCAGCCCACAAGCAGTGCCTCCAGCCCCGCTCCCGACCAGCTGCTGCTGCCCTGCAGGTTCCAGTTCCCCCCACTAGCATAAGCAATACCTTTTGCTCTTCAGGGCTTTGGTGCAGGCAGCAGGCTTGGGACTGCTCTGTCCCCACAAACATATAAACAGACTGTTTGATGTAGAGGAAGTGCTTTGCCAGCTTGTGCCTAGAGCCACTCAAGGCTGTGGATTCCTCCGGTGATCCAGGAACCTAGAAATGGAGACCTGCAACGTTCGAACCTCTCTCTCACACAAAAAAACCTTATGACTTAAAAATACTTTTAACACTTGTATTATTCTGGAAACGTGAATCTGCAATGCAGCTGTGATGAGATGGACGCTTTCACCAGAATGAACACACTGGGAAAACTAGAAAGACATAAATAGCAACTGTCCGGATGCTACAGTAGAAATAAATTGGAAGCTGATCATAAGATCCAAGTAGGTATTTAGAGTTGGTGTAAATAGAAATACCAAATTAAGCAAATAACATGTAATTTTGAGATGAATTGCTCTATGTGCCCAACATAAAACTTCGCACTGGCTATGTACTGTATGGTAACAGGAAACTCGGGGAGGCATTTAAAAACCTAAAATCGCACGAGAAATTGCAAACCACAAAAAAAAGAATACTTTACTAAAAGTCACACGTGCGGTATGATCACAAACAAAACTGCAGTACGGTTAGAGAAGACTCTAGCTTAGGAAGAAGGTTTCCATTAGCAAGCAACCTGAAGGAAAAGCAGATCATACATACAGATTTTGGCTGTACCAGATCCCAGTTGAAGAAAGTGTTAAAAATCATCCCTGTAAGTATTGCCTAAGCACAGGAAAAATGAACAATTATCCTAATTTTTGCGTTAGAATATATTGCTAATTCCCTGTTTACTGCTTTGGTTCTGGAGTATGTCCACATAAAATGAGTTGCTTAGCTGGGGCTAGACCAGTTATTCAAACACACAAAGACAACAAATGGGATGACAATAACAGATTTCTGCTTTATCTGTGATTCATGACGAGGGCTGATCATGCATCCAGATGGAGAAATTATTCAGAGAAGACGAAAAAGACCCCAGAAAAGGAAATGGAGAACTGTATATCATCTTCATTTAAATAATGAAAGCCATAAGAATTAATAAGCGCACGAAGAGAAAAGAAACAGAGCTCTGCAAAGTTTCCCCCACCATTGAATATGACATAAATAATCTTAAAATGAACAATGACTTCATTTTTGTTTCGCTCCGCACTTCGCTGGTGCTGAATTAGCAAATGCCTTAAAATAGATTCCTCCATGTGAAGTTGCTTCGAAAAGTAGCACTTGGAAGAAGCGATTTAAGCTAGTGAGGAAATCACAAGTTTAAAAAAATACAATAAAAAAAGCACGCCTTAGCAAAAATGTTGCTGTGCTTTTGCTAGGAAAGAAAGCAATGATTCTTAAACATGATAAAGTTCAGGCATAAACCTGATTCTGTATGTGCTGAGTATCTCTGCAATGGAAAGGCCCAGAGCAGGGAGCTTGTTCGTGAAACACAAATGTGGTTTCAGCTATTTTTACTGAATTTCCTTATTTGTAGCTACATGACGTTATAAACCAGTTACTCTGCTTTGCTCCACCCAACCTCACATGTATCAGATAGCCAGATGTAGAGCTGTAAGGTACGAGACTCATTTAAAATTTGAATATGAGGTGTCTGCAATCTCCATAACTAATTTTAAGACTAAAATGTTTCATGTCAGCATTAGGGCTTCCTTTCCCCCAACCCCCTCCAAGAGACCCTCTGATCTCTCGTAATTTTGTGATGGTTTACTGTTTTTATTAAAAGCATGTCCATATGAAACAAAATTTCCTGTGAACCCATTTCCATTTAAAACCATAAAACAACCAAAAATGTGGGAGGGGGGGGATATATGAAATAAATCTGCCCCAAAATTCATGATAATACTATCTAAACCACCTTATTAATCATTTGAAGTCACTACTTTTTTTTCTAAATTATTAGTATTTTCTAAATATTTGGGACCAAAAATAGCAGAATAATTTTTGCTCCTGTTCCTATGACAGCAAATATATTTATTTCTAACAAAATTTATCCCAGTTACATAACCAAAATAAACAACGGTAAAGTGACTTTTCATTGTCATTCTCTACACAGGTCTACTTACGAATCTAAAATAATGAGCTTGTGAATGGTTTTTGATTGGCCGATGAACTGGAAAAATTGGGCAAGGGTAATTCTGAATGAGTTGAAAATGCGAAACTTGAATATGAAGGAGTACATAGGGCTGATTTAAAAGAAAAACAAGAAGAACCATACATTTTGGGTAAATGTGCAATGTTGTATTCACTGAAAATATTTGACTGTGTCCTCAGGTTAGAAGTTCCCATCCCTGAAGGGATTTCAAAGCCATGTAGTCGTGGTGCTGAGGAATGTGGCTTAGTGGTGGACTTGCAGTGCTGGGTTAATGGTTGGACTCAAAGTCTTACCCGACCCAAACCATTCTATGATCATATGCCAATATCTACAGGGTGGCTATAAATAAGCTGGAGACTGGCTTTTTACGAGGAGATACACAGAAGAAGAGTGATGGGTACAAGTTCCTCCTGAAGAGATCCTGATCGAACATAAGAGGAAAATTTTTCACAAGGCGACCGTTCAATCAGCCATTGGGAATCATCTGCCCAGGGAAGTGGTGGAGGCCCCGACAGCAGACAGTTTTAAGATGTAGCTGGGCCATCTTGTCCAGACCGTGCTTCTGCCAAGAAAGGCTGGACCAGATGATCCTTGAGGTCCCTCGCAGCCCGTTCTTCCCCGGTCCCTCCCGAAGCCCCGGGAGCCCTGTCCCGGCCGGGTTCGCGCCCGCAGGTCGCACAGCAGCGCT
>VWZK01001458.1:0-15622 GCA_013396935.1 Baryphthengus martii
ATGCTCCAGGCCCCTCAGAACCTTTGTAGCTTCCACTGGGACTCTCTCCAACATCTCCTCATCCCTCTTGAACTGGGAAGCCCAGAACTAGACCCTAGACTCCAGAGGCGGCCTCACCGGGGCAGAGCAGAGGGGGAAGAGAACCTGCCTCAACCTGCTGCCTACACTCTTCATGCACCCCAGGAGGGAGTCCTTGTGCTCTTTCCTCTGCCTGGCTCCACCTCACTTCCCCCTCCCAGGGGATGGAGCACCCAGGCCAGGATCGCTCCCTGCTACCAAAAAGCACCCACTGGACCCATTGCCCGGGCAGACACGTGAGGAGCTGCCCGGCTCCTCCTCAAGAAGTTTACGAACCAAGAGCCCTACAACCGCCCTCCTCCCAGGCAGGAGAGTTGAATCCCACAGGGAGCACCGGGCAGAAGGGCACAAGCGGCAGGTACCGCCGGGCGACGCCAATTCACCGCAGGCGTCCCGGCTCCGCCGCCCCGCTTCACGCCGAGACGAAGCGGAGACGAGATCCGGCGTGCTCCAGCGGACCACCGTCTTTTATGGGACTTTTTTTTCTTTTTTTTTTCCCAACCCCACAAAGACGTGTCATTGGCGGCTCCTCCCGAAACGAGCAGCTGTTCTTTGGCCGTTAGGGCTTCCAAATTAACCGAGACGGAAGAATTCAATTGCGTCCCCCACCCCCGGCCCTGCTGGGCGTGCTCGATGGAGGGATCCAGAGCATCTTTTGCTCAGAGTTCACGGGCATCCCGGTCCCTGAGCGGGGTGAACCACGAGCACCGGCGCGTAAAACCCCGGCGCTGCCAGGGACGGAGCAGCCCCGTTGTGAATGTTATCGGCGGCAGCACCGGTGTCTCGGAGACGCTCCAAACCGCTTGGCAGGAACGCAGCCAACAAAACCAGGAGGGAGGATAATCTCCAGAAGAGACGGCCCCTTTCTCCCTTCCGTTCTCAATCTCCGCGAGGAGATTTCAAGGCCTCCGAAGAACAAAAAAAAAAAAACACCAGAAGGAGAACTAAACCAAAATAAAATAAAGGAAGAGGACAGAGGCAGAGATGAGGGGCAGCGCGGGGTCAGGCGACACCTGCCAGCGATGGCCTTGCGAGGCGAGCCTGCAGCTGGGGAAGGGAGGCAGCGGCCGTAATTCCATCAACGGCCACAGTAAACAAATAATAAATAACGGGAACCAGTAAACAAAGCTGAGGCATAATCACAGGCTTTGTCAGAGCTAAAGCCCGATCCAAATTTATACCCTCGCCACCAAAAAAAAAAAAAAAAAAAAGTCAGCGCCCATAAATTTACATACCTTTGAGTGCCATGAATGGCTCGTTATTGGAAGGGTGGACAATGCGCTGGCAGAGCTGGTGAAAGCCGCCCTGTTCGGCCGCTCGCACCCCTCGGCCAGGTGGCCAGCGTGGAGCCAGCGCCAGGCTGCGCCTGCGGAGCCGCCCTTCCTACCCCGGACGGGGAGACCCCTGCTCTGGCCTTACCTGGGAGAACTCAGCTCCACATCCTACCTCTCCTTCCCAAAACGACAACTCCCACAAGGTCCCACTGGAGCTCGCACCAGGCTTTTCCAGAAGGTGAAACCACAGCCTTTCTTGGGAAAAATCCCCAGGGTGCTGGGAAGATGCCCAGAGCTGCCTTGGATGTGACCTTGCTTCCACCACACTTTTTAAAAACGAGCTATGAAAGGCTGGGAGAAGTGGGGCTGTTGAGTCTGGAGAAGAGAAGGCTGAGAGGGGATCTGATTCCTGTCTAGAAATCTCTGAGGGGTGGGGGTCAAGTGGAAGGAGCCAGGCTCTTTTCTGGGGTGTCCTGGGATAGGACAAGGAATAACGGGGACAAGATGGAACCCAGGAGGTTCCACCTCAACAGGAGGAGAAACTTCTTTGCTGTGAGGGTGACAGAGCCTGGCCCAGGCTGCCCAGAGAGGTGGTGGAGTCTCCTTCTCTGGAGACTTTCCAACCCCCCTGGATCTGTTGCTGTGTGTCCTGCCCTGGGGGATCCTGCTCTGGCAGGGGGGTCGGCCTTGATGATCTCTTGAGGTCCTTTCCAACCCCTAACATTCTAGGATTTTATGATTCTATTTTTTTGAAGAGGTAGAGCTGGGAGCAGGGCTGGGAAGAACAACTCGAGCAGAAGCGTACCTGGGATTTTGAGCGAATCCTGCTCAATCCTGCTCTCCTCTTGGTCCAGCTGCTCCGAGCCCATCGTTTCCATCTTCACCGGGGCGTCCTCGGTGGCAGACAGGGTGGTGTAGGTGCTGATGACCAGCATCCCCAGGCCGATCCAGAGGATGATCTGCACAAAGGGCCAGAGTCTCAGTTAGCAGAGCAAAACAAGCGGGGCCGCCCTGCGCGGCGCTCCTCACGCAAACGGTGTCTCCGCACAACTCCCCGCTCGGTGCGATTACACGTGTCCGTAAAAGGGAGAGAAGAGAGAAATTTAAGAGGCGAAGAAGAAAACCAGCAGCTTCTGGCTGAGGTTTGTATTTGGATGCAGACACACTCGCGCGAGTTTTAGATGCTGGAAGGCGTTGAAAAGGCGACTCCTGTACCAGAAGGGCTCAGAAGCGAGGGGACGGGATTTAAGGATAGAAAAATGCACGTGGCAGACACGAGCCCAGCTGCGAAGACTCATTCCCTGGTGTTCCCAGCAGCCAGAACACCACGAAAGCAGGTCTGCCCGAGAACAGAGGTGCCCGACCTGTTGACAGCCTAGAAAGGGTTCCAAGGAGCTGTTTAAAAATTTTTAGTTCTGAAAGTAAGAACGAAACGTCTACGCAGAAGTCCTGGTGGCCAGCGCTCAAGAAGCTGGTAACAAGTGACTGCCTGATTTCCAGAAAGCTGGAATATTTTTAATAAAACCAGACAGACAGAATCAGGATCCTGTGGAGGAAAGGGCTCGATGAATTTCACCAGCTCAGAAAGGAGAAACCATCACCGAAAAGAACATTTCCACAGCTTATTATCTCCTGATAAATTGATCTAAAAGGATCCCATTCCACAGGAGCCACAAGAAAGGATTAATAAACTCTCTGTACCAAAAAAAAAAAAAAAAAAAAAGGATTTCTGGGAGCACTAGAAATTCCTGGGGTAACTGGAGAAGGACACAGAACATGTGCCCTGCTTGGGGCCAGGCTGCCTGTTGCCCACCCGCCTGCTCCTCCCTACAAGGAGGAACCAGCATCAGAGAACCAGAAAACACCTCTGCAATGCCAGGCAGTGGGAAGTTTGCCCCAAAATGGTGTTTATGATGCAGCAATTCCCCCTCTCTCTTTTTTTTTTTTCATTTAAGTACATCCTGCTCTCTAACCAGGCTGCCCAGAGAGCTTGTGGAATCTCCTTCTCCAGAGAGATTCCAAAGGCTCCTGGACACTGCGCTGCTGGGCCCCCTGCTCTGGGTGACCCTGCTGGGGCAGGGGGGTGGCACCAGGTGATCTCCAGAGGTTCCCTTCCCATCCCCACCACGCTGGGATTCTGGGATTGTTACAACAGGAAGCTGCCAGAGGGAGAAACATGGAAATAAAAGTGAAATTGGAAAGAGAATTAAACTGTTGGCATCCCCAGGGAAGGGATGAGAGGCTAACACGTTCCTCTCCTTCCTCACACGGAGGGAGACCACCCAGAAACACGGACCAGCAGCTCAGAGCCTCAGGAGACCCTATCCTCAGCACAGCCCTGCAGACAGACAGACACTTCCAGAAGGAAAAGGTTGTTGGGACGGGAAGCGGCTGCGGAGAAGGGGCAAGCGGGACAGCCGGGGAGCAGAGGCCAACCCTTCGAGGCACCACGAAGGAAACCGAAGTCAGACCTGCTGCCGGCCTGGCCGCGCGACGAGCAGAAATCCTGCGCCGGGCTCGGGCCGAGAGCGGAGTCAGCAGGTCCCTGCCGCTGCCCTCGGCCCGGAGCTCGTCCGCTTCCTCCCCTCGCACAACCGCCAGCCTGCCACGGGAAGGCTCTTCTGGCATCTTCCAGAAACGACAGCGCCGAGGAAGAACGTGGCCATACAGAGGGTCTACTCTGGCGCCGCAGGGACCGGGAGCGACGTGGGAGAGGAGGGAACTGTAGGAAACGGCTGAAAACAGTAAATGTTTTAAAAGGAGTTTTGTTGTTTCTTATCTTGGTGGGGAACCACGGGGCTTGAACGCGTGAGATTCAGACCCCTTTGATTGTTGCACATTTGGAGCTCAGCTGTGAGCTCCCCAGAGCGGCGGGGACGGGGCACACGTGGCAGCCCAGGAACGCTCCACGGGCTGGGCTGGCCAGGAACCAGCAGCTGCCCCTCGCCTTCAGCCCCTTGGTCAGCGCTGCTCCTCCTCCTCCTCACCTACCCCGGTAGCGAGACCAGAATAAAGAGGTGCTCAACTTGGCTGAACTCCACGGAGATACTTTTGATGTGGAAAACCAGGCAGCTTGTGCTCAAGGGACCACCAAGGCTGATCTGGCAATCAGGGGAACAGAGGAACGTGGGGTGCAAGGACCCGGGCAGAGGAGCCACCTACCCTCAACACACCCAGCTGAGGAGCTGGGTTGGGTTGGATGGGACCTTTAGAGGTCAGTTAGTACCCCCTGAGAACCTGGAGCAAAGAGTGGGACAACACTGCAGGGCAGTTGTGTCTGGTCCCACAGGAAGCATCTCCCCGGCTAAGAGCAGAGACCCTTCCTCAGCTGGACTTCTCAACGTGGACAAGGCCACGGGACACGCAAAACGGCAGGCAGGTCAGCAAGGCAGGGGCCTGTCTCCTGAGGAGCGCTCCCAGCACGGGTGGGAAGGCAGGAGGGGAAGTTTATGTGGCTGTTTCCTCTGCTGGTGGCTTTCCTTTGGCCGTGTCCTTCCTCCCAGAAGATAGCTTGAACTTTGCACAGAAGTGTCATTAACTCAAACCATCTCCTCTAACCACACCCGAGCCAGCAGCGGGAAACAAAAACAAAAAAAACAAAAAAAACAACAAAACCAAACCAACAAATCAAACAACCTGCATTTGTGTAGAGTGACGACACCCTTCAAACTGCGCTGTTTTGGACACGGAGCGTTGGGAAGGACGGAGTCATGGCGAAGGAATGCAGAGCCCCCGGTCGGTGCCGGGTTCCTCCGCCGCACCGCGACACAGACGCTGTGTTCGAAGGGCCGCGCCGCCCGAAAGCGCCGGCGGCCGTGGGGTGGAAAGGGGTGGAAAGAGGTGGAAGGGGATGGAAAGGGGTGGAAAGGGCGCCGGCTGCCGTGCTACCAGGGGAGGGCAGAGAGGAATCTCGTTTCCATCCGCACAGGAGCGAGACCGAGGGGTCACTTCCTGACCTGGAGCAGCCTCTCCGCAGCTCCTCTTCCCCCAACTGGGACAACAGCAACTCCGGCCGCCCTAGGAGGGGCCTCTCGGACAGGCTTGTGTCAACACTGGGAAGCCAACACCTTCCTGTTAGAACTCAAACCACTCTGTTTACAGACCTTAACGCGACCTTCGGCAGCTCTCTGCCAAACCTCGCTCGGTTCCCCCCCCCCGCTCGAGGTTCCCGGAGGGCAGCGGGACACGGACTCGCACCTTTACAGGAACACCCTCCGTGCTTAACCACAAGAAAGGGAACGCTCTCCCCAGCCCGCTCGCAGCGCTCCCCGCCTGACTTCAAGCTTTTTAACTGCTCTGTTACTTGATCGTCTTTCCAACACAGTAAATCCTTCAACCAAGCCACAGAATCCCAGAAACCCAGCCTGGTGGCGGTGGAAAGGGACCTCTGGAGCTCATCTGGTGTCCCCCACCCTGCTCCTGAAGGGTTACCCAGAGCAGGGGGCCCAGCAGCGCAGGGTCCGGGTGCCTTTGGAATCTCTCCAGAGAAGGAGACTCCCCAAGCTCTCTGGGCAGCCTGGGCCAGGCTCCAACCCCCTCCCACCAAAGAACTTTCTCCTCCCGCTCCCAGGGAACCTCCTGGGTTCCAGTTGGTGCCCGATGCCCCTTGTCCTGGTGCTGGGCACCCCTGAGCAGAGTCTGGCCCCAGCCTCTCGCCCCCCAGGGGCCCTTGAGCTCTTGCTCAGCCTTGCTCAGCTCCCCTCTGGGGCTGCTCTTCTCCAGCTGAACAGCCCCAGGGCTCTCAGCCTTTCCTGCCCACACAGATGCTCCAGGCCCCTCAGAACCTTTGTAGATGAGTGACCCAGCCCAATTTGCCATCCCCAGCTCCGGTCAGTGATAACAATGGACTGGCAGAAGCCACCAGTGCTCTTCACTGGCCAAGAAACATCTGGGACTGTCCACATCCTTTCCCCTGGAACTCTCTTCATTACTTTTAGTGCAGCTCCTCCATTTTGTAGCCTGAGCTGGCACCACCGTCCCAACTCGGTCAATCCAAACTTCCTGCCTCACCAGCCCCAGAACCTGCCTGAGACGGGACTTTGCTGGATGCCAGTGGTGGCCCAGTAAGAGCACCCAGTTCTCAGCAGCGGCACCGCAAGAGTCGGGATAACTCAGGCAAGCGTTGAGAAGATTTGCTGCTTTGGAAAGGAGCTGAAGATGATGGAGGGAGGGAGAACACTGTTTAGACAGGGAAAAGCAGGGAGGGACAGTTATGCTCAGGGCTGGCTCCTTCTCCCCCTTGACTGCCACTTTTCACAGGAGCGCGTTTCGACGGAGCGGAGCGGCTGATCAAAGAAAAGCCGGAATGAAGGAGGAGACCAAAGACGCAGCTTCAGGGAAAGAATAAATGAGTCTTTGCAGAAGACCTGGAGGAACGAGGAGAGGGTGGGCCCCGGATTCGGCTGCGGAGCGGAGGCGGGGAGGCGCTCGGCAGCCTGGCGCGGCTCTGGCGGCAGGTGTGCCCTGGCTGCAGCACTTCAGAGCATCGGTCAAAGCAAGTATGCAAACCTGACAGGCGATGGATCACTCCAGAGAAGGCTGGACAGCTTGCCACAGCCCCTTGAAACCACAGTAACCTGGGGGCTGATGCTTCAGATAAGCCTTTATTCTTTTGTGGGGATTTCTGCAGGACAAACATCTCCCCCCAGCCTTGTGACCAGCGTTTTAGGTCAGGCATTGTGAGGGCCCCAGTGTTCCACCCCAGGCAGCTGACAGTTGCCTCTGGGCAGCCAGTCTCAGAGCTCAGCACATCCTAAGTGCAGTTTCAAGGCTCTGCAAAGAAACCTTCTGGCTCGGCCGGAATAGAAAGCGATTCTTGAAAGTGCTCTTTGTTTCCCTGAAAAATCCAGCCTGGCATTCAGACTCCTGCTTGGGGGTTCGGTCAAAGAAGTTAGGACCAAAGTGTCGGAATTCAGAGCGAAGGCTGGAAAGTTGGACTATTTCCTCGTGTCAGAAAAAGAAGAAAAAAAATATAAAAATACACCCTGCTTAAAAACTTGGTGTACGTTTGCAAACCCACAAGTCATTAAGCACAGAAAAAGCCATTAGTTCTGTAGGACCCACAAAAACGTCGCGCTCTCCCCCTGCTGACTCCACAGTTTGCCGAAAACCTTATTCCCAGCCCGGCCCGGCCCTGTCACGACTGGTCATGCTGGGGCAGAGGCCTTGCTAAAAGGCACCGGATTAAGTTATTGTTAGAAAAAAACAAAACACGTTAATCTCAGCCCCACAAAAGCCCAGTATTTGCGGCAGCAGAGAGATCGAGCCCAGCAAAGAGCCACTTTGTTTCCGCCCCCGAGGAGGCCGATTCGAACCGGAGCAAAAGGAAAAGCCGCACTTCTAACGGCCTCAGAACGACCCCGATCTTTCAAAAATCAATTCCTGAAGGAACACTTCTATGTGTGTGTTCCTTTTATTATTATTATTTTGGTTGAAATCAGAAAGCTGAGGGTCAGCGGCAAGAACCGCATGGCTGAGAAGCCGTGTTTATTTTACCCAGCCCAGGCAGGTTGGGACGTAAAGCCCGTTAAGGTTTTATAGGCTGCCTGGATTTCCCATCCTGCGGATACAGAAGCCGAAGGTAGACTGGAAGCAGCATTTTATGCACCAAATAAACGCTTCTCTTGCTGCTGGAGGGCCAAAAAGGGCCGGTGCTGTGGCACAGGGCAGGCCACGCACTGGGCCAGCACCTTCTCAGCCGCTCTCTCTACGCCCAGAAGCGACGCCGCTCAGAGCGGCCGACCCGAACAGCTCCCACCTAGACTGGGCAGACTGGAGGGGGGAGGCTGTAGGTGGTGCTGAGCAGTTTCTCTGCTGCAGCCAAATGAACTACGTTCCCAGGCTCTGCAGAGGGCTCAGGGGGATGTCAAGCAGCATCAGCACTGACCTGTGAACAAAGCGCATTCTTGTGGATCTTCTTGTAAATAAGAGCCGGGCAGATGAAGCAAATGAGGCTTCCCATCGTCGCACCTGTCAGGCCCAGGACCGTTTCCACTGGAGAAGGAGAGGAGAAGTCAGCGAAGGCCCCTTCCAGGACTCCCAGAGCAGCAGCACGTGGCAGCTGCCGGAGCTTCGGGGCGAGCCCGGCGAGCTTGGCCACCCCATCCAGAAATCCGAACAAAAGAGACCAGAGAAAAAGAGCCAAGCGAGCAGCCCTCGGCCCCAGCTCCTCACTCACCGTTTGGGATCATGATGCCTCCCACCATGGTTCCAAACACTACAGCCAGCGTCAGGGCTTTGAACCGCAGCGGGGGCATGTAACCCCCCGCAGCGAAGGTGCCGTCTTTTTGCTGGAAAAGAAAGAGAGGGAAGGGGATGAACAAATTTAGCTCCTGCATCCCAACCCTGCAGTTCCCAAGAGATTACCCCAGGAGGCTCCAGCAGCTTTGGTCTCACAGAGGTGAATGCTGGGGGGGTAGTTAGACGTGGTTGAGCGGTTTTAATACGCGTCTGCATCTGAACCTTCCGAACAAGAGTGACGGGAGGCACGGAGCCAAAGCTGCTCTTTCCATCCTGCCCCGAACGTGAACCGTGCAGCTGGATCCCAGTCCCCGTGCCAGTGCCGCGGCCGCCCGGCCTCGGCCAGCAGCCTCCAGGCCAAGGGCATGAGAAAGCCGCGCAGCTGAGGAGGCAGGAGGGAGAACGGTCACAGAGAGCTCTGGTTTTGCTACGGCGAGGTGGCCCCAGCGTGTCCGGGAGCAGGGCTCTGCCCACCACGTTACACCACGTGCACCAGCTCCTCCGACTCGACGGGAGACACCCCGGCTGGATGGCAGACGGAAGGACGGGTGCTGCCGAGGAGCCGCTCTTACTGGAGGGTTTCCAAGTGCCCTCTGCTTCCCATCCCACCCCCAACCCTCCAAGCAGGAGGCTCCAGCGAACCCCCACGCCCTGGAGAATCAGCAGGTCCCCGCTCTGCTGGCTGCGCAGATGGGAGAGGAGGACAAAGTGACACATTCAGAGCCCAAAGAGCAACGAGCCGAGCCCAGGAGAGGACCAAAGTCTTCCCAAGCGTTTCCAGCTCTCACTCCTCTGCACCCACTGGCTTTCACCGACCCTCTTTCCCCACCCGCAGGCTCTCCCGACGTGAGAAAAGAGCCGGGGGCTTCTCACAGGCAGAAGCGGCAGGATTTAGAGCTATAAATTGCTCAAGTTTTATTTCCTGCCCTAAGAGGTTTCTATTTATGCAGATACACAAAGGCCTCAGAACATTCCCACAATCTCTTACTGTTATTTACTGAATACCATCGGCATGCTCAGCGCCGTACAATACACAGAGGAGAACACGCTACCGCCACAAGGGACTTACAGTCTAAATCAGACAGACCAACTACAGTCACAAAGGCTGGCTGAAGATCTGACCCTGGGAAAGGTGAACGTGTGGGAGAGGGCTCTCCTCCACCCGCACCGGAGCGGCACCCCACAGCCAGGGCAGGTGCCGGAGGGAAGGGACATCTGAGCCCGGAGGGGAGAAGGCTGCTCGGGGGGCTGTGGGTAGAGGTGCAAGGATGAGAAGAAGAAGAAGAGAGCAGAAATGAGCAGGCACACACAGAAGCAAGACGAAACGAAGCTGGGCTGTGCTCCGAGGCCGGGAACAGAAGCTCGAGCTAAAAGCAGAGTTGGCCAGCTAAAGGATGCCAGCTGGAGCTGCAGGAAATAAGGAGGCTCCTGTTTCCAAAAGCACTTTTCTCCTCTTTGCGAGGGGGAGAACCGCCTGGGCTCTCAACTGTGTAACACTTGGGCGTGAGAGCCGAAAGCTCCAGCGGAGCAGGGAAGGAGCGGCCACGGGACTCGGGGAGCAGCGGTGGAGCAAAGGCAGGGTTCAGGCTCCCAGCTCCAGCACTTCTTTCCACCAAAATTCCTCTGCAGAGAGGACAAGATGTCACAGATGTGGTGCTGAGGCACACGGTTTAGTGGTGGGCTGACAGCTGGACTTGATGGTCTTAAAGACCCTTCCAACCAAAACAATTTGTGATTCTATGATTCTCAGAACCTCAAAGTACCAGGGATTAATAGTTCTGCAGGGCAGGATTCACAGCCCACCACGCACCTCCCGCTGCCCCGTTACCACACACCAGGCCCTCACGACTTCACAGCGAGTCCAGGGTTTGTCCCTCCGGACAGCAAGTACCTACCACCAGACAGACACACGCCATTGTCGATGGAGTCTCACAGAACCAAGGCCCGTTTGCAGCCCAGCTCAGCAGCAGAAGCCAGAGAGTCACAGCAGCCCTTTGAAAAGCAAGTTCCAAAAGGTGCCCAACCAGCTCCTCCCGGCCACGCGAGGGGATCTTACCTGCTGCTCGAAGAGAAGGGTGTTCAGCGCCTGTCTGCACGGCAGGATCATCATCGGGAACCCCACGGCTACCGACATCATGAACCCCACGCGAATCATCTCCGTCACCAGGTTGGAAGGGAAGTTCATGAGGACGTTCCCAGCGATGGCTTCGGTGTAGCTGACGTAGCCGAAGAAGCCCACCTGCCCGGCGGGAGCGGAGCTGAGCGTGCGGCCGAGGACCCCAACACGCTCACAGCTGCTCTTTGCGAGGACGGTGACCTCCCAGGAGCTGGCACCAGCCAGCCAAGGAGGGGTGTGGGGCCACCAACTCCAGCAACCCCCCGAAAGGCTGAAATGGGCAGTTAACAAAGAGCGGGACCTGCCTAAAAGCAGAGGCAATTTCTCAGGAAACACAAGGTGGGGTTCACGGAGGACGTGGCAGCGAGGGAACGCTCCCAGAGCCCGTGACACCGAGCGGCCACTCTCTGCTTTGCTGCCAGGCCCCCTCCAACAATCCCCACAGCAGCCCAGCTCACCGGGCAAGGCTCTCCTCGGGAATTACTAACTCAGTTTTATTCGCTGCTGCTTTGAGGCGTAACTTCCTTCACCTCTTTCCGACTGCAACGGGCTGAAAGGAGCTCCCCTAAGCTCTGGGCGGCAGCTCCAGCTCCAGGCCGGGCCCTGAAGGCAGCAGCACGGCACAGCCGGGCCTCCGCTCTCCCTCTGCCCAAGGAAACGCGCCACGCCGAAAACGTGGCCTCTCCAAACGCCTCCTGCGCTCTTCCTCATCTCCCATCTCATTTTGCTTTCAGCAAAAAGGACTTAATCTCTCAGAAGAACTACAGATAAGCAGAAACCAGCCCCACTCGAAGAGAAATCGTCATCCCTGTTGCCCCTCCAGGTGAGGAAAGGGAAGGGGAAGTTTCTTACCGTGATGTAAAAGGTGGTGACCACGTTTAGGGAAGAGGCAAATATGGAGCTCATGATTTTAACAGACGGCTCATCCAAGCTGTCATAGGTCGGCAAGACCTGACTGTAGAAAAAGAGTAAATTATTTAAGGAAACCTTCTGCAGAGAGAGAGAGAGAAAAAAACCCAACCCCAGCACGTTCTCTGCCTCAACCCAGCAGCAAAGAATCCCTGACACCTTCCCCCTACGGAGCGTAAACACTCGCTGCTATTCCACAATTTATACCGCTAATGCCAAGAGATTTCAGAACACTCATAACTTTAAGTGTTGCAAAAATATTCCTGCTCTCCCCACCCCACCACGTGGAGCTCAACGTGTGATGTAAACACTTCGGTTCAAAAGTGTTGCAAAATGAATGACCGTTTGTTCCAGTGAAACACCAGTGGCACCGGGCCAGGCAGCGCCGCGCGGATTATTGTTCTTGGAGCTCTCCGCGCCGATAATTAAAGCAACGCAGTGTTTACAGAGCAAAAGCAGGAAGAAGGTTAGAGCATCGCGCTGTCTAAGAGAAAAGTTAAACAAACAAAACTAAAAGGCAGCGCCCGTCGTATTCCAGCGCTGCCGCGAGAGCTCGGTTCCTCGGTTCGTAGAAAGCCGGCAGCGCCGCTGACACGGGATTTGGGGGTATTTACAGACTTGGAAAGCACGTGGAATGTATTTTTTTTTTTTTTTTGACATCAGGTGCATATTTTAGCAACTCATTAACCTCTTGTTACTTTAATTCAAGTGGCTACATCCTGGCTTCCAGTTACTGGAGCAGAGAAGGGGGGAAGGATCCCGTTAGCTGGGAAGGGGGTGTCCCCAGCTCCAGTGGGCACCGAGCCAGCAGCAGAAAGTGTGTCAAAGCTGAGGCCGAGCAGAAAAATCCTTAACCCTTAATCCCTTAACGTCAAAGGGCTCCGCACAAAGGCAGCGGAGCACGTGGGCTCCCGGGAACCCGCGAGGCACGCGCGGGGTCTGCCAAGGCAGCACGGCGGTGGCCGTTCACAGTCAGGGAGCGAGGAGACCGGCTTAAGATGAGGGGCAACGGGCACCAATGGGGACACGGGAAGTTCCACCTCAATGGGAGGAAAAACTCTTCACTGTAAGGGTGATGGAGCCTGGCCCAGGCTGCCCAGAGAGGTGGTGGAGTCTCCTTCTCCGGAGACTTTCCAACCCTCCCTGGATCTGTTGCTGTGTGGCCTGCCCTGGGGGATCCTGCTCTGGCAGGGGGTTGGACTCAATGATCTCCAGAGGTCCCTTCCAACCCCCACCAGCCTAGGATTCTGATTCCCCAGGAGCCCCTTCAGATTCCTCCCTGTCCTCAACACACTGGATCAACTGGCTAGGCCCCAGACTTCAGCCCCACAAGGGGAAGGGGCCAACCAAACACCCAGGCCCAGGACGAAGAAGACAAGAGGGAAGGAGAGCGGCCGCTCTTCAGCTTCCCTGCGGGGATCAGCTCTGAGCACGTCCCCAACGCAGCCCACGGGGAACCGCTGCTCACAGAGGCGCCCAACAACACCTCGCCTTCTATTATCCGTGAGAATTCAGCGGTTTCGCTCCAGCCAGCACCAGAAATCAGAATTCTTCTCCTGGAAAACTCTCCTGACTGACTCCTCTTTAATCAGAGGGGCTGGGGCTGGGACAGAGGCCACGGGAGGAGGCCCTGCCCGCGAGGGGTCCTCGCGCTCCCGGCTCTCCGCTCCGCAGCGGATTTCCACGCTACACGACCGCGGAGGAGCGACCTACTTTGCAACTTCAGCCACAAGAGGAGAGCTTTTACAGAGAGAAGGGTATTGAACTCCCCAGTAAGGCAGGGTCAAGTTTTTCAAGCTCGAATAATAGTGCACTTCTTTCAGCTGCACCGATGGGCTGGAGGAAAAGGGTTTCTTTCTGCTGTATCTTAAAACTACTTATTTTTTAAAAATCCACAGGTTAGCAAAACGAAACCTACCTAGCTGAGAATAGTATGGTTACAAAGACTGCCTGGGCTGGGGACAGGTTGCCCGGGCTGAGGACAGCAGATTGCCCTGATGCTTGGAAAAATCCCACATAGTTTTAGGTTCAGCTCCCACGTACGTGCTGTAAGGGAGCCTAGATTTAGGCACATGGACACCGGCCCAGACCAAACCATTTTGCTGCCTTTCCAACTCGCAGCAAAACCGCGCTGGGTACCGGGCGGCTGCCAGAAGCAAAATAATAAATAAAAAAGAAATTGGAATTGATAAACCCTACTGGGTTAACATGGAAAAACTGTAAGCCTCCCGATTCCCTTTGCCAGTTGTAATGGAGACGTTAACCAGGGAGACTGGAGCGTGTTCAGGTAGGAACCGAGCTGCCAGGAGAGCCGATAAGTGGGAAACGATGATTTGGATCTTGTGTGTGGGTGTAAACACAGCAGCCCAAGCAAATTTTATCTGTCACATTCATTTGCTGCTGGCACGGCACCCGCTCGCTCCAGCTCCGGCTCCAGCCCGGGAAACCCGGGCTCTGCCAGCCTTCCAAACCAGGATGGTCTTTTCCATGTCCACACTGGGATTTACGCTTCTATTTAAAGGCCGTTACTATTCCGGCCAGGCACGCACGGCTCACGCGCCATTTCGGTGTGGAAGGCAACGCTGCTGGGAACGTGGAAACAGCCCGGTCTGCTGTCCTAGCCCTTCCCATGTTGATGGAAACCCTCAGGGAAAGCAGGTGACAGGAAAGACGCAAATGACTTGTGTCAGCACTCGTGTGGTCAGCAGGGCCAGGGCAGGGATCGTCCCCCTGGACGGGGGAGGTCAGGCCCTGAATCCTGGGGTCAGTTTTGGGCCCCTCCCTCCCAGAAGGAGCTGGAGGGGCTGGAACGTGGCCAGAGAAGGGCAATGGAGCTGGGGAAGGGTCTGGAGCAGGAGCCTGGTGAGGAGCAGCTGAGGGAGCTGGGCTTGTGCAGCCTGGAGCAAAGGAGGCTCAGGGGAGACCTTCTGGCTCTCCACAACTCCCTGACATTCAGGAGCTTGGAGCCCGGGGGCACCGGGCTCTGCTCCCAAGAACAAGCAACAGAACAAGAAATGGCTTCCAGTTGCCCCAGGGGAGGTTTAGGTTGGAGCTGAGGAACAGTTTCTTGCCCCCCAGGGCTGTCCAGGCCTGTCTCAGGCTGCCCAGGGCAGGGCTGGAGTCCCCCTGATCCCTGGAGGGGTTTCCAAGGCCTGGAGCTGTGGTGCTGAGGGACAGGGCTCAGTGGTGCCCTGGCAGGGATGGGGCAACGCTGGGACTCCAGGAGCTGAAAGGTTTCTGCCAACCAGAATGATTCTGTAATTCTGACTCTCCAAATTTGACAACTGTGTGATCTTCTGAGTGTTCTCACAGCAGCTTGGGAGGCAGAGCAGCCACCAGCACACGGGACCCTGTGGGGGGCCCTGCAGCCCTGAGGTGACACAGCCCCGCTGCCTTTCCCGGTACTAAACCATTTGCTCCCAGAAACGGGGGAAATTCACCGTTTCTGCAGCTGTACCAGAAGCAGTGGGCGTTACACTCGGGATGTTTGGCCCAAACAATCCCGTTGTTGCTCAAGTCCAAGAACCCCCGAGTGAAACACAACTCCCTCCCCTATCTAGGTAACAACAGGCTCACAGCCCAACCAGAGGCTGTACTTCAACGGGCTGGAAAATATTTTGATTACGATGAAATAGGAAAGCGGAAGGTATCTATCCCTTGCAGATCCCCGGGACCTCTGCCCTCCCCAAAACTCACCGCGCCCCACGACTGGGCCAGGCGGGAACGGCAGCTACTTACGACTGGCAGGCGAAAGACATGCCAAAAATGGGGATGCAGCGGAAAATGCCCTCCCAGCGCGTGTAACTAACTCTCTGCAGCCACTGCCCGCTGAAGAGGCCGTGCTTGAAGGACGACAGCACAACCTGCAACCAAGAGAATGAAAAAGGTGTTAAGATCCGACCCGGAACGGCCTCGTGGCAGCGGTAACGCCGGCGCTGGGATAAAAGGCGGCTCTGCGAGGAGCGGCTCACACTGCCCAAGCCGCAGCCCGACCTCCTCTAGTCAA
>VWZK01001458.1:15679-26005 GCA_013396935.1 Baryphthengus martii
CCATTTTAAGAAAGCTCCCAGTAACCTCCAGGGGTCCGGAGGGATCCCGGGGTGTATTTTAAAAGATTAACGACGACCTCCTCTCATTTGATGCCATCACACCAGGGTGGAACAGTTTCCACTGACCCATTTAACTGGGAGAATTATCACCCCTCCCAGCAATTTCTTCAGACGATCTTTCAAGGTCCCTTCCAACCCTGTAATTCTTTTAAATCCAAGTGGGGAGAAACATTTGCCTGGGAGAATCCTGTTCAGCAGAGACAAAGGCCCCTCAGAGAGGACCCCACTTGCACACCGCTGCTCCAGAGCCGCTGAACACCACCAGCTCACCAAAGCCAAGGGTGAGCTTGAGGAAAACGGGGGGAGGGAGGCACCCAGGCGAGGCCAGGGAGTTCTTCTGCCACTGTCTGGGGCACTGGCAGGCGTTGGGTTGCACAGGAAACAGAAGGTAAATATGTCTGAATGCCTGTTTTTAATATCTCCTGAATGGGGGTTTTCTAATCCCCAGAGATTACGTTTTAGCGCAGCCAACTCTGGTGAAATGTTGTGGTTTTCTTAAAGGCACAGCTGCTGGAAGGTCTGCAAAACACTCCCGTCCAGTTTCCAGCCTCCTCACACAGGCATGACCCAGCACAACCTACTCCAAAAACAAGCGAAATGGAAAGAATTTCCACAGCTCCCTTTTCTTCCAGCTCTTCTAGTCCTGTAATTTGGGAGAGACCGAGCTGGGGCACCAGGAGCAAACCACATGAGCATCCGTGAGGTGAAAGCTGAATATGTTCGAAAGCAAGAGCGAGTCTCCACCTCCCAGCAGACGGTGCCAGACGACGGGCTTGGCCGAGCCAAGCAGCTTCAGGCAGCGTTCACCTTCCTCTGCTGAACCTAAACTGGCTGCCCAGGGGGCTGGTGGAGTCACTAGCCCTGGAGGTGTTCAAAAAATGCGTAGATGTGGCACTTTAGGACAGGGTTTAGCAGTCATGACAACGCTGGGCAGGTGGCTGGCCTTGACCTCAGAGATCTTTTCTAACCTTAATGATTTTGTCGTTCTATAAACGATCCAGAATCATTCACCTCGCCGCAGAAAAACTTCTCTGCAAATATCAAAGAACAAGTACAGGCCACGTAGGGGACGGAAGACTTTACGGAGCTTTCGACGCTCAAGAAGTAGAAGTGCTGGTGTCTAACAAACAAAACTCCTCACGGCCTGAAAAATTCACCACCAGCCGCAGAGAACCGCGTGAAGTACACGCTGGAGTTCGCAGCGAGAAGCGTTGAGGTTTTCAAGGCGCAGCACGAACACACGATGAAAGCCCTTCCGCTCCCAGGCACCCTGCCCCTCATCTTCCATCCTTTGATTCCAAGTTCGGAGCCCTACATTATAAGATACCGACGAGCAGAATAAACCACAGCTCGATCTGTGGTTTATAACTATCTGTGCCGCCGCGGTCCCCGGCACGCGCAAGAGCTCACCGACCCCGCCGGCCGGTGCCTACAGCCGGTGCCTCCCCACCTAAGAGCACAGGCACCCCAACGGCTCCTTCTGCCCGGCATTAATTAGCAGGTGTTTTAAACTCCAGGCCTGCGCCTGGAGGCTGTTCCCAGTGGGAACAATCGCGTTAAAACACCAGGAAAAGGGCCCTCTCGGCGCGGCCACTCACCACGAACATGAAGACGGTGTAGAAGATGAGAGCCATGGCGCTGAAGGACTGGATGGAGGCCATCATGTTCCTCTGGAGGCTCAGGGGAAGCACAATGCACAGGGAGACGGCAAAGAGCAGGACTATGCGGAAACTGCCCGACACCTGGGAAAAGGAACCCGCGCATCAAGAACCGGAGGGCGAAGGATACTCCAAACGTCCCACCGAATCAGCAAAGGAACTCCCCAAAGCGCTTCATTTTTCCAAAGCGAGAAACGACGCAAAGCCCGGACAGATTCCACAGGCGACATCCTGCTCCCGTTCGTATTTCGAGATGGGATGCCGAGGACCTGCGGTTTCTTTGGCTGGGTCTGTGATTAGCTCTGGCAGTCACTGGGTGCCACTGTTGCTCTGCACAGCGTGTGACAGGCCCAGCCCGAGGTGGAAATATCTGGGGGGCCAGGGGGTATTTAAATGCTAATCCAGCACAAGCTATTTAGGTGTTTTCATGCAATGAAACACAAAACTAAACTTACTTGGGAGACAAGAGATGGAAGCCTTGAAAATTCGGCTCCAGAAAAATTAATCAAAACCTCATACCGGGACTTATTATAGCAGAACGGTCGGAAACGCTTGGCAATATTTAATACCTCATTTGGCTGCAGCCACAACACATCTTTTTAACTTCACAGCCCCTGAATCGGAGCTTAGCAGCATCAGCAAGAGCAGATAACAGCCCCGCCAAAAATCCTGCCACACGGCCACTCCACTTCTCCGGGAAGGGCGGCGAGAGCCTCCTGCCCACGAAGAGCACCTCTCACCACCACCACCACCCCGAGCCAGGCTCGTCACACGGTTCGTTTTATCTTAAAAAGGAGGCAGGTGCACAGAATTTTGGCCGCCAAACCAGCAAGGGGCAGGACAAAAAAAAAAATCCTTCTTGAACTTGAGCTGCAAGGGGGTGAGAGCTCGGCGAGAGGAACCGTCTGTCGCTACTCGTTGGGGTAGGAATGAAAACAGGAAGCATCAGGAATCTGCTTCCAGAATTAACAGCGACCAAGTTAAAAAGCATTCCTTTGTTGGAAGCGCCTGGTTGAAGGTTTTACACAGCTGATTGGTCGCCATATGGCCGGGCTTCCAGGACTTCTTAGAGCCCAACGCTCTGCGCACATCAAAGCTCACCAGGAGATGACCCCAGGCGCGCCGCGCGGGCTGCGGAGCACGCGACTGCGGCAGGGCGCTCTGGGCCGTGTCTGAGGCGCAGAAGGAACTGGGACCACCGCCCGCCTTGGGAGACGCGATCCAGAGAGGATTTACTGACCTGAAATCCAAGCAGCCGGGCAAAGAAATTGGACCCCAAGTCGCCGATGACGACGTAGAAAGCGATGCACGTTCCCAGCATCAGCCCGATCATGCTGCGGAAACAACGAAAGGCACGTGGGTTAGGAGGAGGCCGGAGCAGGAACCCTGGAAAGCAGCTCCTGGAAGGCAGCTCCTGCTCCCAGGCAGAGGTGTGTCGGTAGCCACATTCAGAGGAGGCTTTGTGAATCCCTAGAGATGGTGACAGGGCCCGCCCTGATGACACAGGAGAGGTGACAACACTGCCAGCGGTGACAACACCGCTGCGTGCCCGGCGTGGAGCGGGGCTACGGATGGTACACTGGGAGCAAGAGACATCCCACAGATGCTGGTGAGGGATTAAGAGGAAAGTTTGGCACCGACAAGGTCTCAAGAGCTACATCGTGCACACGATAGCCGAAGACTGGTCAGGATCCCACTGCACCCCCTGTTTCCCGAGAGACATCCAGGAGAGTTCAACAGAAACAGCTACGAGGGACGTCTGAAGTGATTTCACCTCCGGTGCAGTCGCTTCGCTGGTGCTCAGGCTGCCCAGCCTCAGCCTGCACCCGCCCTCTAAACCTCCTGGCCTTTCAGAGCGGCCCAAATTTTGCTGAACCCACACTAAAAAAAAACCCAAACCATTTGGTAACCAGCAGTAAGGGAGGTTTCGTGTCTCGTGGGATGCGGTGGGCCGGGAGCTGGCTCTGGCAGCCGGACACGCGGGCTGCGCGTCGGTGCCGGGGGCAGGACCAGGCTCCCATCCTCGGGTTGGTGAAGGGCAGAGCAGCAGGAAAACAAAAACCAGAGAACCTCCAACCACACCTAACGGCTTGGCTGAAGGTGCAGCTCTGGTAACACCCTGTGCCTGGGTTTAACAGCACAGGAAAAAGAACAAACCTTGGAGGTGGCCAGAACGCCTTCGTTTCTTGGAAGAAAAAAAAAATTAAAAAAAAAAATTTAGAAGAATCAGCAAGAGGTTCTCGCAGCCCCACGCCCCGCAGCAGAGGCCCACCATGAAAGCCTCGATACCAAAACGGCTCTCAAACTTCTCTCCACAAAAAATGGACCGCACTTTAATGAAAAGATTGTCCTCCGAACTGCTCCTTCCTCCCCCTCACGACTGCACGGACCGCTTTCCCTCCCAGTTCCAATTATACAACATCCCCGTGGCAATTACGGCGATCGCTTGCACGGACAAGCAACATCTGAGAAATATTCCCTGTATTTTTAGGGTTGTGCAGCCGTTTGCAGCTGGGAAGAGGGAAGGAGCCAGCAGCACTGCCTGGCCTGGGCTCAAGACGCCTCCACCAAAGAACCTCTGCTGGAAAAAGCTGTCTCCGTGTCCCCTCGCCCACCAGGACCGCTGAAGGAGACCGGCGGGAGAGCTCCCTCCTTCACCTGGGGAACCAGAGTCTGAAATGGAGACAGGATTTCTCCCGGCGCCCAGGGAGGACAGGGCAGGACCGGAGCAGCAAAAGGGTGGATCTGAGGTACCGAGCGCTCTCCCTCCCACGGGGATCTTGGCAGGGAGTTCACCCCTGGAAAACGGCCACGAGCGCCGTGCCCGTCACTTCCCTGCAGACGCAGCGGAGCGGGAGACGAGCTTGGCTCCCGACTTCCCTGCTCCTGCTGTCTGGGAAACGCTCCTGTCTCGGGAACTGGGGGATGTGCTGAAGGTGACACCTGCGAGCCGGGCTCCGGGGATCTCGCTTGGGCTGTCGTTCAAATTTTAGGTGGCAAGGAAGAACTTCTGGGACCGGAGAAGGTGGGAGGGTAAGAAATGCGAGCACAGCAAGGCCACAAAGTGGTATTTTCCACCATAAAAACCCAAACTGGCCAAGCTTTAAAGCAGCAGCAGATTACCTCGTTTCCACCAACATCTTTCCTGCTTTTCCATAGGCGTGAAACGCTGAAGGAAGAGAAAACAAAAACAAACAACAAGTTGTCGTTAGGCAAAGAAAGGTCCAGAACGTGGCACGTGCATCAGTTTGAACTGAAATAACAGCGACAAAGGGCAGCGCAGCGGGAACCCACCGGGGTGGTGTTTTGGGGCCGTTTCTCTCGCCCAACCTCCCACCTTCTTTTTCAGACGTGCCCTCCACAAACTGCAAACCACATAAAACAGGAACAAAGATGAGGGAGAGATAGAAAGCAGGTTCTCTCTCGGTTGGGTTTGGCTGGTTCTTTTTTTTTTTTCTATTTATAAAGAGCGCGGTGTGAAGCAGCAGTCCCACATGGCAACCATTAGAAGAAAGTCAGCGCCGAAGAGGGGGGAAAAAAAAGAAATAAAATAAAATAAAATAAAATGTGCCTCTCTAAGATGCTATGTGGCAAAAAAGTTACTGCGGTGCAAACTTTCAATCAAACTCTCATTTTTATTTTTATCTCCCCACTCTTAACAGAGCCGCCTGACGTTGCTGGATGGGAGAGCTGAGACGGTGCCCGGAACGTTCGATCCCATCCCCAGAATACCCAGAACTCACAACCCACACCAAAGGGCTGCTGCCAAGAGACTTTTTTTTTTCATTCCCCTCCCATACTTGGGTTGTAGCTTGTAGCAGAAAATGATCAGTACTCTTTAAATCGCTGCGGTATTTTTTTTCTTAAAAAGAAAATGCCAAGAAAACTCCGCTCGTTATTTTTAGATCTTACTGGGCAGAGTGGGAATTGAGACCTCCAGTTCCAAGCCCAGACCACACTGCCTGATTCCGTCAGGCTTTAACTGCAGAGGAACAACACCAAAACCACCGCCCTGGACCCTCTGTGACCTCTCTCAAGGTAGAGCGCGCACACGTTCCTGGAGGCCACTAGAAAACAAACTTTATTCCCTTCTGGAAGCATCTGCTGCTATTTTAAATATTAACTTAGAAACTCTTGACTTCTTTGGGCTCTGCTTGAGCTAAAACTGACCGTGAAATAAATTTCTCCCACCGGCTGAGAGAAAAGCACGACGGTAGAGCCACGGCGGAGACATAAAGGTGCCTCCAGGCAACCCCCCTGCGGCTGCTGGAGATGCTGAGAAGCCACCGGTCTCCTTGGCCGCTCTGAAGGGAGGTTCTGATGAGAACAAGCCTTCAAACGTTCTGCCAGATCTCCCCATCTGGCGACGCTGGGAAAATGAGGCCCTTTCTCTTCACAAGGAGGGGACGGCCGTGAAATAAATTGTCCGGTCGAGCATCTTCGGAAGGGGATCTCCGGGTGCCTCGCAAGCTGGACAGGGCCGAGCCTGCTCAGGCACCGGAGAAGCCCTTTCGGAGCGAGCGCGGTCTCTAGAGCCTGCGTTTCGGCGCGTTCCTCCGCGGGGAGCGGAGCCGAGGGCGGCCGGGAGCCCAGCGCAGGCAGCAGAGACCCAGGCCGCTCTCAGCGCCCGCACAGGGAGGGATTAACTCATCTCCCGGCCAAAGCCTGCCCGGAACCGCATCCTGCTTCTCATCCCCATCCATCCAAGGCCCTTCCTTCCCACCCGGCGCGGGAGAACGGCGGCGAAGAGCAAAATATTTTTCATACCCGAGCCCCTCAGGCAGCGGCGCTGCCAAGAGCAGACGCCTGGGCTCGGTGTCGGCCTCTTACCTCCCCCGGCTCTTTTGTAGCTGGAACCATCGCCCCCAGTGTTCCTCCGGAAGGGACTGGCTGACTCGAGTTCATTTGCAAAACCCTCTTACGTCTTTCAGCGCTGCCAAAGCCTCCCAGAGCGGCGGCGGCGGCTGCCAGGAGCTCTCGCAGATGTACCGGGGCACGAGGGCGCGGCGACAAAGGCCGTCTGTGCGGAGCCGCTCGCCCTCGATCCATTAGGATGCGTCGGAGGAGCGCTGCCTTTCCCCTCGGGGCCGTCCCTCCCTCCCAAGCTGCACCTGTCCCAGGGGCAGAGGGGATCCCCTTCTGCGCCGGCGTTCACTTGCCAGGAAGTTTAGAGGCGTTACGGGCCCTCTGTGCCTTCGAGCCCCTCGGCTTCTGAGAGCTCCGAGGATCCCACCTTCCCGGGAGACGCTCCGAGGTGGAGGGGACTCTGTACTGCGGGAAGCGGCGCACAAAGACCGGCTCTCGGGGGGCAGGGAGAGGCAACTGGGGCAACCGGACTGGGAGTGGTGGGGACAAGTCGGGTGCTACCCGAGGGCTGGGCTCCCCTCTCCCTCCAGCATCTCCAAGATCAGAGAACTTCTGGATCTTTCCAGGCTCTAGCAGATCTCACTCGGCAGAAGCCCAGACGTGCAGCCCGGCAGCAGCACCTGGGGAGGACGGAGGGGACCCCTCTGTCCAGAGCACGGCCGGCGAGCGAGGGGGCTGTTGCCAGAACACGTTCACCGAGGGCCGTGCCACCGACGCTCTCCTCCCCCAGAGAAATAAGGAAAACCGAGTAAAAGAGAACTTTTCCCGCCCTTCCACACGCCGATGGAGAGAGTTGGAACCCCACCACCTCCTCCTGCCCCCCCCACCCCCGGCAGTCAGCATCAGAAGAGAGCTCACAAGCCGAGGCCGGCGAGGAGCTCGGCGGAAGGGAGCTGGGCAGGCTCTGCCAAAAACTTCCCCCCCCTTCCCCGAATCTCACAGATGTTTCTATTTTCTCGGCCGCTTGGAACCCCGGGCGCCGTTTCCTCTCTCGGCTCCGCCGCGGCCGCCCGGGCAGCTCGGATCCAGGCGGCCCGAGCACGGTGCCAGGCTCTCTGCTGGCAGGACCCGATGTCCTCGGCGGCGCTGGGCGGGGGAGCCGGCGGCTTTCGGTGCCCAGACCGATAATTTACACCAGAGCAGACGCCCGCGAGGCCAGCTCCCGAAAACTCGGGGTTGGATCAGCCAGCGCCGCGTCTCCTCCCCCGCCCTGCAGGGGCAAAACAATTCTGGGCCCACAAACTCCAGTGGGGAGAGCAGAATTAAACCCTCCCGTTCCTCCAGGGACACGAGGGAGAGATCGACGGAGGGAAACGGAGCAAATTTTAAACTGCACCGAGAACCCCTTTGCTACTCCTTCTCTGGAGACGTTCCAAACCCACCTGGATCTGGCCCCGCGTGACCTAATCTAAGTGATCCTGCTCTGGCAGGGGGGTTGGACTCGATGATCTTTCGAGGTCCCTTCCAAGCCCTTTTTAACTTCTGTGATTCCATGAGACCCGTTGTAAGGAAGAGGCAGTTAAAAAATAAAGGGAAAGCCAAAGCCTAGAGCTGGAAGTTCTCACCCAGGCCAGGGTAGGTCCTGCGCTTGCTGAGGTTGGCCGATTTCACCAGGAACATGCAGGACTGATGAGTCATCCAAGAGCAGAAGATGAGCAGCAGGGCTCCCAGGACGATGCCACACTGGAACGGGAGAAAAGGAGGGAAGAGACCCGCCCCAGGTGGANGGGCAGCTCGGATCCAGGCGGCCCGAGCACGGTGCCAGGCTCTCCGCTGGCAGGACCCGATGTCCTCGGCGGCGCTGGGCGGGGGAGCCGGCGGCTTTCGGTGCCCAGACCGATAATTTACACCAGAGCAGACGCCCGCGAGGCCAGCTCCCGAAAACTCGGGGTTGGATCAGCCAGCGCCGCGTCTCCTCCCCCGCCCTGCAGGGGCAAAACAATTCTGGGCCCACAAACTCCAGTGGGGAGAGCAGAATTAAACCCTCCCGTTCCTCCAGGGACACGAGGGAGAGATCGACGGAGGGAAACGGAGCAAATTTTAAACTGCACCGAGAACCCCTTTGCTACTCCTTCTCTGGAGACGTTCCAAACCCACCTGGATCTGGCCCCGCGTGACCTAATCTAAGTGATCCTGCTCTGGCAGGGGGTTGGACTCGATGATCTTTCGACGTCCCTTCCAAGCCCTTTTTAACTTCTGTGATTCCATGAGACCCGTTGTAAGGAAGAGGCAGTTAAAAAATAAAGGGAAAGCCAAAGCCTAGAGCTGGAAGTTCTCACCCAGGCCAGGGTAGGTCCTGCGCTTGCTGAGGTTGGCCGATTTCACCAGGAACATGCAGGACTGATGAGTCATCCAAGAGCAGAAGATGAGCAGCAGGGCTCCCAGGACGATGCCACACTGGAACGGGAGAAAAGGAGGGAAGAGACCCGCCCCAGGTGGATGATCGGCCGGTTCCGCACGGCCCCACCACCCAGGGGCTCTCCCGCGCGTCTCCAGCCACGCTCTCGCCTGTTGAGCTCCTTCAGCTTCGGAGCAAAAAAGCCGCCCACAAGGTCAACTTTATTCTCTTCTCAGCCCAAGGACAACACGGAGCAGCTGCCTGTTTCCCACAGCTTCCAGCTGCACCGGTTTGAGCACCGGAGAGCGAAGCGGGAGCCGTTTGTGGGGCAGAAATTCCACCGTTCCCCTCAGCGCTCGCCACAAGTTCACAAAGACCAACCGCTCCTAAGCCTGAGGCGCAAACTCAGCTCTCAAGTCATTAAATCACAACTAATTTATAACATAAACTCCTTACCCAGCCCGGTCCAGCCCTGGCCGGCCTCACCGCCTCACACATTTGCAGTGGGGGGCCGTCAACGCCGGACGCTTTTTCAGCAGGTGACTCTCAACAGGCACAAGAGGTGGCAGGACTTAATTTGCCCTTTTTTCTGTTGAATTTAACTCTGGTGTGACCGGGGAGAGGGGGGTGGCAGCTCCTGGGGAGGGGCGAGGGGGGCACAGCTGGTTTGCAAACACCTCTGAGCTAATCCATGTTCATCATGTTGATTAATTCCCTTTTTTTCCCCAATTCTACTCGCGAGAGAGACAGAAACGATTACGCAGAGATCTCACCACAACAAAAACTGCACCGTTTGGGACAAGAGGTGCCTGATCTCAGCTTTCAGCGCTTCCTCACTGAACCACCCCCCAAACTGGAACCGGGGGTAAAAGTGCTGATAGGGGCTCCGACTGCCCCCCTCTGCCCTCCCCTCAAGCCAGGCAGCCCGCTCTCCGGCCAGACCCCGCACCACGGAGCTCCCAGGGACTTTCAGGCGGCAGGAGCCCAGCCCAGTCCAGCCCCCCCGGCTCCAGCCCTACACCCGCACCGGGCTCTGTCTGCGATGGGAGCCGGTGTCGGGCCCCAACACCTCCCCCGACCCTCTCACCGGTCCCAGCGCCACAGGGACACCGTCAAGATCCCTCCACTGCCCACCCACTCGGTTCGGTGAGACCCGCGGGTACCCGACCCCGACAGTTTCTACCGGAGACGGCGACGAGGGGCCAACCCGCCGTCCCTGGGCAGGACCCCCAGCCCCAGGACAGGGTCCCCAGCCCCCGGGGGGGGGATGGTCGGGCCGCTCACCTGCCTGAAGCAGAAGGGCACGGTGAGCACGCTGACCCCCACGATGCTGTTCACCACGTTCATGATGAGGCCCCAGTTGGAGCCCGCCGCTGCCGCCGCCATCGTCCCGGGGCGGGAGGG
>VWZK01001514.1:0-53504 GCA_013396935.1 Baryphthengus martii
TTAAAACTGTTCTAATTTCCTTTTCTAATTGTCTTTCTCCCTTATTCCTTTTCTCCTCCCCTTCGAGGAGGGAAGGTGATTAACAGATAATGTCTGTTATGGGTCTAGTGGGCTGGCCTGACCCTGAACCATGACACATGTCCAGTCAAAATTTCTGTATTGATGTTAATAACTCTACAGCAAAAGTGCATCACGTGGGTCAAACTACCTGAAAACTAATCTAAGACCTTCATCTTGAGTTATTCTGTGGAGTATAGTTAGTAGGGTTGTTTTTGAAAGCAATCTTGAGCAGCAAAATCCTACTCCAGCAAAAATGCTATTCAGTACCTGAAGATTGTCCTTTTCCTTGTTTACCCTTTGAAGACAACTTCCCCTAATCTTTGAAATGTATCCACCTTAGAGATTATGATAGTTCAGATGTGTGTGAGCCTGCTTGGAATCCACAGTATTTACCTGCTAGTCATAACAGCCTTGCAGAAAGCTGAAATCAAATACCCAAAGAGTAGGAAGAATTTGGATAGCATTTTTTGGAGATGAGATAAATTAAATACAAATTAAATAAGGGGCATGGGCTTTCCAAGGTTAACTCACTTTATAACAATAGTGATTTCTTTTGTAATCAATGTGTAACCCTGACAGTGTTGTTTATATCTCATTATCAATAGTTATTTTTTCAGAAAATAGTTTGTAGAGGGTCAGCTTTGTTCAGCTGCTTTTAAAATCCCTCCCTTTGGGTTTAACTGCTCAAAGTTGTCTCTCAGTTAAACTCTGTATTCATAAGGAAGTACAGTATAAACTTCTGTCATAAAAGATAAAAGTATCCATTTCTCCTCCTTGGGATAACAAAGATCTTACGCCTTCAGAGCAACCAGAAGCCCAAGGAAGGAGACATGAACTTGCCTCCTCATAGTTCTAATACTAACCATGCAGCATCCTCCTCATCTTCCAGGGGCAGGTGTATGGGCTACTCTTCCTACTCTTCTGATGTAGCTGTCAGAGCAGAAGTCTCCTACCCTTCCTTTTTGTCATCTTAACCAGAGTCACGAGGAGGTAAAGTGAAGGCTGTTGGCTTGACACAAAGAACTATGATTTTCAGTCATTAACTTCAAAGGAGGCAGCATCTCATCACCTGCTGTCTGTTTTACCCACCAATTAAAGTAAAACACCTTCACTTTGATGTTTAAGGCTAGCCAGCAGCATACCTTGCATATGGCATTGCTCACAGTATGAGGAAATGTTTAATTCAAATCTCCTCAGTGTTTATTAATAGAACAAAGGAAAACACACCCATATCTCACTTCATGTACCTAAAGCATTACCATAGCATTGCTGACCTGTAAATTGGCTTTTAAATAGTATGAGTCACCTGACTTTGGGGATAGGGAAGTGTCGCTGCAACATAGGAGTCATTAATCCTCATGACCCTAACACCTTACTCCAGATGGAAATGCTGTAACTTCCAGCACCATAAGGAAGATAACCTTGCTGAATTTCTTCGTACTGACACAAAATGGAAGAGCTGTTAGTGGTTTATCCTTTTGTGTTTTCCAGATGGTACTGCAGCGGCAAGATTGCAATTGATTTCACAGCATGGATCAGATCACATCCCATGTGATCTGTTGTTATCCCATGTGAGCTGCTGGTTGCTCAGCAGTTTTCCAGGCTGGTCTCTTAAACAACCTCACGAGAATTTAGCATGGCAATTTAAAGTGACAATTTCCAGGTACATTAATAATACTACTGAATGTTGGGATGTTATTTGTACTAAATTCAGCAGAGTAATTGTATCAAGATACGAAACTCTTGATGAAAAACTGGTATTGTCCCTTAAAGGCATGTTCCTCCATAGAAATAGCAATGG
The DNA here is from genome assembly GCA_013396935.1 of Baryphthengus martii. Lineage (NCBI taxonomy): Eukaryota > Metazoa > Chordata > Aves > Coraciiformes > Momotidae > Baryphthengus > Baryphthengus martii. The sequence goes on from VWZK01001514.1 coordinate 1,862, forward strand.
CAGGTTGCACAGGATCTGTAGCACTCTCACAGGATTGAGCAATGACATTTCTAACGCAGGACTACGTGAGCTTCTGGGCCATCTTTTATATGGTGCCTTTTACACTAGCTACATCCTACACCCAATGCAAAAAGTTCTAGGGTATGGCATGAAGTTTTGTGTTTAGAGGATACCAAAGGCCAACAGTGTTCAGGTCTTGGTGATACAAAGGCTTCAGCTGTGGCCAATCCTACAAATGTAAATGTAAGAACAAAATTCTTCCCATGCTCACTTTCTCCTGCACACATATGCAAAACTTAATCAATCCTGACCCTGTTCGATTACCTGATGGTTGGAAAACAACAAGCACAGTGTAAATCTTTAGGTCTCAATTTCACTGTGACTACAACCTTCAGGAGAGCAATTATTCATCCTTTTCTGTGTCCCACCTGGGAGAAAGAAATACCACATTACTTTCTCAAAGGAACACTCACCTGTATGTAACCTTTCTAGGAAAGATCATGCTGGGCTATTTACAACTTTGGTGTCACTGCAATAACTTTTCCTTTGAAATCTTCAAATTAAGGGAAAGAAATTGATATTTCATGACCTTCAGCTCTAAACAACAGATTTAGAAAATGAATTCCAGTAAAATTTCCTGATAGAATTTTACAGGAATTGCTACTTCTGCCATATCCTATTATAATTACCCTAATTTCATGTGTTTGACTTGCAGTGGTCCTTAGGGAGTCAAAACAAGAAGGCGACACCTTGCTGGACTCCTTCTTGGGTATAGCACAAGGGTCTTTGTTGTTCCAAGTGTTCTATGACATATTTTGAAAGATGGTACAATCTGGTGCTGTTCGAAGTAATGTTGAGGAATCAATACCTACTGTATTCCTCAGCAGACAGTGTTTGTAGAGAAAGATTACACTTGATTTATACTTACTCCATTTCTACTCCCACACTCTCTTTTGCTACAGTTCCTACTCTCCGGTCCTGAATACTTAGATGAAGCAACACACTTTTCCAAGAATCAAAACTCAATTTCTGTATTGTATGACACTGTACAACATGTTAAGCTCTCCATTAAAGATATCATCCAAATCTTGTCTTTTGTGAAAAGTAATGATACTCCTCAAGTATTTAATTTGTGGACAAAGCACCCCAGTTTTCCAAAGTTCTGCACAATGTGAGGATGAATGAATCTTTACAACACTCACAGGTTAAGTATAGCAGGTAAATATTGTCCCTTATTTAATTCTGTAAGTGGATATAAAGATTTTTACATGCCATAGGGTTAACACAAGTGGTCTCCAGCTGATCTGAAGAACTGCAGCTCTTGCAGTTTGATAAAAATGTCTCAAGATCTTGGAGGAATGCTGATTTTTCATCCAGAAATTTTGGGAATCGCTGATCTGTATAAAATCACACAATATTATTATTTGACACTGTCCTGAATTTTATGCTGTCTTGTATTGAAGATACTTGACTGTCATGTTTGGGAGAAGGATCTGATTTTGTTCAGGAAGAGTTCAAAGAAAAGACAGCCTCTGTCAAACTGCTGTGGCTAGTGTAGCAATAGCATGATTGCGTTTCTTCTCTGTGCTCTGTTGCTGATATGCAAGAACCTCTCTGGGGATTTCTGAAGGACAGGAAGCAGATCTCCCTCATCTCATTTGCTGTGCATTTCCTCATAATGCAGGTACAAAACCCAGCTATTTCACCAAGTAAAATTTGTACCTGAGTCATTAGGGACAGAAGCTCATTATTATTTCTACAGCAAATCATAATGGGTATCATTAAAACCTCATCTTCATCTACATGCCTGCAGAACATATTGTGTTTCAATTCTAAGGAGAAATCAATTTCACTGAAAATAGTTTGGGCAGTGGATTTTACTTTTTCAGTGTCATTCCATTTGTGAAAGTATCGGTGGTGTTACCATTATCACTCATACTAGCTAGAAAGACAATCAAAAAACTAACTAGCTGTGAGATACTCTTGGAACTTCAATGCAAATGGATGGACAGGGAGAAGGAGGACACTCAAACTCTCCTCTTGCCATCAAGGCTGTGTATGGGAGAATGAAAATGCTGAGTGGGAATGGACTCACATAGGCAACCTTCAGCTTGGTCAAAAGAATCTTCTTTTGTTAAAAACAAAACCTCTTTCACTAGCATGTCAGATCACTAGGCTCATTGCTCATTTTGCACTGGGTCAAAAAAAGTAAAAAAATCCTGCATCATGAAACAGGAGTTCTGCAGATGAACATACCCGTTCGTCTAGGAGCCACAGTCAGGTTGTGGTATTTGTCCGACTGTAAGGAGAAAGATGGGTACAAAGAATCTGCCGGCCTCTCAGGCAGCTAGTCTTCCCTTTCCTCTGATTTGTTGCTGGAGATTTTTTTAATCACATTTTGATCTTCTTTTTGAGGGATTGTAAATTGCAGTGAGAGCCCTCTCACTGGCCTAACATGTTAGGACTGTGGGAGTAAGTCAATACCTCCTCCTTCAATCATTTACAAAGTGCCATGCTTCAAGAAAATGAGACAAAATGTCAGCCAACCTCTGCAATTCCTCCTCATGACAAAGGAGCCAAGAGCCAATTGTCGTTGCAAGCCAGTGTCAGATTTGATACAAACCGTCATTTATGTCCAGTTTCTCTCTCAATATGAGTTGCTGCTTTCTTATTGTGGCTTCTACAAAACGAAGCCTTTAGCCAGTAAATAAAGGGAGACTCTAAGCATTATAACAAGAGTTCTTTCTCCAATAAAAGATGCTGCATGCAGCCAGGGGAGAAACTCAGCAAGCCTGGATGAGTGAGACACCCATTGCGAACTGTGCCAAGACCCACTGTGTCCCTACCCATCCTCACCTCTAGCAGGTGGCAGGACATCAGCAGAGCTTTGAGATGCTTACCTAGAACAATACTGAAGCACCACAGTGCTTGCAAGTATGTTTAATGTTCTCATTTTTCACACGATATGCTGTTTTAATCACCCTACAACCCTTTCAATATTTCTACTGATTCTTAGCAAGACAACCCACTGCCTCTCATCTGCTATAAAAGCTGCAAGATGGGGAAGGCAGAAGCCTTATGACTGGCCACAGCTGCAGAGCTGTTAGCTGCCCTTTGTGCATGGCTCCTGGCCCCGGCAGGTGCTTGGACTTCCTCAGCCTACCCAGGGCTGGACCAGGTGTGGCAATGGCAGTACCTGTCCCATCAGGATGCCAGATGTTTGGGTCAGAACAACGGTTTAGTTTAGCAGTGAGCAAACACAACGAGCTCTAGAGTATAATTCAGGAGGAAAAAAAAAAACAACAAAAAAACCCCCCAATTTTAGCATAATAGCCTCTATTCTACATCACACTACAGGGTTAAAATAAAGATCTCTGTTTTTAATTCCTGAAAAGAGCGCTACAGAAGTGGATGTTTCAGCTTAAAGGACTGTCTCTGTCCTCCAACAGGGCCTAGGGAAAAGAAAGGACATTTCAAAAGCTCTTTATGGTCAAATGATTCTCGAAACAGGCTATTTTGGCCTGAGTCACAGAGAGCACTAGAACAATCTAGAAGATGATGTAACCCATGTCCATTGTCCATGTTGCCAGAAAAACAGTTTGTGGTGAATTAAAGTAAGATGCATGTGGTGCTTCTAACATCTTTACCAGCATCCTGCAAATGGAAGGGTCCTACCCCATAGGGGAACGTCAACTAGCAGCAACAGCTCTGCCAAGATAGAGGAGCTCCAGCTGAGGAAGCCATTACCTGGTGTTTTCGTTGGCCCTGGTCATCTGAAAAGGGAGAGGAGATCAGCATTTAGTTTTCTTGAGTTTCTGGGGAGAAGAAATGAGAAAAAAATATGAGCAGGTGGAACAAAGCTCTCCCTCAAATCTCCCATCTGTCAAATTTGACAGGATGATTAAGAAAAGAGAGAAGAGAAATCAGGAACTAGGAATTCCTGGAGCAGAGTTATGAAATGTCCAGAAAATATGCTGTCTTGGCCTGAAGTGCTCCTGCCTCCCCAACTGGGTATAAAGGAGGATTTAGCTGAGATGGAGTTAATGTTCCCCACAGCAACTCTCATAGTGTGTATTGGGAGGTAAAAGGTTGTTGATAAGATGCCTGTGCTGTGGCTGCTGCTGAGCAGTGCTCGCACAGCACCAAGGCTGTCTTCCCAACATCTTCACCCCGTCCAGTGAGATGGGATGGGCAAGATCTCGGAAGGGGACACAGTCAGGACAGCTGACCCAAACTGACCAAAAGGACACTCCACACCATATGATGTTATCTCAATATAAAAGGGGAGAAAATGAGGAGGAAGTGGGGGCATCCGTTGGAGAAGATGCTTGTCCTCCAAGCAACCGTCATGAGTGCTGGAGTCCTGCTTCCCAGGAAAGGCCAGTCATTGCCTGCTAATGGGAAGCAGAGAGTAAAATCTTGGTTTGCTTTGCTTTCCACAGGCAGCCTTGCTTTTCTGTGTTTTTTTTTCCTATTAAACTGCCTTTATCATACCCCATGGGCTCTTCCCATCTTATCCTCTCTCCACTTGCTGCGCTGAGGAAAGTAAGCGGGAGTGGTGGAGAAACTTAGTGGGTACCTGGCTCTCAGCCAAGGTCAACCCACCACAGAGGGAAACTGCACAAAGTTGTGCTGGAACAAGGTAGTGGAAGATTCAAGCTTAGATACTTGGTGATGGGTAAGGAGGTTTCTGAGCATCCTAGAGCTCCTGGTTTTTAAAAAGGCTCTCCAGACAGCAAGTCACCAAACCTTTCCACACTGAATCACAGGCTTTGCTGCTGTGACTTTGAATGTCCCTCATGTGCTTTCATACAATGCTTTTTCCCTCACAATCTGTGTATAAATAAAATATGAAAAGGTGACCCCCATCTTCAGGCTGCATTTCTTTCCTTGATGTGGATGCTTTGGAACATGTGTAGCAATTGATCTGAAAGAACAACTCAGTAAGAAGGAAATGGTAGCTGTAGAGTAGTAATACTCTGCATTTCCATAACCTGCCGTGCCAATGGCCTTCAAAGTGCATGTGAATGAGATTCAGAGATTTGCTGCTACACATTCACTTTTCTGCCAACTAACATTATTCTGTTACCAATATTCTGCAGGTGCCTGCCCTCAGTTTTTGTATGTGTGTGCCTGCATTGAACATCACCACTCCCATCCCTGAGTATGGCTGTAGTCAAGCATAATTATGCAAAACAAACATGTCAGCTTGCACAGCAGCATTGTCTGAAAAGTGAAATCCCCATGCTTGCTTCTTAGCAGTAGGAAGGTCACAACTCTTTGGTGTTTGATTCTGATCTCACACTTTTTCCTTGCTAATGGAATTTCCTTGACTTCAAAGCAGGCATCATTTACACAAGAGTGAAATCCTCATATGGCCTCGTGCGTGGAAACTGCTCTTAGGCGGTCACGCATATTGGTCCAGCGGAGTAATAATCACTACAGGACTGAGTTCTTCTACTCGCTCCACAGCTGAAATCCAAATACTTGTTAATAACAGTGAGTATATGTAAATGCTTCATTTTCCAATGTCTGACATTGCATTAGCATCTTTAGGATTAACCAGTCAGATACAATCACAGCAAAAAGCACCATGATGTCAGACTTTAAACCTAGACTGCATGCTGCAAGTGCAATATTCCTTTCCAGTGGTGGATTGGAAGGACAAAAACATGAGAACTGACTGAGAAGGGTTTGATAATCACTGATAGTAATTGTGGTTTCCAACTTAGGAACTATATATCTGTCTAAGCATTATTATGTGTTTGTTAAAAAAAAAAAAAAAGCTCACATGAATCATTAATGGCAGGAAAGATTAGAAGCTACTCCAGGTACCATCAGAATATAAAGTGTGTACAGTTTTTTTTCCATGTACATGATTTATGATGTTGAAAGAAACTGATCTGCTGAAAAAGTCGACATTTTCCAAGCAAAATCTTTTATCACTTTATCTGAGACCTAAGAATAAAAACAGGGCCGTTAAGAAGATGGATAGGAAAAGTTGGTTTATTACTGCGTTCAGATGCTGAGTTTCCTAGACTGGGAGTAGGCACATGACAAATTTCAGAGAGCCGTAATACCCTTCCTTGTGAGGAAGAAGAACATAAAATGTTGAGTCAAATCTTTATCGGATAAATTAATCTACAAGTGAGTGTATGCCTGCACATAAATATTTATTCGTTCTTTAAAAAACTTGATAGCACTATATCATGATTTAAGTGAGGTTGTGGAATATTAATTTGAGACAACAATCAAGATTGAGCCTGATAACTGGAAGTTTCCACAATGAAATTCACACCAACACCATTCATGTAAAAAGCAGCTTGACAGCAAAACAGCAAGCAATAGGAAAAGGACATTAGAGAACACCAGAGAGTGATTGCAAGGCTTCAGACTGCCATCATGGCCAGATGAGCTTGCAGGTAGCTTTCCAGACCCCATATCATGACATATAAAGACAGAGTAACATCCTGTTCCCCAGGACAAGAAACTACCTCCTATTCTTTGCAGAAAGCCACCAAGCAAGAGTGTGCAGCATTTCCCGGGTGCAGCAGCTGCACTGCAAGCTCATACCCTGCCTTATACTGCAGTGACTTGTTCCCACCTGAAGAGCTACTTCTGAGTGTGAATTCTAAGACATGGAAGACTGTTTGCTGACTGTGTGAGCAGCATACCAACAGTTAGTTTCATATCTTTGCAAGCCATAAGCAATCATTTGAGGGGAAAGGACAGTTGGGATATTGCTCATGGGCAGGAGATGACAGAAGAAAGCTAACCAGGACTCGCTGCACCCTGTTGGCCTTTCCAAACTGGATTAAGAAAAATGGCAGCAGATCATCAGATTAAACTCTATGCATACTATAGAATATGCATAAATATCGCATCCATTATGCTATATGCAGATGACATGACATAGCAGAGAAGAAGCTCAGAATCAACACAAGCGTAGAAATAGCTATTACACTTTTAAATTCCCACTTTCACTTTTTACACGCTGTTACCTCTTGCAGCCAAGCTCATAAACCTGACACACTAAGCAATAGATTTTGTCAGACTTTCCCACTATCCCAAATTATCCAGGTTTGTTAAACCCTAATGATATCACTTTTTTCTTTTTCCCTCAGTGTATCCTGGTGAAGAAAAGAAAAACCTTATCTTCCAATTACAGTAGCCTTCTCAGTTTTTAAATAAGATTTTCCCCACCCAAAGAGGTTAGAATTGAGCTTGCTGACATTGCTGCAAAAATAGCATCCAGAACCACAGTGCATCAAAGCCTCATCTCTGTGCTGCTGCATAATGCATTGCTCACCTTTTTTACGCTGAGGATCCCAGAAACCCCAGGGAATCTGGGGCATATATCTTTAAATTCTGCAGAAGGCAACTGAGAAAAGTAAGACCATGTCAGCAGGCTAAAACTTGCTATATAGGTCTCTGTGCCGTCATTAAAAAAAAACAAAACACCAAACCAACTGGTATAGCACAAATACAAACTACAATGTCTTTTTTGTCTTCACATTTTCCTCCATATAGGAAACAGTGTTTTGCACACAACACATAAAAAAAAAAAAAGGTGAGTTTTTTTATTTGTTTGCTTTTTAAGGTTAATAGTAATCTATGATCCATGTCAGAAATGAGTACAGGATAAACTAGAGGATCAAGAAGTGTTTGAGTTTTGGTGACACTCCTACTTATTTTGAGAATTGTCAATGTTTAGAAAACTATGTGTGACCTGTACCTCAGGGAGACAGCAGACGTTAAGAAAGAACTGGACTTTAGCTTGTGTTGGAGTGGTCCAAGTGGTTTGGGTTGCACTAACCCAACACTGAACTGGATTCAACACCTTAAGAGAGGAACTCTCTGAAGGGAAGAAAAAAAAAAGCAAGAGAGACACATTTTTGGACTCAAACATTTCTCTTCAGCTCAGCCTCAGTTCAACCATGGCTACAGCAATGCTGTCATGAAGCATACAGAGAGCAGGAGCAGGCATCCGCTACTGAAAGAGCTGCCCATGCCTTCAAAGGACTCATCCTTGCCCCATTTTCCTCCCTGCACTGCTGCCTCCTGCCATGCAGCAGCCAGAGGTGTGAGCAGTCTCCTTTTCTATTGGCATGGTGTCCAGCTGCTGGGCTTTCAGTCAGTCTGAAATGGTCACTGCATCAGTCAGAGAGCTAAAAATAGAAAAAGGGATAGATTTTTTTTCCTTGGTAGTCTATAATACCTGTCAAAAATGAAGTGGCTTGTTCTTAAGCTAATATTTGCCGACTTGTGTTCCTGTACCATGAAGGCAATCACACAAACCTGTGTTTGCTCTCTTAACCTACCTTTTACAATTAACTGAGCAGCCCATGATAAGGTTGGTATGTATTTTAGAGCAGGTATAAGTTGAGAGATGCAGGAAGGAAAGTACTAGCTGAATGCTGAAACTCATGGCTGCCTTTGTTTGAATTCCGGTACAGAGGAGCTACCTGTGCAAATACTTCAAAACATGTCAAGTGTAAGCACCTATCCAGGACCAGCTAGCACTGTGTTATTACTGAATGAGTAACAGCATGCTATCAGGCAATATTAAAATTGGGTGGTAGGTGGCAGAAAGCCATTATTGGCTTTGTTGTTATTAGTTTGCACTGAACAACTTCTCCCTTAACCTTATGGAAATAAACTTCTTCACCCTAAGATAGAAAATGCCATTGGCAAATTTTACTTGTGCTATGATCCTTTTGAATTTGTCCTCTCCTCTCCAGTGTGTCTTTAGATGTGCCTGATGATATGGGTGTGGTAGAGCGCAGTGGAGGGGAAGAAGTGATGAGAATCTAACACTCTCAGACTGTAATCTTGCTGTCCAATTCTGTATGCTACCACTTGGTCAAACTTTGATATGATAATTAGCCCCTGGCCCCTTTGTAGCCTCCTCTTCATAGCTCACTGGAGATTTTGAAGATTGGCACTGGTTTCTCCCTTTCTTATTTTTGCTGCCACTGTCTGAATGCTAACTTGCAATCACCGCCAAGTAGGAGGGTTGGGAGAGTTTGGACATGTAGAGTTAAATCAATGCAAAAGTTATTTGTATCACATTAAATTTTTCCTGCCATTTCTTGTATACAACAAAAAGAAGCTCTCAAATGAGGTAATGCACATGGAAAGCATTGATAATGTATTATGACAGGTATAGTAAATTAATTTGGAGACTACTATAAACAGTGTGAGAACACAGACTTTATTGCAGTTTCATCTGTGGAAAGACGGCAAAAATATCTCTTTTCTTAGTAATTTAAGAGGCTGTAGTTGCTTCCAAAATACTTTGATGAAAACTTCAGCTTCTTAGACAAGGGAGACTCCACTTGACTGGACAGACTCCAGCAGAGCTTTAGCAATTTAAACCAGCTGAAACATGGCCCATAATACTGTGTTTGCACCTTCAGCCCTGGAGAACATTTAAACAGGACAGATCCAAGTTTCTACAGCTAGTGGAAAGACTAACATTAATTTCAGAGCTAAACTAAGCCATTAGCCAAACTGAGTTGAATCATTTTAAATGCAATCGAGGTGTATGCAAAAAGAAAGATCAGATTTTCAGTTTCAAAAGTACATATTTCAGAAGGTGAACTGATTCGTGAGACTAGTCAGGCCAAAGTGATATAAGGTAGTTTAGCTGAAGGAGACCTATAACTTATTTTCAATAAAAGCTGCAAGGAGCTCTTTGGAATTCACTTCACAAGAAAATGAGGAAAACTTGCAGGAAGGTTCTACAGACCAAAATGGGTGGAAAGCCGTCTTAGAAAGTCCAGCACAGCATCTATTTGCAAAGGAGGAAAGAGCTAATCAGCAAAGAAACTTCACTTTGGAGGCCAGGAAGCACAGGGCTAGGGTAAACATTGCCAAAAGTCAAACTGACTTAGAAGTTTGCGGAGGAAATTAAATAGTAATAATAAAAGGAAATAATAAAAAGTTATTTACCTATCGAAACTTAAAAAAATTAAAGGAGAAAAGAAGTGATGTTTTTAGGCTGAAAGGATTAGAGCTAGCGTAGTTGTGTGAAAATACTAAATGCAACTCAGTTTTGTTTTTCTGTAATAATGCAAAATCTGGAGAAAAGGAGGACAGATAGGGGATGAGTGGCAGGAAATTGAAAATACCTCCTTGGGGGAGAAGCAAAACTCTGAGTGCTGGATGTACTCAGCTATCAGGGAGCAGATCCTTCACTACAGGATGCTTGGAGACCTGGCAGCCGCTCCAACTAATTTTGTCAAGCTGTGAAGGAAAGGTATACGTATGACTTGAGAACAGTAAATAGAGTAACTGTAATTAAGAAAGTGAACTTGCATCTGAAGGCATGTTAGCTTGATTGTAATAGTATGCAAGAATATGGGGTGAATTTTAAAGGAAAGGAATAATTAATTATGTGATGATTAATGAAAAATCAAAGAAAGAACAACAGCCTGGGCCTGCCAGCTGGAGGGTGCCGAGATCAGCCTAATGCTGTTCCTTGCAAGAGAGCTGATTGATTGTTTAAGGAAAGTAGTTGATTGATTGCTTAAAGGAAGGTAGTAAGGAAGTCAAGCAAAGCACTTGTGATTGGGAAATCATTAGTTAAAATGGGGGGGGGGAAGTACACAAACTCCAGCAAGAAAGTAAATTGTTGCTTCAAAAGGAGATGGCAAGAGGTTGTGCTGAAGGAGTACTTGTAGCATTTCCGAGAGTAACAGGGATCTCTTCAGCCGTTTCCACCAAAGACCATGGTTGAAGCAGTAGGAGCATGTTAATGAAATTTGCTTATTAGCCGCTTGCAGGAGACAACTTGGCACAGAAAGACATATGGACACAGTACAGGTAGAAAAAGGTAACCTGCAAGTCTGGAATAATAGTAGCAGTGTGAAATTTAATTGCCCTTATTATCTAACAGGAGGATTTCTGCAGTTGTCTGGAGGTTCACTACTACAGTTCTGCAGGAGTCTGGGGAAGTGACAGAGAAGGATGGGGGATTTTATTCACTTACAGGAGTTACTCTGAGTCACCAGGGTGATGTGGCTATACAAAATGCAAATGTCATCCTAGGCTTTGTTAGGGAAAGTACCTCCAGAAAGATGTAGGAAAGTGTTCACAGCCTTGCATAGCGCACTGATCAGTGTTGCTCAGAATATCAAGAACAAGACCAGTTAACCCACATTCAGGAAAGAGAAATTCATGTGGAGGAGGTAAGATGAAAAACCCTACTCTTTGTCAAGAGATTGGGAGAGTGTAATTTGCTTAGCAAATCAAGAGCTCTTCTGTGTTTGAAATTCTACATCTTGGTTAAGTAGAGCATATAGCCCGATATGCACTTGGGGTTATAAAAACAGGTGTCCTTGCACGTATGTCTTCCCAGGGATCAGCCCTCATCTTCTTGTCCAAGTTACCTCAGAAATCTCTGGGCTGGTACAGACCTGAGGAAAGATGTATATCTGATAGTGCCTATCTCCATCTCTGGTAAGGCATCTTCTGTTTTCTATTGCATTTGGACTTTCTCACCTGTCACACCTGGGAAGGGATGAAGAGACACCCTTAAGATAAATAAAAGGCTGCAGTAATCAGAGAAGTTGCTTTGAAATCTGTCATCATACCTGGATTTGGGTATCTAAAACATCCCTCTGGGCACAGGTAACCAGAGGCCTGTCTTGTAGAGGGCTAAAGGTAGGACATACAAATCCTATATAAATGGCTAGATCCAAGGGCATGCTTTCTTATTCTAAGAAACTAACGTAGGGAGACCTTTAGGGAGTTTTTCACAAAATAGCTCAATGTCTAAAGTACTTGTCCAGCCAATGAGTACCCTCATCAGCCTAGTAAGCTCAAATCCTTATTTTTCTGTGTTTCATAAGAGAGGGTGCTAATACATCAACTATAGGTGAATGTGAGGTATTCTGATAGTCCACCTTTCATATTAAAGTCATGACACTGGGCATCTGAAAATTGAATATTTGTGAGTCTGTGGAGGCAGTAAGCAAGAGGAAGTGAAAATTATTAAAAAGGCTTGACTGAGAGGAAGGTAGGCAGGCAGAGCAAACAGCATGACCTTCGTTCCCTTAAGAAATGGGAATAAATAGCAATTCAAGTAAACTCTTTCTTGGACACGGGAATGCAACCTATCATACAATCTTTATTATATACAGATGATAATTCCTTAGAAGACCTGGAAGGGAAATACCTGTGCCCTTGTGCACGAAATCATGTAGTAAAATAAGACTTGGATCACATCCCTCAAAGGACTTACATGTAAAGACACACAGGTAGTAAATTTCAAACACACATGGGTGTTAAAGTGGCTTGGTCATCTTATCTGTCCACATTCTGGATTAACATTACAGGTGGAATTCATCTCACTTGATCAACAGAAAGCGTCAAGTGGAAGCTAGTTCTCCAGATGCCTTCATGAGCAGTGAAAAGGGATGAGTGTTTCAGGACTCCTACCTGTATTGTGCACATCCCACACTGGTGTAGACTAGCTTACCATCTTCACAGGTATCTCTGCTGGTTACATGGAGAGCTGGGCAGCCAGCTTAGATGACACACCCTGTGTCTGAGAGCTAATGCTAGATCTCACCAAATCTCACCAAAAGATCCAAGTCACAGGGACTTGGGCTCCTCCAGGGTTCAAAGAGTTTTAGAAATTGTACCTGGCAAAAGGCAGGAAGGAGAATGAAGATCAGCTTGCCTGTGAGAGACTTCAGGCCAAACAGCTGTGAATCAAAGAGTTTAATAGTTCCATTGGCAAAGATGATAGATTTTTGCATGTTCGACAAACCTAATCTCTTCATTTAAGTTAGAAATTTTACAAGCTCTTCTGGCACAGCTGGTGGAGCTTTTAACCTTTGTGATCAAGTGAAGTCAACAGAACATATGTATTATGAATGCCAAGTAGTTCATATGTTCCTTTCCCTCCTTCTTTGTTTAAAACATCAGAAAAAATAAAAGTAAACAACAAACACCATAATTAAAAAATAGAGCATATAAATCCCAGGGAATCACCCAAATCAGAGATCCCACTGAAAAAATAATTCTGTCCCACTTCTCTCTGTTTTCCATGAGAAGTGTTTATCATCAACGTGTAGCAACAGCACAGAGATTATCGTAGTTCTACAGTTGGCAACATTCACTTCAGGAATATATTTCCTGTTTCAGGGCTTGATTTCTCAACCTGAATTTTTTCATTAACTTTAATGCTTCACTTTTCATTATCCTCCCATTGGGAAATGACTTGACAAAATAATTAGGAATACCAGTTTGATGCAGGAGTTCACTTACAACACACCTACTCATTTTTCCTCTGCATGCATAGATACAGTCCTGCAGGTCTGGGAGTAAGTTAAATGCAAAGAAAGAAGCAGGTAAGTCAAGCTAACTCCTTATTGCCAAATAATTCTGAGTTCGTTGGACACATCAATGCTTTAGAAGGAGTTAAAACATGTTAAGAAGAAAAATGCTAAGAGGGAGCATTATAGGGGGTTATGCCTACTCTTCATCCAGAGGGCAGCTCTGGCTGCCCCCAGTGTGCCAGACACAGCACAGATGCAGGAGTTCTAGGGGAAGGTGCAACTAAATCCAGCCTCTTGGGCACTTGGGACTCTTGCACTCAAATATCTTCAGAGATCCCCATCCTATACACACCTCTGGTACAAGTCACTCACAGGCAGTCTCTTCAGGCTGCCACTAAATTGGGGTGGGACAGGATAGGGTGGGAAGCTTGGCTGCTCTGGAGAGTATTTTCCATGTCAGTAGAGAGTGTGATTGAAAAAGGCCTACCTCAAAACACGTCACAGGGAAAAGCAATAGCAAAGTCAGAGCAGCAATTAAGATGGAAATTCTGGTGTCAGCTTCAGAGGTTTCACACTGTGGGGACTCTAACTCAATGTCCAGGATAGGAAGAGATTAGCCACAATCCTTTCCATGTGGACACAGATATTCCCAGGATTGCAAAGGTGCCATCAGAGAAGGAAGAAGTGTCTTTCACCTCTCCTTCTTGAACTTTTCACCCTGAAATTCTCAAGAGGTTGTTTAAGCAACAGAGCTCTTGTGCTTCCTCTGATTCTTGTGCCAAAGTGAAGCTCTTGCTGTATGAAAAACGCCCTTAAACACCTCTGATATTATGACACATTGCTTGACTGAATGGAGTTCAGGGCCCAGGGATAATGAGTATTGGCTTCTGGGAGGCAAGACTTGTGAATATTTTCTCTAAGTGCAAGTGTGAGACCAAGAACATCATGTGAAAGGAGTCACAGTCAGTGCTGTGACTTTTAGCATCTCTCTGGGGTGAAACCTGAGGTTTTCTGCATATCAGGGATGTCAAACTATGTGAACCATGTTGAGTTCATTACTGAATTAGAGCATCTGAATGTGGATCTAGATCTGTATCATCTTTTCCATAAAGATTCTAACTAGGACTTTGGTTTGTGCTTGCCTCCAGACTGCTTAATCTTCTTCTTCACTGTCTAAAATCAGTTTTGAAGTTATTCCATCAATTTTTCCTGTATGCTTATGCATACACATGCACATACATATTTATTTTCCACTCTTTTTAAAGAACTGACATCTTTTCATAACTAAAAATTGGGATGTATTCCTGCATTTGATAACTTGCAAATTAAGAGCAGGCAAACTGACTATTCTCAGATCTATTTCATGAATCTCCTAAGAAAGCAACTTTTTATTACCCTTCTCTCGGCCCACCTTTCCTTTTCTGTTTACTGCCAGTTGCAATCACATTTGACAGAGGGCTAGAAATTCTTCATTCCTACTTTTGTTAAAATTAGTAGCTACTTAGTGGAGGTTGGTTTTTTTTTCAGTGAAGGCAAGTTTGCAGGACACCCATTCCATGCCCAGCTGGCACATCTCACCTGAATGCCAAGGACCCCAGCTATCTGCTGGTGGGGTGCAGGAAGGAGTTGAGAGGATTTGGAGGGCAGAGGAAAAAGCTGGAGCCTTTCTGGGGACCATGACTGTGAGTCACTAGTGTTGTTCAGCCCTCTACAAGAGGTAAGAGTAGGCTCTTCTGTGCTGGAAACCAAGTTTTAACATATGCGGATAGTTGAATTCAGTAAGGAACGTAAGTTCCTTTTACAACAACCTAGTTACATTTGAAACATGCAGAGGAAATGGTATCCTGCCCCCTCCAAAGACAGTGTACTGTACCTGAACAGTTGCCAGACATTCTTTCCATTCCGCCAAACAAACTTCCATTTATCTCAGTGTTAGTTGGAGCAAACCAAGAATACGCATTCTGCTTCTGAATGAGGAAGAACTTTGTGTTTTCTGCATCTTCCTGGGTGATTGAATCCACATAAGAGTGCCTGGTTCCTGTGGCTAAACTTGCAACTAACCTACATGCAGGCTAGCAATCTCTCTCTTTTAGAAATATTTCTGCAGTAGAAGAGCAATGAAATTCTCAGTAGTTTCTTGATTTTAGCAATTTTTAGAATGAAATGTAGTGCAAGTGTATTTTGTGCATTTATTTTGAAAAAAGAGATACAAGGATGTTAATGATCAGTAGATCAGCTCCAGGTCACATTTTTTACAGATAGTACAACTCAATATTAGCAAGATTAAAATTGCTTTTTGTTTTTTGTGTGAAAGTACCTGTATTCTGATTTCTTCTGATTGACAGGCTCAAATCTTTGCTGTTGTTGCTCATTATAAGCTCTGATACATGTCTAAGCATCAGCTATAGCATTAGTGCTCTGCCTTCTTCAATATGGTTATTCTATTCTTCACCACTTGGACTATAGGCACTTTTGCTCTTAGCGGCGTGAAGACCAGTACAAGCTTCAGTTTTATTTTCTCCTAACAGGATAGCATTTTTCTGTAGACATATGCAATCCTTCTTCAGAGCCACAGAGGACACCTTATGGCCATCTACAGCATTTTCTGTAGTGACATAATTAATTCTGATGATAGGTGCCATTGTTAGACATCGAGCTGATTCTACAGGGTGAACCTATGAAAGTAAGGTGCAGTGATTCAATCACAGTCACCATGTCACTATAATTGTGATTCTCTTTCTGCTGTCTCTCTGCTCCACTACAATTTCATTATGACCTTTAAAGTTCCACCATAGGCAAGCTTGTAGCCCGTTTCGTCTGAATGAGCGATGGTTATGCAACTTGTGTGACAACTTATTGTATTCTTAGTAATGGCTAAAATTCATCACTTTTGTTCCTAGCCATGTCTTCACATCAGGTCCCAGGCAAACATTTTCCTGCAGCACCTCAGGGCACTCAGCACACAAATGTCTCTGTCTGTTCCTTTACATGCTGCTTCCAGGCAAGGAGGAGCATTCACAATCATGAGTCAGGCCTCAGTGCTGTGTGAGAGCGTCCATTAAAAAAAACAGTAATTCTTGGTAATTTTACTCCTAAGGAACTTTTAGGGTGTTATGGCTTGGCAACTAGTTTCACAGAAATGTAGAAGGGTTGTTCTTATGCTCCTTCGAATCAGGTTGCTCCATCCGCATGGAAGCCAAATCATCCTGCTGTTTTCATTTCAGCCTGCTCTGGACCCAGACAGAAAGTAATAGAGAAACACTGAAACCTCTCACAGCACTTTTTGCACTGGCCTGCTCCAAGAAGGAAGACAACTGAATTGATATGGCTAACCTTTACCAGGGAAGGCTAGAGAGAGGATCTCTAGCTATCTAGCTGCCAGCTAATGCTGCCTTGGCAACAGTTTAATGGGCAATGGCCTGTACTTAAACGACTTCAAGAAGAGATGTCATCAACCATTCTCTATCTTTCTTCTTTCCATTAAGTTCAAAGTACTATGTAATCACTTCAATTTTCTTTCAGTAGTGATAAGGCTCAAGTATAAACCACAAAGCCTGAACTCTCAGTCAGCCTCTATGTTTTATCCTGGATTTATCTTCAGCCATCAAGTGCTATGTTGCTGCCTGACCCTGTATGGAAACTGGCCTCCAAGGAGGGTCAAGTATTCACTTTCATACTGCTCTATTCTGAAATGCTTTTCCTGGCAAGATTAGATAAAGTAATTTCTTTTCACTTCGGGCCAACACAAGTAGATGCTTTATAAAAAATCAACTTTAAAGCAATTCTTTTTCTCGTTTGCTATAGGTTTACAGATTGGGACTATGGTCAGGCTATTTTTATTTTCACTGCATGGGAACAAAGGCCAGTAATTTACTCTGCTTGCAGAAAAAAATTAAATTGATTTTTATTTTAAAAAAGCATTTAGAGAATATTGTCAAAGACTCCTCTCCCGGTGGCTACCTGGTCAGATTCTGCAATATGACATAGGGCGGGATCCAGTAAAAGCACTTACAGGTGCAGTTTAATTAAGTACAGTTTAAGTAAGCACAAATTAAGCAAAATTTGCATCATTCCTGCATTTTACTTTGAACGGCCATTTATGATACACAGAAGCAGTGTTGACAAGAGGTTGTGATTTTCCCTTGCCTGAGTCCTTGACACGTGGCCCTTCTCTTGCTGACCAGGCGAAGTTCAGTTTCTTTGCCTTGCAGCAGCACCAGCAACAGGGGAGAGGACAGTGACACCTGTTTTTCTCTAGCCTAGGTAGGGAACATCAGCTGGGATATTCTTCTGAGATGTGGGAAATGAGAGTCCGTACCTCTGAAGAAAGTAGTAAATGTCTCCCTTCTTGTGTGAATGTCCCTGTCATTCACCAAGTTTGTCCTTTAAAGGTAGGATCACATTTTCAGATGGTTTCTGCAACATGCCTGAAATCCTGGGGTGCTGTCACCTTGCAGGGACTCACATGGTGGTGCTCTGCCTGCCCAGTTGCTCCTCAGTCCCCCTCTACTGTGGCTGCTGGGCCCCACAGCTCTTGTCCCATACCTGCACAGAGCAGCTACTCTTGCACCTCCAGACTTTCATGAGAGCTGGCATCATGCAGACAGGCTTTGCGGCTCATCCTTCACCCAAAGACAAACATGCACCCACTGATGCACATAGCCCATATCCTCACCTTGGCAGTGATTCTGCACCACTTTGAATGATGCTGCTGTTCTGCCTCCATAGGAGGGATTTTGACACCTCTAATTCAAGGATTGTGATGCCAAATGTGATCTCACTGTTCCTCTCCCTTGGCAATCCTCTCCAGACTGTCTGAATAGTAGCTGGCGAGGAGACAGGCTCTCTCACAGATAGTGCACTGCTGCTTTGGCCATGCCATGCCATGCCATGCCATGCCTACTGGGGGAAATATCTGGACCACAAGGCTGTGCCCTCACTTTTGTTAAGGGGGCACCATGGAGGAGCTCCCCTGAGCAACCAACGTTACATCCTCACTGGGCCATAGGGAAGCAGAGTGAAACCTTCTGCTCTGAAACTTGTTGTCAAATGCCAAGGTACAGTCATAGCTCTGAAGTAAAATCAGTCACATGGTGAGTATCTCCAGTACCCTTGTGCATCTCTGTGTGTGCACACATATGTTCACATGTACTTGTGCACACACACACACACACACACATACATACACATGTGATTCCTTTTGTACGCATATGGGTACAATCCGGTGCATGGCTGGTGAATCTCGGTAGACAGAGTACACTCCCAAAAAGAAATACAGCTGTGTATCCCCATTTCAGCATTTTGATCACACAGAAAATAAAGAAATTTTTCTTATGTAGAACAACATGACAAGACGTGTAGCAAGGACACTGAGCACTAGCAATGTGCTTTGGAGTAGTGAAACTAAATGTTACAGGTAGGACTAGTAGCTCAACCCATTCTTAAGGTTACGAAACACTTCCCATTATAAGACCCTGTATTCAAGTCCTTATACATCGGATGTTGACTATCTGGACTGACATTTACATGTACCAGATGTTTGCATCAGGTTCCCGCAGTAGTGTTTTCTGCAGTTAGAGAAATCACAGAAAGTTGTAGTCCAGGCACTTAAAATTACAGAACCAGGTAAGATATGTTGCTTTGCCTTTCTTAAAATGGTATTCTTGAGGCTTTTGCTCTGAGTAACTTGAGGTGTCCTATCACCTTTGGGAAAGATTTCACAAGCTGAACATGACTGGTTTCACCCTATGCATCTGCTTTTGGTCATAGTGTGAAATATTTCTCAAATTTGCCCAGCTTGTAAGACTAAAAAAACACAGAATCACAGAACGCCAGGTTGGAAGGGACCTCAACCATCATCTGGTCCAACCTTTTATGTAAAAAGTTTAAATGAGATGGCCTAGTACCCTGTCAAGTAGTGTCTTAAAACTGCCCAGTGTAGGGGAGTCCACCACTTCCCTTGGGAGCTTATTACAGTGTTTAAGTGTTCTCACTGTCAAAAACTTTCTTCTGGAATCTAACTGTAATCTCCCCTGGAGCAACTTGCAGCCATTCCCACTTCTATTGAGTGGAGACCTTGACTTTATCAACTAAAATCATGTCCTCAATTATTTGAGGAACACCTGTCCTGCACACACTATGTTGTGTTCACAACTGCAGAGCTCTTGGGTCCCCAGTCCAACCTAACTTTAAGTGTAGAGTGACCAGGTCTGGAGGTGGAACAAAACTTTTCCTTTTTCCTGTCATGACCAGAGACTCAGAGCCCTGAACACTAGACACAAGACAAAAGAGCTGATTTCCATCCAACTGTGCTACGTACACCGCAGTACCTCCTGTCACTCTGTTTAGGACAAAAAGGAGCTCACAAGACAAAGAAATCTGCTCCGGCTGAGGCAGAAGCAATAGAGAGATGTCCACAGGAGTGTAAGGGACCCCAGCTCCTGGAAGAATCGCATATGTACTTACTTACCTGGGATCTCACTCACCTGTGTCTTAAAAGTACCTTTGTGTATTCGCTGGGTAGAAGGCTGCTACATATTTCTCTGATATTTAAGTGTCTTATTTTAAGTTGCAGTCTAAATGTGTTTGTGGAAAGTTTGTAACTTCTCATACTAATGCTGCCTTTTAACAGTGATTTCCTTGTTTAGACATTTTTTCTTCACTATGTTTGTAAGCTGCAGCAATATTGATATCACAAAGACAGAGTCAGCACAAGGAACTCAAAAGGAGAGACTGGAGCTTTAGTATAGGGAAAAGGCTCTGACTGCAAAGCAGAGATAGGATGAGTGGCTCAGGGCCTAAGTCCTAAGCTGGAAGTACTCACTGTTCATCCTCTACTAGCTACTAAAGAATTTGAACTTTCACCTACAAGAATGAAAAAAGAAACCTAACCCAAAAACAGTGGACTGTAAGGAACATCCTGTTGTCATCTATGCAGCAACTGCCATGTAGTACAACCTTCAGGTACATAGTCACAGTCTGGATTTTTTCAGCAGCATCCAGTGTACAGGGATGAAAAGGTGAAACAAAAGTTCTTCCAATAACATTAAAAGTCTGGTTACAGATAGTCTAGTATCCCATATACCCCAAAAAATAATGTTGAAACTTAGGGAATACTTCTCATCCTAGTGGTTTTGTGCTTCAACTTGCCAGCTTTAAGACAGAGAAAACTCCTACCATCATCCTACAAAGTTAGTGGGAGGCTATATTCATTACTTTTGTGAAACATTCAGACTTCTTAACAGTAAGTACCACAGAAAAGCCTATAAAGCAGTTCATAAAGTCATCCTCACAGCAGGATTTATAGGTGTCGTGTTTTCACACAGCTGCTCACTCACTTCTTCTACCCTCACACCCCTGGTTGGATGGGAAGGAGAACTGGGAGAAAAAGGCAAAACTACAGGGACTGAGATAAGGACAGTTTAATAGAACAACAAAAAGGGAGAAGAAACAACAGCAGCAACGGTAATACCAATGAAATAACATATAAAGCAAGTGATACAAAATGCAACTCTCACTGACTGACTGTCTAGCCCTGAACCAACAACTGCATCCAAAACCGATGTGCTTGACCCAGCCAGCCCTCCCCTCATACAGTGGCCATGACATCAGTATGGTATTGAATATCCCATTGGATGGTTTGGTTGTCTATCTTGTCTCTGGCCCCTCCCAGCTCCTTGTGAAAGCTTATCTCAGCTGAACCTTATCCCGGCTGAACCCAGGACAATAGGGATGAGGAACAAACAAGATAAAACCTCATATTAACTAGCAAGGATGGAATAAAACACTGAATAATCACTCAGTGAGACTCATCTGCCCTGTGCACTTAATGAGGCATAGATATATGGGGAAATTAATAAGCGATCTTCTTAAAACTGTGCATGTTGCACAAGGTATGAGAACAACAGAGGTAAGAGCATATAGGTAATCTTCATTCCAGCATTCTCTACATTTTGATTAATTGATACAGCAAACTTAATAACGCACTTTTGCAGTTACTTGTCAGCGCATGCATTGTGATATAAACAGATGAAAAGAGATATCCATGCATTCATCATATTATTTGTACAGCCTCACCATTACTGCTCTTTTATTCTTCTAGAAAGCATCATACAGGGTTGCTGTACAAAACAGCTCAGGTTTCCGATACAGTATCTTGGGTTTAGGTGTTTGTCCCATAGAAAAAAAAAAAGTCAGACTGGGGTTCAGCCTGCTCAGCAAAGCAGAGTAGACTTCATGAAAACTCTTTTACACAAATGAGATATCTGTCCACAATGTAATTTTCAAAAGCTTCAAAAAAGGATTACCGTTCAAATTAGATTTTTGTCACTCCCCTCTGAGCCAGCAACCTTCCCAACACCAGTCCCTATCTCTGCGCCCAGTGGATTTGCTTGCACCAATGGCATGTGCACACCTCAGCTGTGAAATGGTGGGTTATTTTTTTCCCATGTCTGATTAAGGTACTGACATTGGAAATGGGATTTCTTACCTGGGAAAGACATTTTTAGCTGCTCGCTGTGGCTGAAAAACCTATGAAAGAGTGATCAGTGGAGGTAACCGAGCTCTGTTCCCTGCTACGCACAGGCATGGATGTCACAAACGGGCCGCAGTGTCACCTCGCTGGAGTGTGGTATCCCCTCCAGCCAGCACTAGCACAGACATGAGTGTGGATCAGGGCTGCAGGAGGGCATGATATGATGACTGCTGAGATTTGCAGTACCTAGGGATGTCCTGTAGCTAAGTGGTATCTCCTGAGTTCTGCCCATCTCAAGGGAGTTACTAAGTTTAAAAAAATTATAACAAACTATGCAATTGGGTTTTCCATTAATAAAAACAACTTGTATGAAGTACCAAGAAGGCCAAAAATAAAATATTTCATGCATTCATAGATATATGCACATAGATACGCACAAACATATATATGTGCGTGGTTAATGTATAGCACAGTAACAGCACATATTCCTAGTTCCACCCTGTGCTGAGGACTACGTAATTTAGTATCATGGGAAACTAGCTTATTAACAATACTGCAACTCAAGCAGCCTGCTGTAATTACATGATGACTCTCTCCTCTGCTGCAAAGGACTGAGAGTTTCGGCAGTGCACAGAGAGGAAAATGCTCACCTTCTTGTTGGCACACACTGGGCTTCAGGAGCAATGAAATGGACACAGTTGTCCGAGAATACAATGCTAGCTCAGGTTTCCAAGGCAATATCCGGTGCTTAATGTGCTGAAGTCTCAAAATACAGGTCCCAAGCAACTTAGTGCAGTGGTACAGATTCAATATTAGGTTTAATGTAATTTTTAATATATCTTCTTTATAGTTACTCCTTTCCTTTTTATTTCTTCTTATGTGCAAGAATATGTATTTCATGAGGTTTCTTTGTTTTCATTCTGAATTTTATAGTTGTGGCTCCTTTTTCTTTCTTTTCCCTTGTTATTGTTGAACTTCCTGCTCTGCTGCAACTTATTAAATTTTTTATTTTTTTTTCACAAGGTGGCTTGCATGTTTTCCATTATCTCTCTGTGGAGATTAGGATTTCAATAAATACCTTTCACATGCTCCTACAGTGCTTCTCCTTTTTTATTTTCTACCCAAGAGATAAAGAATAATAGATCTCAGAATCAAAGAACATATCCAATGAGATAAGTAAATGTGGGAAAGAGCCTCATTCCGTCTGGAACAACAACACCACTTCTCAGCAATTCCTGAGAAGGTCCTTCAGCGCCAATACAGGAGATGAAGCATTTATATCTAGCATTACTCTTTCTCCTTTCTTCGTGAGTTGCTGGTTGTGGGCACTTATTCAGTTTATTTCTGAGCTAGTTCTTTCAGACGTCTCAACGATTTGTGTTTTAACAGTGAAAATTGCCAAATTTTCCAATAATTTCACTAATGACACCTCAGCTGATGAGAGCAGAGACTACAAAATCCTCCCAGTGACACAATTTAATGCCACAGTCTTAACTTCTTGACAGCTTTCTGAGATTTGCATGGACAATTTTAATTGTTTAGTCCAGAGCCTTGGATGAGGAAATAAAGCTGTCTTTTAGAGCTGTACAAAACTTTGACTGAGAAGTGCTGGCCGTACCATGATGCACTGCAAAAGTCTGCACTTTTGTGAACCTCTCCTCTGTTTTTATTATCTTGGTAAAGGGAGCTGGCCTTTGCCAATACAACATGACTTCGTGTTGTCTTCCTTTTCCTCGTGCTCAGACACAGGTGAGGCCATTCTTGGCAGCTGCAGATTCAGATGAAAAGGCCTCCCTGATGTCATATAACACATCACCTCTGTGACACAAAAGTTATGAGGGAAATAAATCTCTGCCCTGACTGATTCAATCAGGTGTGTGAGAGAGATATATAAAGATATGGAAGGCCTCACATGAGATCTCCATGCTGAATATTGTATGCAGTGTCTAATAAAATATGAAGCATTTAATTACAGCAAGTGATTACTCTCATTTCTTCAGGACTCCTAGAACTGTGGTAATTTGATGAGGGAAGATTTGAAAAATTATGCATGAGAACAGAAATGATGAAAGACACTGCATGAAAAAAAGCTTCTGCCTAAACAAGGGCACTGCAGTACTTTTGAAAGAAAGCTCAGTTTTGATCCAAACTAAAGGCATCTCCTTCTGATAAAGAATCACATGCTTCTGGACCAAGATACAAAAAATGGCATTGATCACACTTACAGACTTCTCTGTTCATTTATTGGTTTTCAGGGTTAAAACAGACTCACTGGTAAAACCTAGAGGGATGTGATCTCTGGCTTAATCAAAAGTATTATTCACTTGACAGTCTCCTTTAAGACAGTCTCACTGTATTTTCTCTCCTAAGTTCTGCTTATGCCTTTAGACCACCAGGGTTAAAACAAACATATGTGAGATACTGTTCTATCAACCATTAACGTATTTTTGCATAGACTTAAGAGAGAAGAAGCTAAACTAACCAATCTGTCTGGTAATGTACAGAAGAACTGCCTCCCTCGTCAGGGCTCTTAGAAGGGAATGAAGGACAATGAGCTGGGAGAGACACAGAAGACCACCTTATGGTCCTATCCAGAGTATCTATGCTGATGTGGCCGTTTTGAGGGGATTGCCCCAGGAGGAAGGTCAGGAAAGGGAGTCATGGAGAATATTCATGTTGCATTTACTTCACTCCTTTGATAAGATTCACTTTTTGGTGTCCCCTTATTTGGAAGAGACAGCTAACTGATGACAGCTGTGGAGCAGCAGCAGAGTCGGTTTCTTCACTACTGACCACTCAATTTGTGCACATTAATCTACTGCTGGGTGTGCAATGGTGTAGCACCACAAGAACACAAGCAGCTACAATTGCTTTCAAATGTCAGTTTGCATATTAAAATGGGATGAAGCTGTGCATGTTCCTGAAGTAATCACTTTTACAAACGAGACCTGGTAATGACTCAGTTTTGCAAAGGATGATGCAGCTGTGATGGCATCTGTCCAAATGTCCAAATGTCATCATCTAGCTACTAGGAGATTCAGTCTCTGTTTCCCGGGGGGTCTGTGGACATCTGGAGTCTATCTCATGTCTAGGCATCAGCCTTTTAACCCTGGGGCCTCTGGCATGTGATCACAGTGCAATATCGGCCCTGCAGCCCATTTCCTATTTGCTATTTCTCAGATACAGTCCTGGCTCTTGAGTGTAAGGGCATCCTTTCCCAAAAGACTGAATCTTCTGTCCTACAAAATATCCTTGTGAGGCCTTGGATGGAAAGGAGCAAGCAGACATGCGAATATAAATAGCCTTTGCAGACACTGTGTATAGACACTGTTGTGTTTCCTTATGTTGTGGTTTAGACCCATCTGGGAGTTGAGAACCACACAGTACTGGCTCACTGCCTACACCTCCCAAATGGGAAAGAAAAAAGGGAGAAAAACATAAAACCCCACAGGTTCTTGAAATACCCTCTCCTGAGATACTCTATGCCAAGAATGCAAGGAGCCTCTGGGTTGTTTATGTCACTCCTTCCCAATGAGACTCACTTTAACCTCCAGTACAGTCAGCTGTTGGGATCCCCCTGTCACCCTAGAAATACAGATGGATTCATCCCCTCTATAGCTTGATGGCATCAGGGTGCGCTGCACACCAGTATCTACTAAAGGCTTTTATTCTTGTGGGTCTGACATATCAGGTCATTGGACTAACACAGTCCAGTAAACTAAATTGAGTCCAGTAAACTAAATTGTCTCTTTGATCCAGCTGGGTGAAGACAGGGACACTAATCTTGATAGGAGTCACTCACTTCTTGTAAAAATCATATAGAGGTCCTTTCAAGAGCATCAGAAGTTAGATTAGCCCTTCTGTCTGGGAAATTTAACACTGAAAACTGGAGTGGTACTCTTCTTAGAAAGAGCCCCTTTCATGATTACTTTTTCATGCAGCTCATGTACTCATGCATCAAGGATTGAAGCAGGTTTTCCATCCCACTTCCTGATATCCTCTCCATGGTCAGGTAGGTAGAATTACAGGGTACCCAATGATATGTGTCTCCCATATTTTCTGTCTTGGTCAGGGGAGCATCCACTTCTAATAACTAAGACAGAGGCCCACACAGATGGAGAGCAGGACATGTCTTCTTTGATTTCCTGGGCCTCCCAGGACAGTTCCTCCACAGCCAAAACATAGGCCCATAGGGAGGAAGAGACACTTTTGTAGAATTGCTGGAATAGTCCAGCCAGTTCATCCACCTTTTACCCCTTTCCAGGGCACTATTGGCAATGAGTTGGCTTAAGATCGTGGTGCATTTCACAGGAACTTATATCACATGAGTGGTGTACATTGGACTTCATCTGAATCTGTAAGTAACTGCTTGTCATTCAAAACGTTATAAATCACCTCCACACAGCTAATTCCGTCAGGTACTGGATAACTCTTTCCATGGGGTCTACTTGCCTAGGTGACATGTAACATCTTCCTTGAAGGCTACCTTTCCTTCACACTTGACAGGAGTCACCTCCAGATGCTGAGGGCTTGTGTCTGGTTTTCAATTGCCTTGTCAATGCCTCCTTCCCTAGGCAGAGATCTCAGCTGCTTAGCTTCCCTCCCCTCTAATTCTAAACTACCAGCCGTGCTATCCCATCATTGGAGCAGCCAGGTGATAATCCGCTCACCTGGATGATGGCTGAAATCTTTTCACATATCTCACAGATCACTCAAGGAGAGAGAGAAGGTGATCACCTCTGTCTCCTCCACCAGTTCTCATGGTGGCCTTGGGTAATCCCTCACTACACAAAATGATTTTTTTATGTGTTTATTTTTCTGGATGAGGGCAACTGATACCTACATAGGTTGGTTCTTTGGTTCAGGTGCAGTACCTGCCAGTCTGTTTTTAGGTCTAGAGACCTTCTCTTCCCCTTGAGGGCACTGAATGGTGTTGAAAAGGGCTTGTCAGGCATGGGCAGGGCCCCATTGAAGTGATTTGTGTCTCCTGGGAATTGTCAGGTTGATACTAACTTTTTCTAAATATTTTACTAGTTTGTTGGTGTTCTGCGATTGTTCAGGGGTGAAATTCCAAAACATCAGGAGTCATCGCTGCCTTAGGTTCTTGTCCATACTCTCCCACACACCCTGCCATTCATGACTGTCCAGCCTTGGGGAGATCTCTGTGTGATGTTCTTGAAAAAAGATTGTGCAACCCTAAAAAAGACTTGGCAAACATTCAGAAGATATATCACTGAGAGCATGATGACGTAGGTGTCCCAAGGATAACCAAAATTCTCAAGAACTGAGAAAGTCTCCTCCCCTGTCTTGCCCATAGATTGAGTGGGATCACCAGCAAAAAACACACACACACGTACCAGCCTAACCTCCTGTCCAGTGACATAATCATACCACAAATGGACAATATTCAATATAACAACATGAGAGTCCTGACCCGTTTCCCAGAGATGATAAACAGCACCATTGGGAATACATAGAGCAAGTAAGGATTTATACAACTCCACCATGCAAACAAAGGGACCAACATTTTGAACATGCACTATTTAGCTACTATATATAAAAGAAATGTTTATAGCAAAATTGTTTGGGGTCAGATTTTGTTGTTATCTCAACCCTACATGCCCCAGGTTGGGCTACAAAAAAGACTGTTGTGGTTTAGACCCAGCAAGGAGCCAAGCACCACACAGTGCTCACCATCTATTCCCCTCTCCACCTCCCAAAATGGGAAGGAAAAAATGGAGAAAAGTACAAAACTCTGTGAGATAAGGAGATTTTAATACAACAACGCAAAAGAAGAAGCAAGAACAACAACAGTAACAACAATAAAACAATACACAGAAGGAGCAATATTGGAGGAACTGAGAAATAGCATCACACCACAGCCAGTCAGAATGTAAGCCCCTTGCCCAGCCTGCACCCACCCTCACATAGCAGACATAATTAGTGTGGTGTCCTATATTCCATTGTCTGCTTCGATTGTCTATCCTTGCTGTGGCCCTCCTCCCAATTTCAGGTGAAAAATAACCCTATCCTAGCTGAAACCAGGATACTTCACAAAATAAAACACAAGAAATCATGTCATTAGGAATAACAATATACCCTTTAAGTGTAAAACCTCCCAAACCAGCTACCCTCACTTCAGAAAGCCCTGAGACTCTGCCAGAGTCTGACTTCTCCAGCTTAGAATGATACCCTAAGCCAATTTCACGTGGTCACCAAACCCACATCTGCCTGTGTCCTTAGCTTTCCCTGTGTCCCTCGCAGTGATATTTTTAAGATTGCCTTTTTTTTTCTTGAGGTTGGCAATTTTTTCTTTTTCCACAGTCCTTTAGACAACAGGAAGTGCCATATGCCCCCAGCTTTGGCAAAAGCACCATCCCCAAGCCCTTCGTTGTCTGTAGATGATGACAGGTGATGCCACCACTTCTGGCTTGGTGCAGACCTAGCCCAACTTGCCTGTCTATGCAGGTTACTTAGGCAGTGACAAGAACAGCAGTTCCCAGGGCAAAAATCTCATTGTACCTGTCAGGATCCAATAACTGTGCAAAAGAGGTCTCCAAATTGCCACAGCAGTCCTGGTATATTAACTACATCTTTGACTAAAGGCCATAGACTTCAAATAATGGGTGGGATTTCTTAGCCTACCTTTTTCATTTGCCTCTTGAGCTGGACTTTACACAGCTTAACTTACATAACTAAAAGGTAGATAAAAAACAGATAGCACAGCTCTACACCACAGGCAGTTCAACAGCTAGTTGACCAAAAGACACTGTTACAGAAACCTGAATTTGTAGTCTAAAGTCACTGTAATGTTTTTATCAGCTATTTGTGACGGATTTTTTTTTCTAATGAGATCAAATACATTTATAAAGCATGATCTGCTGGATCATATCAGGTAATTTTGAATTTGGAATATGTATCTCATTTTTATTGCACGATGAAAAAAAGACAAAGCGAAAGCATTTAACTTCACTCTTGCACTAGGGTGAGATATTTTTGTCTATATGCCTGTGAGCATAACATAATACTCTGTAAAGAGTAGGCTTTTCAGGAATGAGTTTCAGTGAAAATTACCTTGTCTTTTACACAAATATAGATCAACAAACTTCATTGGTGTGAGCTTGACATACAAATTAGATACACACACCTCAACTGCATTGTTAATATTGCTCTATGTTTGCTATTTGTATTGTAGTGCTTTTCATTGAAAAGATCATCGAGTCCAACCCCCCTGCCAGAGCAGGGTCACCTAGAGTAGGTCACACAGGTACGCGTCCAGGAGCGGTTTGAATGTCTCCCGAGAAGGAGACTCCACAGCCTCCCTGGGCAACCTGTTCCAGTGCTCTGTAACCCTCACTGTGAAAAAGTGTTTCCTTGTATTTACATGGAAAAAATCAATTCTGGGTACAAAGAAGCAAGAAGACAGTGTTGGTCAATGTCTCACACATTGGTTGTGGCACACTGGCAACCTAGCAATTGTCATGTCTTTGTAGAACACCGTGGAAAAAAAAGAAGAGTTTTGGAGACATCTAGCCAAAATTTTAGTTTGGACTGAGGGAGAAGTTTCTACAGTGCAGATGTAGCTCAGGAAACATTGCAGAACTGACAACGTAAAAGTTATGTACCTCACTAGGACTAGTCAAAGATAAGAGGTAGTGAGAAACAAGAAGGCGGCCAACTGCAGAGTTGTACAGGGTACCACAGAGAGTTGACAAAGCAGTAGGAGCATCCCCTGAGGGATATGCTTTGCTGGGTAATTAGAGTATGACAAATTACAAGGGAATCAGAGAAGGATGCTCCAGTTCCATCATCAGTGTTAAGATATTTTCTTAAAATGAAAAAAAATAATTTAATGGTCTACGAGGTAGTTTGTTCTGGGCATGATCTCCTCCCCCAGCTCCGCAACAACGTGTGATACCGTCAGATATTCTCACGTCAGTTTCGGAGCAATTACAAAACAAAGAATAACCTGAGGAAAGAGGCTGGTTACTTTTTTTTAACATTATTACTCAGGCCAATTAGAATGGCAGAACATAGTTACTCACTAAAGAGGGATTTTGCTATGGCTTGCTCCCAAAACAGAATATCTAAGGTACACATCTATTGGCCACCACTAAGTTTTCTTCTTGAGCCCTATAATGTACCCTTTTCATTCAAACTTTACAAGCTCTGTAAAGGCTTATCAACAAGTTTCAAGTTGTTGTGATTTTATAATTTGAAATCTTGCGTACTTGGCATTTGATAGTTACGGGCTTTGCTGAGCTAAATTTGCATCACCACAGGGAATGTACCTACCCAGACGATTTCCTCCCACTTCTCCAACACACGCCTAGGCAGGCACTAAGTTTTGGGAGATGATGAATAAGTCACGTGATGCTGCCTCTAGTTATTAGGAAATAACTCTCACATCTGTTTTCTTGGCATAAGACAAAAAAAATGCGCTAACACATCTGAAACCTGGCTCTTAGAAACCTTAAAAGTGTGCACAATGTTTAAAGCTAACCACTGCTGTTGAGGCAGCTTTTGATGCTTCTCTCCTTTGGACTTCGTGTTCCAGCTGTGTTTTTGCTCTAGTGGAAGGAAGCCTTACTCCCAACACCAGTGCTTCCTTCTATTGAAGTCTGAAGGGAACATGCTATTACCTTGGGCTAGAGTCTCAAAGCGTATAAATCAGCATAACTTCTGTCTCCACTCTATAGGAAATATGCCAATGCATACTAGTTGCAGATCTGCCCTTGCAGGTTCATATATCATCTGCTCTGAAGTTTGCTGATTTCCCGAATTAAGAACGGGAAGCTGGGAGGATGCTCCAAGAGGTGATGGGCGCAGTCCTAGCGCTGTGTGGCATGGCTATATTTAGCTTGCAGCGCTAGACAAGCTACAAGTTGCCAAAGAGAAACTGATGTCATCTGGGAGTAAAAATCTGTAGGAACTTGCCAGCTTTCTACTATATCAGAAAAAAGGGCTTGCACTTTTCTTTCAGGTTCATTCACTCTGTGACATGCCTTTGTTGGTAGACTTCAAAGTCTTCCCTTGTTTCTACAGAGATCAGCACCTTCTCAGCTCGGCCGGAGATGAATAATGAAAGCTTTGTAAACATGCCTTATCATTCACAAGGAATAAAATTCATACAGAAATTACATATATACTCACAGATTTGATTTCTGAGTCTTCTGCAGTCCATATGCAATGAAAGAAAATAATTAGTGTAAACTCTCTGGTCTGATGAGACAAGTTTTACAGCCAGAATTTCCTCTTTACAAAAGTGTAAATAACTCCGTATGACACAACCAGGTGAACAAATCAGACATAAATATCTAAGAATCAGTACTGCAGACTTAAGCCTTAATGAATGCCCTGTAAATTAAGCAAAGTCTATAGATAGTTCCAAGCAACTTGCTGCTTGCTTCAGTAACATTTGCAATATAATTTCTAATTTTAAAATACCATGCAGTAAGACACTAGGGTAAATTAATCCAGCACAGCTGAGACACAGCACATTGGTGACATGTTTCCCTTAGATCCAATGCTTGGAGGACTTTTTTTCCCCTGCTTACTTTGTGCCAACTCTCAGCTTTTGCATTTCCCTCATAACAGTCCCTAGTTTCCTGTGGCAGTAAATGCCAGTACTGGAGGGAGAGAAAATGTTGTCTTTTCAGTAGTCCTTTTTTCAGCACATTTCCCCAGTTCAGGCTGTCCAAGTTAATTCATATTAAGCACCATATTATGCTGTCCATCCAGTAATCAAGTATGAATAACAGCAAATCTTTGCAGATTTACTGTTTGCTCTTCTTTTTTTTCCTGAAGTAGACTATATGTGGTAGCAATCACTAAATTACTCCAGACTGACTCTTAAGAAAACTAAAGAGATTTATGACAAAAGTAAAGACTCATCTTTGTCCCTTATGATGATTTAACCACATCCAGATCACTAAGTAGAGATTTTTTTATTTTCCCTAAATGTGTCTTTCTTCAATTTTTCCAGGGAGAATCAGCATTTTCTCAATATATCCACCTCACTTGGGAGTTCCTCTTGTTTGGAAAGCCCTGCTCTGAGAGTCCCAGCTCCCATAGAAGTACAGAGAGGCACACTTGCTATTTGGTCTGGAACAAATCTTGCCTGGCTTGAGGGGCTGGAAGATGGTTTGCAAAATCAGAAGCCAATTCCAAACTTCCTCAGTCTCTTTCAAGTAGTGGCAAAGACTTGGTCCCTGAGTCTTTACAGGCTGAGATAGTTGGGGTTGTTCCGTCTGGAGCAGAGAAGACTGCGAGGAGACCTTATTGTGGCCTTCCAGTATCTGAAGGGGGCCTACAAGAAAGCTGGTAAGGGACTTTTTAGGATGTCCGGTAGTGACAGGACTAGGGGGAATGGATCCAAACTAGATGAGGGTAGATTTAGATTAGACGTTAGGAGGAAGTTCTTCACCATGAGGATGATGAGACACTGGAACAGGTTGCCCAGAGAGGTGGTGGAAGCCCCATATCTGGAAATTTTTAATGTTAGATTAGGCTCTGAGCAAACTGATCTAGTAGGAGGTGTCCCTGCCCATGGCAGGGGAGTTGGAACTAGATGATCTTTAAGGTCCTTTCCAACCCTGACAATTCTATGATTCTATGAAATGACTGGCAACATTTCTGTTGACAACTTGAGGCCACAATTTTAACCTAGCAGCATCGTAGCTACCCAATGATTTTCTAGGCCAGCAATCAAATAAAAACACTAAGCCATTTGGCCAAGTCATCATGAGAGGGGCAAAATTAGTAGGTGTGTTTAAAGATTGCTCACCCATATGGAGAGAAAAGACCAAGGCGTGGAGCAGGCACGTATGCTGTGAGAAGATGGATCCAAAAATTTTTAAGCCCTGCCCATACATGCCAGACCTTTCAACTCGGCTCCTGATGTGTGGAAAATCTTTGTTATGAATTGAGGGAAGTTGATTCCTGAAGGAAAGAGGCCTCTGAATCATTAAGGACCCTTCCTAAGGCTCTCACAGGATCCTCCACCTCAAGGATGTCAAGAAACTAATACATTAACAAGCAAGAGTAGCAGAAGAGATGTCCACAAGGCCCTATGATCATCAAAATAGATTTACTTTTTTCCAGCCAGGTGAGGAGGGCAGACTTGTGCTAGGCTTCTTTACTGCTATGGTGCTTGTTTGTAGGGTTGTGCCACACCCTGCTTTAGCAAACAGAAATGATCCTACAGCCAGAGGGTCTCAGGCCTTAGCAGAAATACAGCCTCATGTCCTGGTGATCAAGGACCATGAGCTTACTCAGCTCATTCCTGAAACCCATGTAGACTTATAGCCCTTGATCTGAGTTTCCTCTCCTGCCTTTCAGCTGAGCTGGAAGGGCCAAGGACTCTATCTCCTCTCTGTGAAGACAGTATTTTTAAGCCATTTTTTTTTTTCCTTGTTGCAAAGCACCCAGCACACCCTCCCTTGGACATTCAGTATGCAGCCATAGCTTCAAGTCTACAAGGCAAAGAAAAACATCCAGGTGGCAAATCAGCAAAAGCTTGCGAGCAGTAGTTACCCGTTCACAGTATCACAGCTTAGAGCTTGACGTGGTGTAGGAGGGGATGTTTGGGCTTTTTTTTTGTGTCCAAGAACAGCCTCTCCACTGAAAGGGCACAGTCCTTCCCCTCCTGTTTTTCTAGGTATTATATGGAGACACGCCGCAGCCCTTGACTCAAGCAGTTAATCATGTTCCTTAAACATTGTCGACAGAGCCTTGTTTCTCATTAAACAAACTGAAAGCAGATCTACTGACAGTCCCAAGAGGAAAATAAAGAAGAAAGGTATTTTTTTCCAGACACAGTTCAAAGGGAACAAATCTAAGGACTGCTTAAGGAGAAGCCATTAGGTTTTTTATTTTTTTTCGACTGGCCAAGATAAACTCCCCACATAGTACTCTACTGAGGGAAAGCAACACGACAGAGATACCAGTCTACTATTTCATGTCTTTCACAGGATGACAGAAGGTAGATTGAGAAGCAGCAAATTAGTGGGACAAAAATCTCACTCTCAACTCCAGAGATGTAGATGGGCACAAACAAAGATAGTTACGGGCTTCATAATCAAGACTCTGGTCTCACAGCTGCTCAGTGAAATAAGATCAGACAAGAAAATACAGATGTGTTTAGACATTGAGAGAGGGCGAAGAGAGAGAGCAATGCATCTGAATTTTCATGCCACCTCTCTGCTAGCAGGTTCAGCTGACCCACTGCGATGCTAATCTGAATTAGCAAAGCGGTAAGCATTTATAGTCCAAAGTGTTAGCCCTCTTCTACAAGTAACAGGTTAAAATCCTTGAAGCTGTTGGAGATATGGGAGACTTGATGTTGGCTTTAAGCCTACTTTTTTTCTGGGTTTGTTTGTTTGTTTGCTTTCTTATATGTGTTCCCACTATATAAGTATACACCTGGTTTTGTGAAAGGACACAACTGCACTTCCTCAGTCTGGACTTTCAATTCATTGTTTCTCAGAGTATACCTCATCTCTGTGCTTCCTGAAAAACTGCTGTAGTCTAGCATGGCAAAGAGCTAGGCTGTGATCAGGCAGATAAGAGAGTCTTAGGAAATCCATATAGAAGAATTCCTGACTGTTAGGCCTTCAGTGGCCTCAGGAACTCCATTACAACTGGACCTTTCCTTTTCTAGCACACAGCATTCATGGCCTCCCATTGGCTCTGTGCTTAGGAAAAGCTGACTGTATGGTCATATAGTATGACCAGACCTCCAAGATCAATCATGGGTGCTGCTGAAAACTTTGCTTAGTAAATCTGTCCTTCCTCAAATCCCAGTCATAAAATGGAAATGAGCTTCCTTTGTTCCTGCAGTTGCATCCAGTTTGGCTTTGCAGTGAGATATTTACATAACCCTGTAACCTGAAGGAAGATTGATCATACCCGCTAATTCCCACAGGTAGCAAGCACTGGCAGTGATAGAAGGGCTCCATGAAGAGTGGCCAAGATGAGCCAGGAATGAGGCAGACTTCTCCATTCCTGATCTTTTGCAGCTACACAAAGACGGAAACCCTGTGGTCCTTTGTTTTCCTCTAGTACAGGGATGATTGAATGACACCCTGTCATTAGACTTGTTTCCTATCCTTCTTCCTTTCTCACATCTTTAGTCCACTTGATCTTGTTGGGGAGAGGCACACAGCTATGTCGGCCAGACTCCAATGAATCTTTAAGGTTTATCACTTGCTTTTGTTTTCCAAATAATCTTTCCTGGCTGTCAACAGGGAAGTCACTCAGATGTGTGTACTAGACTATCAAAAGAAGTGGTGAAATTTAAGAAACTGAACAAACGAGTACGTCATCTTCAGATGTGAGAGATGCCAGACATGACCACTTAGACTTTTCTTTTTTCTTTAGTAAAGTTGAAAAATGCCCCCAACTTTCATGGTTAATGAGAAAAAATATATAGAAAATATCAAAGAATGTATCATCTCAGGTCACCACAGTCCTAACATATTTCTCTTCATATCAAGGAATATCAGAGGTGGTTTTATTTTCCAAGAAATTTTACTAATTGCTTCCAGTCATTGAGAAAGTTTATTATCTCCTCTCTGCTATTATTTACTAACCAGCCACATCCATTTCTACAGCCTATCCTTAAACCACCAACTAAGAATAACGCAGTATCCAAATGCTGCAATCTTTTGCTGGCATGCCCTGACACTTAGCAGCATCTCCTAACGCTCATGTGTTAACTCCCAGTGTAGAAGGTGCATACTGTGGCAAGAAGAGTCTGAAAAATTTCTCACTAGAAGCTGTCACAATACTCAGCAAACTGGATCTGCATTCCTTTTGCTGCACAGTGCTAGATTCATGTCTCAGGCTCTGCTTTTCTAAACTGACTGTAGAAGCAGTGGACAAACACTTCAACCTCCTCAAGAAAGAAATGCCTCACACTCCATCTGGCTGATCATTAAATAATGAGATTTCATCCTCTTCTGTCAGCTCCGGATGGGAAGTGGGGATTTCCATGCCATTCCCGGAAGGCAGATGCTTGCGTCCCCCCAGGCCATGGCTGCAGTTGGCAGTCCCACTGAGGTCAACAGAAGGATCAAACACCCCTACCCTCTATGTCACCCCATTGGGTAACACATCATGTGGTCCAGCAATGACTTTTGCACCCGTAGCACTTCCATCTCTGTTAAATAATGGGACATCCGTGTGTCTGGCTGGCACCTTTCCCAAACACAAGGACATTTGTCCTGGGCCCATTAAAACCTTCCTCTTCATTTTAATGGGTTTTAAAACAAAATTAAAGAAAGCCCCATGTAACTTCAAACTACACACAAGTGCAACTGAAAGAACTTGAAATTCAAACTTCTGTTTATAAATAATTAGTTGAATTTAAATAATCAAAATGAAACACATCGCTTTGAGTATGTATCATAGCTTGTGTATAAATACACCTATTGAGATTACAGGTTTTTGGCAGCAAGTTCTATGTTAGCTAAGATTTTATTCTGTAGCTTCAACAAACAACTGAAACCATGTAGACTGATGTTTAGTATATTTCAGATCCTCAGTTGCCTTAGATATTTCTTCTAGACAGCATCTGAAGCCAAGGCTTCTGTTCATCAGTCCAAGAAGAGTATTTTAATAAAAAGTATTCCAATTTATATCCTGAGCCTACCATCTGCAGATGACCCACTAAATCAAAGGTGAAAAAACCCAAATAATTCAGAGAAACAAAATTTGAGTTTTGTACTATACTTAAAGTAATATAATTACATATAATCACCTACATAGAGCTGTGAGTGTGTAATAAAATCCAGGATGAAGAACGGTGACCACTAGAATTGTATTGATAGAAAATAATTCAGTGTACTTGCAGAGTACAGGATTTGAAGTAAGAGCAGAAATTTGTCTGTTCGTGGTAGTAAGTATCTGTTACATGCTTTGTAAGTCAGAATCAGAATTAAGGAGATGGTAAAATCCAAATGAAACAGCAAGGCTCGCATGAAGGAATGCAGACAGTAAAGCTTTTATGTTCTGGTAGACAGGATGGGAAAGGATAGATTTCACAGTAATTCTCACAAAATCAGAGGGGAATTTAAGTTAAAGGGGATCTGTATAAATGGCTGATCCAATGTTCTTCTCAAAGCAAGGCTTAACTCCAGGTTAACTACTGAACATCTTCAGGATCTTGGCTAGATACATTTTGAAAATATCAAAGGATGGAGATACCACAGCCTCTCTGCACAACCTCTCCCAGCATGTGTCCCCCTAGGTGAAGAGTTCTTCCTTACAATGCAGTAGGATTTCCCCTTGCTGTTACTCATGTCTGCTGCCTCCTGTCCTTCCAACGGGCAACTCTGAAAGAAGTCTGGCACCATCTTTATGCCTATTCCTGCCCTATTCAATAGTTCTAGAATCAAACAACTCTTGATAAAGCCTTGGACTTTTTTGACATAGAGGATGCAAAACGCCTTAAAAATGTCCAAGCTCTATTTCAGCAAGTTAGCTTGGATATCACTAACACTTCAAATGCATCTATATGTCACTTACTACAGGCCATTCTCCCTGCCAACAAGTTTAGCACATGTGAGACTTGAGGTTGTCATTGCTACATTTTGTGTAGTATCCCAGTTAGTTTATTTATACCTAGCTGAAGGCTCTTAATGGTTTTGTTTGGTCTAGGCATCTTCCAGGAAAGTTCAGATATTAAAGATCTTTTCAAAAGTTATCATTCAGTTATTGCTTCATTAAGGATGATAGAAAATTAAGGACTTCAGGGAAAATAAAGATTCATTTGAAGGCCAGGAAGGGAGAATGGTATGTGAAGCTGATCTAATAAGAAATTGTAGGAAGGTTTTCATATAAATATTATAAAAACATAGCAACATTTCACTATATATTACTAATGAAAGGAAAAAGTAGTCCTTAACAATAAAAGATGGCAAGTAACTGTGAGATCAACCAGCAGTATATATCCCCAGAGCCAAGGAGCAGGGACCAGGGGCAAAATGATACATGAGCATCTACCTAAAATTGAGAAATCACCTAAATTGCCACTGAAATCAAGTAGCTCGTAACGGAATACATGTGTTAGGAACCTATATAAGGAAGTCTGGAGTAGGGTATTAAGAAAGTATACTCTGGATGAAGCTGTTCTACATCTCTAAAGAGACAAATCTACATGTGTTTATAGAAATGGTAAGGGTTCCATTTGTATAAAGATTCAGGCTTGGGACAGAGACAAGAGTAAATTTACTTGAACAAAATTCACTTGAATTTCATCACAAACCTGAGGACACTCCTGCTAGATAGTTCATTAATTTCTGACCTTTCCTAGTAAAGTGATAGCTGAATCCATGCCTCCAGACTATTTCAGTCCTTCCTATTTTAAAGGTTATCTATGTTTAAGCCAATTCATTTAATCAAAACCATTCATCCATTTCTGTTGATTTTTCAACTTTTTCTCAAAGATTTATTTTTTCACATTGCGGGCTAAATTGTAATTTTCTTGCTGCAAAAAAAAAGTTTTCTCAGTCGAAGTAAGAACAAGCAAGCTTCTCATTAGCAACATGAAAAACAGAAATAAATCTAGACTCATTTAAAAAGCAGGCTATAATCTTTTCTAACTCTTTCCATAACCCTAAGGAAGCCACATTTCCCAAGAGAACATCTGAGATAATCCTTGAATATTAAGAAATGAGCAGAAAATGCAGGGGATCTGGCAGGCTAATTGGAGAGAGCAAGAAAGAATTGAGCACCTGGGAAAGAGACATGCTTCAGCATTCATTAGACTGGCTGCTATTTCTCACAATCTGAAAAAAACCAAGCATTCATCACTTTTCATTCCTCAGTCACACACGTGCTTCTGAGAGTTTTATACAACAAAAAAAAATCTGTTTAAAAAAAAACGTATTTCAAGTACCTGATTGTTATATGAACAGCAGGCTCAGTTATGAAATCTTGCCGAAAGTGTTTAGAAAATAATTTTTGAAAACAGCATTCAGGATGACAATTGTACCACAGAAATATTGTATTTAATAGCTCTCAGTAAGTTAATACTGTTGTTCTTGATCTCTACCTCTTTAGATGAAAATGTCTGATTTTGGCTTACTACTCGAAGTGGTAGGAACACGTTTTCTAACAAAGAAGTGTTGGACCATTGTCCTCTTAAAACACGGAGCTTTTGTGCTTTTGTAAAATTTCACTGGGAAGAAGTGCAACTTTTCCTCCATTGTAGAAAACGTGTGCCGTTTGGAGAAGCTGATTTCTTTCCAATTAAATACTCTTAGAAAACACAGTGAAAAATTTTTTGTGTTTCCTTCTCAAGCAGCTGCAGTTCCAATGCAACCAGTTATTCACAAGTCAACTGAGGTTGCTCTGGAGAACTGTATTCCCGCTTCCTAACATCTCAAAAGACCAAGCTTAAGTAATATTTTTTGCATAGGATAGCTTATGATTTTTTCCTCCCTCTTGCTTTTGGAAAATGCTTTGAAAATTTGGGACTGTGCACCTCCCCATGGAGTGAAAATGGAAGAGCAGATGGCCACCATGACATCTATCTCCCTCTTTGGAGGGTCCTGCTCCTATGTGTAATTGCTTATGCTGAGAAAACTTTTCTTGTGAAGCTTAGTGTATGTGTTGAAGCACCACTAGAGAGCTGGGCATTACTCCCTCACCATCAGGCAATGAGGAAAGGATTTAATGCTTTGTTAAAGATCTCAAGGCCTGCTATAGTAGTAGAGCAAGTGCTCTTTGAGCTCAAAAAGAGGAAAGGGGTTTGAAAAGATGTTTCAGTGCTTCCTTTGAGCTTAGCAATACCCCAAAAAACTTCAATAAAACAGGAAGGAAGCCTAAACTTTACATACACATGCATGTGTATAAGCTCGCTCTCTCTCTGTCTTTGCATGTATAAATTTGCTCACATATATAAATGCCCCCCAAAGCTATGATATGATTGAGCTTTCTAGGCTAACACTAACTACTACTCTTTAATCGTAATCTAGTTCACAGGTGAACTGTCTCTTCTGAATTTCTGAGTTTTGCAGGAACAACAGAGGAAGTTTGTGTCTGCTTCCAGCATTTCCATGTGAAACATAATGACCAGCTAAATGCTGATTTTGATAGTCTTAATTCATATTTTTAGCATGTGTAATGGCACTTTTCATATACCAATAATTAATTTTTCCTGAAAAGCTGTCACAAACAAATTAAGGTGGGTATATCTCTCTTCCCTTGTTTCTCATCCCAGCCACTAGCCTCACATGTTAATTACAAGCAGAGAGCACAGATGACACTATATACTCCATAGCATCTGCTCAGGCCTTAATTAATCCAACCTTCAAGCAGTCCCCATGACAACAATGCTCAACAGACTCCCCTGACTCGGAATATTCAATAGAGCATCTTACATTACCTATTTTATTCAAATAATAGCCACAGAATTACTTCTGTGTTCGCAATGTAGTGTCAATGTTGATGGGAACAGAACAAGTCCTTGCTCTACTTGACCCCTCCTCATGCATTACCTCATTAGAATGTATAATGGCATTCAAGCTAAGTTGCATTAAAGCAGATATGCCTTTTTTCAAATCCTAGAAAGGAGCTCATTAGCACTTTTTTATGTTTAAAAGGAACTCTCGGGATTCAGAAAAATGAATTGCTATGCTGTGCCTGGAACTCATATCTTAAAGGCGATTATGAAAGTATCAATGATTAAAGGTATTTCCCTGGTGTATTTCCTATCTCTCTATTCCTGCAACCTTACCATCTTAGGCTCCAAACATCTGTTTTGGCAAGGTGTAATTCTCATTATTTAAATTTTAAGGGGGGATGAAGTAACAGCAGCTCTTATAACTAATGGAAGAGCTTGTTAATACAGTTATTGGCTGGGTAAGGGACCCTCAGTTTTCAGCTGCACTCTCCCTAGATGTGTTGAACAAACAACAGGCTGGATGTTGCCACCACAACAGTATCAGGCAGATCTGCCAGCCAGGTGGCAGGACGCCCTACTTCCTAGGAATGAAATGTTTGTCTCAGCCCCCTGGTGAGGGCACTCCTGATGGCCAAAGGCCAGGGGCAACCCATAGCCAATCCTGCCTCTCCCATAGCCAGCATGCCACTGGGAAGCTGTTTGAATAAAACCTCTTAGGCAAGCTTCAGGGAGGGAAACATAAGCTGATCTCTGCTGCTTTCCACCTCATACGTGCCCAGCAACCCCCTTGATGTGGGACAGAAGTGAAAAGAGAGCAGCTGAGAACCCCTGTGTCCATAGGTCAGGTTCTTCCCTTGGTGGAACTGCAGCAGCATGCTTCATGGACCCAGAATCACACTTACCAGTTTTCACCCTGTAAACCCACAAACTATCCCTGTGTAAAAAAAAAAACAAAACAAGCCAACAAAAAACCAAAACAAGCAAACAAGCACACAAACAAACAAACAAAAATAACCCAAAAAATATGATGAGTGACTTGAGAAGGGATTTGAGTATATCAGCAGATGGAGAGGATGCAGGAGGCAGCTTCAGGCACCAGTAATGAGTGGATGGAGGGCACATTGGCTTGGAAAATCTCTGAGTGTTTGCATCTCACACACTGTCATATCTTTCCTCTGAGTATTAAATTACAACCTTAAACACTGACAGCATACACACAGAGTTGAAAAGAATTATTTGCTATTGTGTGCAGACAACCATGTTGCTCTGAAGGTATGTACAAATTAAATGTTAATCTGAGTCCAGGGATAATCTAATTATTGCTTCCTTTTGAAGTAAGAGGAACAATATTTACCGAGTAAATTATGGACCTCAAAAGGTAAAACTTGCTTTGAAGATTAAACAACACACATGTTGTTAGTTATTACAGCCATACTTGATCCTTGATGCTTGGTAAAAATTTTAATGAATTTTAAATTTTCACAAAGGTATTGCATTTCAGAAGGCACTACTTCATATTGTTGTCAAATGTCTTTTAAGGGTACTTGAAATGGCAATGCAACAGAGAGCACCAAATATATGAGAAGCTGCTTGTGCGATATGTGTAGTGCACAGCTACTCTGCAATAGAGAAGAAATCCTCATTTTAGCATAGAGGGGACACTGGCAGCGTGGGGAACCTATCCCCACCACCATGGGCCAGACTACTGGGCCAGCTCCCCACATGCTCATACCTCTGCTCTTGGGGAGAAGAGCCATGGCCAGACGCCTGGTGGAAAGGGCCCAAAGCACCTTGGGTCTATGTTGGCGGGATGATCGCAGAGTAGCGACGGACCTAGAGGCAAGACTTGGCACTTCCAGCAGAGTTCAGCAGATCTGATGGGATCAGACAGTGCAACCTCACACTTCTCCTCTGATAGTTGTGTATCCTTAGTCCATGAAAAGCCTTTCCATGTGTTGTGGTTTAAGCTCTGCAGCAACTAAACACCACACAGCCACTCACCCACTGCTTTCCCACCTCTCTACTGTGAGATGCAAAGGAGAGTCAGAAGGAAAAAAAAACC
This sequence comes from Baryphthengus martii, assembly GCA_013396935.1. NCBI lineage: Eukaryota > Metazoa > Chordata > Aves > Coraciiformes > Momotidae > Baryphthengus > Baryphthengus martii. The sequence goes on from VWZK01001514.1 coordinate 44,095, forward strand.
CATGGGTTGAGATAAGGACAGTTTAATAGAATAATGCAAAGAGAGCTGAAAAAAACAACAGTAATAATGATAACACTAATGAAACAACATATAAAGAGAATGATGAAAACAGAGAGGCTCTACCAGTTTCCAGGATGCACTGTTCTTGTCCTGACCACTAGAAAAAAATGAAACGGGTTGAAAACATGCACCCTCTTCACCGGCCAGCCCTTCACTTATATAGCAGTCATGACATCAGGATGGTATGGAATATCCCATTGGCTGGTTCAGTTGTTTATCCTGGCTGTGGCCCCTCCCAGCTGCTTGGGCCAGCAGCTGCTTGTGAAGAATAACCCTATCCTAGATGAACCCAGGACATCATGGATGGAGATAATCCTTCCCACTACCTGGCTGTGAATTCTTGCACTACATTAAACCTAGTCCTTCATATTCAGCTTTACTTTCAGCACTAGACCTACCTAGTAAATTAACTACATACTAAACTGTAGTTAACAAAACCCTTGATAAAATAATAACACATTATTGCTATAATAATGTAATTTCATAGTATGCCTATATGGATATTTTTCATCAGTAACTCCATAAAAACAGTACAGATGAAGAGGTTTCCAGTATTTCTTGTGCTATTTATTTCTCCAGTCACTCCTTTCTGAGTCTGTATCTCTTTTTCTGACAGTTCATAATCTGAGTTTGAAAAATATCATGTTGAAGTGGAGCATTTTGTCCAGGACTTTCAGGCCTGGATTCAGGTCTTCTTCTTCTAAACATCTGATGGCCTTCAGATGTCTTTTATGTTCAGGCCCATCTCTGTAATTACTCTAATCGCTGACAGAAGTTGTAGAAATAATAGGTTGGAAACATCTGAGAAATGTTTAGGGAAATGTGTCTATTTATCAGAAGGTAATTGGAAAATGAAGTGGTGAGCACTAATTGAATTACATTTAATTGAAACTGTAGATAGAAGGATTGCATTCTGGGAAATTTCAGTTGCCCAGATGTTCCGAGCTCCCAGTTTCCCAGAAGGAATAATATCTTGAGTTTGGTGTTTGTAAACCATGCTCTGTTAGTCATATTCAGAATATTTAAGAAGCATGGAGAAGTTGGAGTCCCAGCCGTCTCCTAAGGTTTTTAGTTCATGAGTGTCCTGCAGGACAAGCAGAAGTGACTAACTCCTCACAAATAAATTAAACTGTTTCCCCTTTTTTTTAGTGGTCTCATGCAATGCTGATATATTGTCCTTGAAAGCTGTTATCTTGATCTCTTTGAAGAATTATGCTGTAAATCACATGAGAATAGATGGAGTTGGAATTAGAAATGGAACCATTTCTGCTATGCAAACCGAGATTTCCAGCAAAACATCTGATGCATCCTACCCTTTGTCAATAATTACTTTGTATTGTGAAATACGGTTCAGCACTCAGCATTCATTTTACGTGCCAAAAGTGGTTTCTCAGGGCTGTAAGCCACCTTTCATAACCTACATAAAGACAGACACCAGAGAGATTAAAGCCTCCGGTACCTAGCAGGTACCTATCAGGTCAGAGGAGTGACCTGACCACTGCACGGACTCGCCCAGGGCTCCACCACTTCATTGTGCATCAAAGCAGGGTTGAATATGCAGTCACCTCCCAGCACAACCCATGACATCAGCTTCAACAGCGCTGAGTGGCTTGGTCCTCCCACAGTTATGTTGTCTGGATTACCAGGCTGCCAGGACTGCTCAGAAGACAGTCATGGACCAGCCCTAGAGCTGGAACCCTTCCCTTTGTATCCACTATTCCTGTTAAGGGTTACCTGAAGGAACATGCCTAGTAGCTCACCTGCAATATCAGCAAGCACCAGCAGTTTCTCAGGATGTTCACTCCTCGTCTGTGCATCAGACATAAGCAAGTTTTGCCTCCGGTACCCTTGAGTTTCACCTGATGGTAAAAATATTCTGCTGTGCCAAACATCCAAAAATATCAACCATGCCCTCTAATCTGGAGCTTTAGGTGTTTACTGAGGACTTATACTTAAAGAAAGTTAACTTAATAAATCTTCCTTCAGAAAGCCTGGACAGCAACTGGAAAGTAATCTGATGTGCTCAAAATCTGTCCCACAGCATTCAACAGCAGCAATAGGGTTTCCTACAGTGTCATGACTTACTGCTCAGACATTTTGCATGGCTGTAGTATAGATACCAAATGAAGGTCAGTTGAGAAAAGGACATAATTTCCATGGTGGGACAGTCTTCAAGATACCTAGAAGAAGGAAGGGAATCTTACAGATACAGCTTTTTCTGTTCATAGGGCACCTATCTAGAAGCACTGCTAGATCTCAAAGGAAAGGACTGATTTGATGTGTGCTTCAAAGAAGGCCACACCTTAGCTTTGGATCCTCAGTCTTTCCCTTGCCTGCAGCATTGACACTGTCCAGCCCTCTTTGCAACATAAGCTATTTTGATGATACTCGAGCACCAGGCACTTGAAGATAATTTTATTAAGTATGTGCTACCTGGCCAGTTCACATGGTGGCTGCACACAAGTTTAAAGGCACACCACAGCTGGTTACATGAGACTCTGCAAAGGAAAGCAACATCAATAGAAAGGCAATTTCACTCCTTCCCATGTTTTTATTTTCAATGATAATCGAGTATGTCACGCTGAAACCTTGCTCTTTATGTCGGCGTATAGGAGCATGTCATCAACAGCATAAAAAGTTGGAGAGAGGCCCCAGAGGATAAAAATGTTTACCCTTCACAGACTGAAAGCAGGAGATGCTCAGTCAGCACAATTAAAGCTATTTTTCTCCCCCTGGCTGCCTTTGTATCTGGATTGAGCTTGGTTTGACAAGTTTATAATTGACTACAACAGCTCATTGTAGCATTCATTCAGCAATGTTAGGAGAATTCTGTGCATGTAGGAAAAGAGGAAAATTTTAATCTCAAGTGAGGTTTACTTACTTTAACCAGGAGTTACATCAGTTTATCACATTTCTTGTACTTCTTGAGCAAGAAAGAGTAGGTCTACAGATTGGCCAGAGCATTCTCAATAAGCTGAACATGTGGAAAGCAGGCATCTTATTTGTTCACTTGCATAGGAGAGTACGGGACTCATATTGGTCTTGACAGGCTGTTTTCAGTCTGCGGGATTGTTCATCTGTGCAGGGTTCTGTTGTTAGCAGTGGTAACCCAGGTTAGTGAAAGGTTCACAACTCTGCATAGCTCCTCTAGGCATGGTTTGGCAGTTTTAGAGAAAGCTGATAAGAATGTTCCCTTGGGTCTGTTAAGCAGCCTTCATAGGAGAAGGTCTTTGTTTCGACTTGCATGCTTCACTGTCACTTTTGTAAATATCTGATCCTCGCTCCATTTGGCACTGGATTTAAAAAATACAGCATCTAACAAGTTCTCAGATTGTCAGTCTAACAAACAATGTGATAGTTGCTGATTTTTTTTTCTCCAAATGAAAAACCTTGTTCCATGAAGTACTACAGAAAACATCCCAAGGTACAAAACACTCTTCCTACCCTCTCTATTTTTTCATGTCTTTTTTTCCTCGTCCTGATCTCCACCCAGGATATTTCAAGACTCAATCTCAAAATTTGGCAGGTGTGGCAGACCTCCATGTAAGGGGTGGGAACATCCTTATCTGAGACTGAGTAAGCAAGGAGAAAAGGAAGGCACTTCTGCATAGCTGATCCTCAGGATAGGAAACATGTCTTTCTGGGAATTCGGGAGCTAACTACTGATGTGGATAAAGCAGCTGCTAACACCGCTCTACATGTCAGTGAGAAACATTGACATTCCCAGATGACTTATCTGAACCATACCACCACCACGACCCACAAACCACTTGCAAGTTCCTCCACAATCTTTTGTCTTTGGTCATCTCCTGATAGAAGAAATCTTGTAATCTATTTTCTGATGCACTTTGGTAGAACAAAGGGCTATATTAATGAAAATACTTCAGATTAATGCCAACAAGGTTATTCTTTGAGACTTTTTTCCTTACATTGAAGAAATTAAACACTATGGTTTCACATCAGCCTGATAAAGGGAGCCTTTATGCAAAATTCAAGCCATTGAATTCAGGCCATCCTCACAGTCTTATCTCAGAACCTGGCAGTAAGTAAGACAGGAAAACCTTTTTTGGAGGTTAATATGTAGCTGTCCTTATAACTAAGATCACCAAGAATATATACAGCTACTTTTGCAGTGCTTTTATACACAGCTCTTTAGTAGGGATGAGGAAAAAAAAACAATTGCTCTCTATGCTGTTTCTACCTCTGTAATACAAACTGGGCAGAATGAAAGTCTTGGATGGGAAGGATTTGGGGTTGGAATTCTTTTCAAACAGAATATTCATTAGAAGGTATCCAAGTAGTCATGCTATTTCCCCATTTGTCATCAAACGCATATGGAAATCTGCCTCATTTGCGCTCTGCTTTCAAAATTCAGTTAGAGCAAGCTGTACATGTTACTTACCACAGTACAGCCTCTTTGCTTTTCTCTGAGTGAATACCATGAACATGATTTTACTGGTGTTATGGCACATTACTACAGAATTTGCACCTACTTGATTAAGAAGCTGTGAAAAAGCATACTTTTTTAACCTAAATAGGTGGCATATAAATTAGTGCAGCCCACAGGGCATTCTAACTAAAATGATTCACATTCATTACATGGCAAACATTAACATATTCTTTCTTTAATCACTTTAGTAAACAATCATTGGAGAGTTTTGCTGAAAGCCTAATCTGTATTTAATTTAGTCATTTGAAAATTACAAGGATGAGCTTTGTGAAAAATCTCTTTAAAATGCAGCTAAATGTGTTGTTTACCTTAATACTCAAACAGCAGCCAAGTGAAGCATTTGTTCTATTCTGGCCTCATTCTATAAATGACTGAAGGCATAAATCCAAGGTTCTGAATCCACTGTAAGCTTGAGCCCTTTATGAATTCCTTCTTTACCATTTTTATAAATTTGTTGAAAAAAAAAGCTTTGTTGTGAGTTTCTCTTAAGAATCTCTCCAAGTTGTTAGATATAACAGCTTTACTAGCATATGACATTAAGGAGAAAATGCTGGACAAAGTCTAGGAATTACAGTAAAGAAATCCCCCCTCTGTTAAATGATGGAAGAAAGTCCAAAGAAGGGAAAAAAAACGCCACAACAAAAAGAAAGCCCAGTGCAGTGGAGATTTGCAGTACAGCAACTGTTTCTTTAATTTAAACATTGAAATGAACGCCTAAATTAGGTCTTGAACTTTCAGAGGCAAGATGCCTTGAGAAACACAGCAAAAAGAAAGCACAATCTATGGGATGAGCTAAAAATAAAAACAGGAGGCCTTGCACATAAGCTCACCTCAAAATAATGCAATAAAGGTGAAGTGGAGAGCTTCTGAACATACTTTTCTAATTAAAAAAAAAAGAAGACAAATCATTACTATATGTCTAGTAATGACTGAAAATGCAGCCTGATAAAATGGCTAAGTCTCATTGGAGCTGCATTTAAATTCTGCTAAGCATTAAGAAATGCCCAAATCATGGACAGAATTCAGGGGTGCATAATATATCTTGTTATAAAGAGCACCTGCCGAGAACATAATGGCCTATAGTTGAAACATTTTCTATAATTAAAATACCTAAATCTAGAGGCCACCTGTTTCCTTTTGCCTTCCTCAAGTGCCAGAAGAATTACTGTAAACACAGGTGAGCAAAATAAGATGCTGTCTGATGTTAGGGGACTCAAGGAATTTGCACAACAGCTGAAGTCACAGCCAACTGCTTTTCAAGTCCCAGTCCCTCAATTAAACCTGATGAGAGAAGCAGTATCCTCTCTTCCTCTCCCACTGGCAAGCTGCGTACATGGGAATTCCCACACAGAGCTGGGACAGCGGCTATCCATCCAGCAGCTTGGGTTTGACAGTAACCAGTACCAGATGCTTCAGCGAAGGAATAATAAAATGTAGAGAGAGTAATTGTGCAGAAAACTACCCAGTTTTTTCCTATTTCCCACTGGTCCTTGGGCAATGCACATATCCTGGGATATACTGCAACTGGTAAAATAGGGAGGCTGTGGACTGTCCTTACTCCAGGTCCCCTAAGAGAGGCTGGAGTCCCATTTTAATTTTATTCTAACTGTGAAAATTGAAGAAGGTAAGAAGACATATTAAAGAAGTGCTGTCAGGTGCACATGAGTCTTGAAGGCTGGAAATAGACACTGGAAAATACATCTGCAGGCCTGGATGACACTTTCCCTAATGACATTGGCACAGCAATTAATATCAGCTAGGAATAAGACCTCGCTCATTAAGAAGGACAGTTGTTCAGTTGTTAGTCTAAGACACTAACTGAACAGCTAGTCTGGTAGCCTGGTAGGATGCAACTCAGAAAGCTCTGCTTTTGAATATTCCCAATAGCGCAGCAGTCCCTGTAAGAGGACCCGCTACATCATGAAACCCTTGCTGAAAAAAATCTACTATCTAAAACTCTGCCCCTGAAAAAGATTTTGTGTAACACAAGTCTTAGAGGAAAATGGAAACCATATGACACGTGGAGTTTATCCAAACAAACAGGCATGGGCAATTCTGCACTCCTTTGCCCCATGAGATGGGCAGATGTGAGGCAGCTTTGATCCAGAAGCTGTGCAGTTGCATCCCTGCTGTGCTGCTGACAATCCCATCAGCCACACTAAGCAGCACCTGGCCAGTCCAGAGGGCTGCCCACACGCGTTTGAATAGGCATGTTCTTGGTTTTGCCAGCTGAGGTGCCTGGAGCACAGTTTTGGCTGCACTGGACCAAGGCAGGTGCATCTGCAGCAGGACAAAGTGTGAATCAGGCAAGGAGATCTTACTCTTTTTCCTCCTATTTTCAAACTTCTTTGGAGGACCTGCCAATGAATCAAACTTACAGTTTTGCAGAAATGCACAGAATATTTATTCAATTCATCAGAAGTGTACAAATATTTCTGAAAGACAAAAACACACAAAACAGGTCTTGGTTTCTTACTGCCTAATGCACAGATGATCCCACGAATCTGAAAGCAGGAAGCTACCTGGTTCCTACATTGCAAAGCAGTGGAGTTTCATAGCAGTCCAATTAACCAAAAGCCTACTATTTTTCCTCTTTCTCTTCTTTTGATCAGTGAGATGGTTTCATCTGATAAATTTTAATGTGTAGGGGCACTTACTGAAATGAGGCACAGTTATAATACAATAAAAACTTACAACATCTCTGCACAGAAACAGTACCAAAATGGTGATATGCTTTGGGACTTAAACAAACACTTAAAATAACGCAATTATGTTTGAAAACATTTTTAAAAATCCTCTTCTGAGCAGTTCCTGAGCCAGGGGATAAGGAAAATGACCCAGTAATTAAAGGTACATAACACATTCCAGTGAAGACTACAGCTATCGTTGCTGTTTTCTCATGTTATGTCATAACCGTCAGAAGGTTACTGATCCATACGTTGACATCTCACAGAGCAAGCCCATCTTTCATAGTTTGCCCTTTTGAAATGAGGAATGAAGAGAAAATCAACACTAGCTTTCACAGCTCTTGGTGGTATCTTTACAATTTCAAAATGTTAGGTATCCCCTGCTATCTATTGCTTTTTGCTAAGCATTTGAAATTACGTCATAAATTAAAGATCATAAAACAAAGGCTTCAGAATAACTTAATTGTTATATTTATCATGGGAAAAATCTTGCATTGAATATTATATCCTATCCTTAACACCATTTGGTCATACAGGGTACAACTATGGACATTTAGAAAAGCAAACACACCTATATTTCCAAAGTGCTACCGACATTAGAAAACAAGTCATCAGAGGTAAACAATCCCCTCCTCTACTCTGCCTCCACTCTCTGCGTCTTGCAGGCTCTGAGGCTGGTGGCTCAGCAGCAGTGACTCTACCCGTGGCAGCTGGATGGATCCCTGGTTTGGAATACTTGTCTGGGGACTCCAGGTCTGTGATACATTCAGATCTGTAATGCACAAGAGAAGGACATGTGACAATCTATCTCCCTCCATAACCACGCAACAGTAAAGAGCAAATTCTGACTTTCACTCGCACCATTTTCTAGTTTGCTGCATCTGTACAGAAAGGAAAACACTGCTGTATTGCAAATTATACTACAGCCTGGTGAGAGGTACCTTTCACAAATTTACTGAAATCTTTTTAAGTCTGTTCACTGTCATCCAGAGGATGATCACTGTCACTATTTTTACAATAAAAGAAATTCATTCCCATACTTCACTAACCAGACACACAATAATGGAAAGGCATAAATGCTGTTTCCATCATTATACAGAATTTTATTTGTAAGTCTTCCTTTTACAGATGAAAAAGAATCAACTGAGTAAATCCAGTTAAGTCTACTTGACTGGCACTTGCAGTCTGTAACAGATATATAAACATGTAGCTTTTTCTGCCAAGTTCATGTGTGTTTATTTGCACAAACTACCTACTCTACTCTTATCTCAATCCTTGAGGTGTGATGTAGAAATAATACTTGCACCCAAACACTGAGAAATTATTTCACTAGGATCTTCATTTCTTATCTATTCAATTTTCTCCTGCAAGTGCAGAGAATCGGGCACTTGTGTTTTTCAATGCTGAGTTCTAAATGCTTTTCATATAATGCCAGGTTGAAAGGGACCTCAAGGATCATCTGGTCCAACATTTAAAAAAACCCACAATAATAATTAAAAAAAATAAATTAAAAAATGGTTTAAGTGAGATGGCCCAGTACTCTGTCAAGCTGAGTCATAAAACTGCCCAGTGTAGGGGAGTCCACAACTTCCCTCGGGAGACTATTCCAATGTTTAATTATTCTCATTGTAAAGAATTTTCTTCTGGATGCCAACTGGTATCTCTCCTGGTGCAACTTGCAACTATGATTTGTGCACTACTTAAAAAAACTCAAATAAACCCGTGGTTTTATTTGCTCCCTAGTTAGCTTTCAGTACCACTTCAGGTCCTCAGGAACTACACCTCTGTAGTTGGCTTTTCTACATTTATATTTCTGCAATGCATTTTTTACCATTTAAAAAAAACAGCATAACAAGGGAATGTGCACCCTCATACTTAGGGATGAGAAAAGTCTGCAACGGACAGGCAGAAATACTTTCCACGGTAATCATGGCCCAACCAACCTCTGCTGTTACATCAGGAGAGTTAACTTTTCATTCCTCCCTCTGCAGAAAGCACTCTGCAGGAAGAAGGGGAGCACAGCAAACACACACCCCCCCACAGCACAGGTAACGCCAGAAGCAAGCAAAGCCAGCACTAGTGTCCTTTGAGCCTTGGCCATTCATGTAGAGAGCTAAAAAGATATTTCATGCCTGCTCTGGTCCCTACACATTTTCATATGCATGTGAACCTATTAGAAAGGAGATAAGTTGATTTTTTTTTTTTTTTTTTTT
>VWZK01001514.1:53526-64111 GCA_013396935.1 Baryphthengus martii
TTTTTTTTTTTTTTTTTTTTTTTTTTTTTTACCACACCATGTCACTCTGACTGGTGGCAATTTAAAATGACACCTGCTCACATTTAGCATTCCCTTGATGCACGTGGCTTTTACCAGTCTTGTTCATTGAGGCAGGAGCTTAAGGCAAAACAAGCTTGCTGGCACTCTACAAAGCTGGGTGCGCCCTGGCTGCTCCCCGCCACAAGGTGCATGGAGCAGTGGGAGACGATTCTGCAACGGGCACGGGGGAACACAGTATCACTGCCTTTGCTTTCAGCATCCTCTCTGATAGTCACACAGCTGGAGGGAACAAACAGGCTTTGCGGCTTTGGCTTCTAGCGTAAGCCAAATGTATGTCATACCTGCTACTGAGACTGCAGGGTCAGTGGCAGAGGCAAGGTATTTATAGACAAGTAGTGCTTCCTTATAGTGGGAAGACACGGGTCGTTATGAAAGTTAATCCCAAATTCCTTTTCTGTTATTGTTTTACATGGGATTTAAAGGACTGAGTTTCATTCTTGGTGAAAATCCAGAGTAAGTCTTGATTGATCCAGAGTTATTTGCAATATATAACAGAACAGGATTTAGCTCCTTAATCAAAAGCTCTGCTTTGGTCAAGATAATTTTTGCACTTAGTACTTTTTGATAGCCTTATTAGAAAAAGATTACAATTTGCATCAACAGAAGAAACTAGAAATATCCTGCACCTGCTTTTCTTTTATGGAAACTGGATACTTCAGTTTTATTTATTTATAAGAGCCCTACCAGTGAAAGGTCCTCAACCTCTAAACACTTCTATTTCGGGGTGATTTTACCTGCATTAGTATTCCTTTCAAGTCCTATAAGTCCATTCACCTTAACCAAGTTATGTGCATAAGAATACCAGCCAGTAAGCACTTATTTGAAAGATCTGTTTTTAACGTTTATGAAGTATGTAATTGAAGAAGCCTAATTACAAATTTGAAGAAACCCAGAAAAGAAAAACACCTTACATTTTCCACCATCAAAACTAAGCAGTAATTGCTTCACCAATTAAAACAGTAACTGTTTCCAAACTATTTCTCATTAATTATTACAACTCTAAGCAGCATTGCTGAGCAGTGGAAACTGTCAGCGTTCTGGAAAAACAAATCAGATTCTGTCACTATTGACGTAAATGATTTATTTCTACTTTAGCTGCTTTTTGATTTGCTATTTAAAAAGGAAGAAGAAAAAAAAAGGTCTGCTGCATCTAGAGAACCTGAACAGCAGGAGAGCACCCAGGAGGTGCAAGTCCAGCAGCTGCTAGGGTGATGAGCAGCTTCTTGTGCTGGAAAGGTTGTCCTCTATCCAACTAAGGAGGGAAGAGGCTGGTTTTGGCTGCACGTCAGGTGGCTCTCAAGATAGGCTCTGCTTAATAAAAGCACAACGTGTCCCCGGGCCGATATACTCAGCCTGCCGCCGGGGAGGCTGCCTGCTGTCTCCCTGCCCAGTGCCATGCTGGAAGCAGCCGAGCCAGGAGACCAGCTGGTATCGCAGGCGGCTGTGCGATGCACCCCCAGAGCAGCTGCTCGGGGAGGGAGGGTGGAAGAACTGCCAGAAGTGGTAATGACGGGGAAGGGGGAGAGATCCGCCAGCCTGCACTGGTTCTTGCTATGAAGAGCAGCTACGGCTGCCAAGAAGCTTCCCCCGAGCTCCCTGGTGCAGCACGGGGAAGCCAGCTGCCCCTGCCCAGGCAGGAGAATGGTGGGAGAAGTCGTCTTCTTTAAATGTTTTCCCAAAACAGGGAAGAACCCTCCAGAACCAGCCCTGAAAGTATCAGCTGATAAGCTGCTGCCTACTAAAGATCTCCGAGAGCTGAGGATGCTCGAAAAAAAAACAAAACACACAAAAAAACCCTAAAACCCCAAACTAATCATCCATGCAGATAGCAAGGCAGAGGAGGGCTGGAGAAGGAGGCTGCTGCCCGAAAGCAACCGCCGGGAAGCTCTTCTGTGCCCTCCAGGCAGCTGGGGGCACCCACGGGAACCTCCCCACCACCTCTCTCCAGGCTCATTCTATGGTGCACTAAGCTAACATCCAAAACTCAGCATGGATCAAGAGCCAGGTAAATAAGGACCATTGACCTTTTATGAGCTTCCTTCGTCGTGACTGCAACTCACCTGCCAACATCAACCACAAAATGAGTTTTGTTTTACTTCCTTTCTTTAAATTCAGCACTTCCGTATCGTTTTTTTTCCTGCTCTATTCCGACCTGCCGAGTGATGCTCTGGCAGATTGTGCTCAGTGCAACAGCGCTCCCACCAGATCAGCATCCACATCACCAGCACCCAGCAAAAGTGGTACCACTGCTCCTGTCTGTACACCTCTTGCCAGGGCTGGACAGGTGATCTGTAACAGCACTTCAACATTCTGGGGCTGTGTAGCCTGTTCAGCCCAGCAGTGCCACACCATAGCAAAAAAATACCACTTAAGTCCAGCTTTTTCTTCTTTTTATCTCAGCTGAGACCATTTATTTAACCAAAGAAAACCCAGGCATTCCCTGTTGCCTTGTCTCCTCCATCAATTTTCTCAAAAGGAGTTAAAGGCTGTTTCTAACAGATTCTGACGGAAAGAAATTACAAATGGTCTCATGCACGCAGATACGTACTACCAAGCCCAACATTAAAAACAAACCCGTTCCCCCTCTCACCGCCTTCCATTTATCATGAGTTTAGCTCTGCTACCAAGAGGACAGATATCAGGAAACTGCAGATAGACACTGCCCCTCACCAAAAGGAATGTTTTTCTAGGCAATTTAAATATAACAGACTGCAGGCCTGCAGCACGTGCGACCAGCTTTCATGCGAGTTTTTAAGGGGACATAAGTTCTCACAACGGGGTCTGGGTCCAAGCTCAGAAAAATGACAGCTCCTGGCTAAAAACATACTAATGTTGTACATATGGTAACGGAAAAAAATGTGGCATTTTGCATCCGAGCTACCTTACCCTACCCTTCCTGTAGCATCGAGAGACAGGATTAGAGGCAGAGGTATCGCATAAACTGCTGGAAAGGTGAAGGACAAAGCAATGGCATTTGCAGGAATCTGAGATCAATACTTAACAACAAACACAATCCATGCTCATGGGAGTGGGAGAGGGAGGGGATACAAAAGCCAAGTAAATAATTCATTAGTCACACTGATTCTCACCTCCTGTCCATTGTCATAGGATGTGAGCACTTCCACATCACAGATTTTATCGTTCCTCCCTCCTCTCTCTCCCCAAGAGGATCAGAGCTCTCCAGGTAAACCTGGAGTGCCCACAGTGATGATGATGGGAAGGACAGGAAGACATTATCAAGGCCAAACTCTCAAGTCTCCGTGTTTTTAATAGAAAGATCTTCAGTTTCTCTTCTTCAGCTCTGACCCTAATTTCACAGCATCACAGCTTAATTCAAGCAGGAAGGGATCTTAGGAGGCCTCTAACTCGAACTCCTCCTCAAAGCTAGTTCAGCCCTGAGGTCAGGCTGGGTTGGCTACTCAGGGTTTTTTCTTTTCTAGCTTGTTTAGCAACAAAAAACAAACAAAAACAAAAAAATGGAGTGGAGATTTGCAGGGAACTCACCACAGATTTTGCAGAAACTGCATACATACACTGTACATAATTTGCTGTCACTTTCTGAGATGTGTCACATGTTGGCCCGCTTTACAAAATAAAATTTCATTAAATTAAGAGAATTATGCCAGGTTTGGCAACAAGTATGTTAAAGATTCTCAAAACCATTATTCCTCTGAACATAATGTATAGAACTAGGTTTGGGTTTTACCATTTATTTTTAATAACGGGTACCAGTTTTTACACCAAGTTCATCTGGACTGACAGCTGACACATCAACTTCAGGCCGAAGCTATTTGAAATGGCAGAGCTGCTGTATTTAATCCTCCCACTGGCACTCATGCATAATGCAAAGCACAAGCAGACATCTAAAAACCAGCACTAAGCCTACTGGGTCTGGAATATCAAAAGGATTCAAGGGTAACACGCTCTCATTTGCCATTATAGTTCAATAGCAAATAGAAGCCTAACTACAAGAAGCTCCACTGAAAGTCCCCACTGGCAAATCGCACAGCACCTCTTTGCCTCTAACGATGCTCCCGGTGATTTTCATGCAGATTCATTAGTGACAGCCGATTCCCCAGTGAACTTCGGGCACCTTACCTCTCTCCCTTTACTCCTAGTGAAAGGCACTATGACTGGTTTTGATTCCTTTTTTTAGTGCCTAAAACTTTCCCTATTTGTAATGGAGTTTCCATACCACAGGTTCAGTTATTTATGCAGATGATAGTTGGTGGGAGAAAGGGAGTAACAGCACTCGATCTGCCAGGGCAGCACAGTCCTTCACCCTGCAACAGCCACAACACTGCTGCTGCCACGTGGGTTCAGACCATCTGGTACAGAAAACAGGTATGTAAGCTTTGAAGATCTGACAACAATTCTCAGTGGTCACCAGGAGTCAAGATCACTAATACCATTGAGAAACTGGGCCTTCACACCTCAGTAAATCTGGTACCAGGTCTCAAAAAAAGCCACTGGAAAAAATATTTTGACCCTGAAGCTACCAAGGGAAGAGGAGCCTAATCTATTTCCCAGTTGACTGAGTAAATCAGGGAATCAATTTGAGAATTTTAATGCTGCTATTTTATTTTAACCAGCTCAACCCCAGGAAAAAGCAGCAGCTGCATTTCTTAGGCAAATAAGCACCTTCATGAATACAAAGCCTTTTTACAAAAAGCAGAAGAGCAATTAGATTGTAATAGATCCTGCGTTAATTAGTCTCATCAGCTTTTGGTGCATTTTTTTTGTTACAAGACAGAGAACAGAAAGCATTCAAAGTCTATGATGAATAAGGTCCGTACCATAACTCTTCTTCATGTCTGTGCTTTGGATTTTTGATGCTGGTAAAATTATGGGAAATGCCATTATTCTGCATGTTTTTGTTCTTTGTTTAGTTGTTTCCTTAGGTAAAACAATGAAATTCAGTTTTCACATTTTGCCTCATAATCCTTTAGAGAAGTTTGGTCTCCAGAATTGGGATCAAATTCTTGGCTAAGACAAAATTTATTTACATTTATTCCACCAAAACTGCTTTATCATAAAGCTCCAGAATGATTCCAACTTATTTAATTGATACTTGTCTTAAAGCTCCAGGTTTCGGAGTCATGTGATGATAGAGTCATCTTTTCTTTTACTAAAGCTCAGTAAACTATTTCTAACGCTGTGTTATCAAAGAAAATATTTACAAACATCTCAAGCTCAGACACTGCCAGTGATACCACTTTAACATCAAGTTCATAGCATGCCCCTAGGTTGAAATAATTTAAAATTTTAACTTACTTACATGGCTTTGTTATCAGTTGTGCTGCTTTAAAGCATACAGCTTCTAAACTGTTTTTCGTGTGCTGTTTTTTAATGCGTATCAATAACAGAGATTTAAAAATAGGTCTGACTTGAAATAATAATTTCCCTGTGCATTAAATACCCTGCAGTCTCACCTTGGCAGGGCATACCGCCTGCCAGCTGTCTGCTTCTGCTTAATATTAATTTATTTAGGTATGAATTCCCTATTAAACTGTCTTTGTGTTAAGCTTTGAAGCTTTAGATGGTCAATTACAGACAAACACATGATCCAACAGGTATTCTGCTAACAATGAACAGGTTTTATTGACCTACTTCTTTTCCAGCTCATTAAACATAACTGCATTCAACTGATCAAGAGAAAATAACCATAAAACCCCAAGAACAGCCTTCCTACAAAGGATCACAAGGAACGTGAGCAGCTGCCAGCATGGGGCCGCTGGTCCACCCAGCACAACAGCACGCCCAGGCAGGACACCTCTCCAAGGGCAGGGACGACTCCTCTGTCCACTGACAAAGAGCAGCGGGGAAACACAGGGAAACTCCCACAGTCTCTTCCTTCAGGTGTCTAATGTAGGAGTATCTGAAGTGAGCTGCAACTGTTTCCCCTTGGCCCATAATCTGCAGAAGACATTTGGCTAGCAGGCTGAAGTAAAACCAAACTGCAGTCAATGGACAACACTCTGGCTTGAGTGTTTGCTGGAGAAATGGAAATCCCATCAAGTTACAGACCCAAAGAGCATTTCCAAAGACTCGGCAGATGATGAAACGAGTCTCTCTTTCTGTCACCAGCCAGCATATCTCCACATCTCCCTTGCTCCCCTCCAGAAGATAGAAGTGGTTAGCCTTAAGCCTGAAAAAAAGTCTCTCTGGCACATGCATTCACTCCCTTTGAAACAAAAGGGGACATTTACACATCAAAACTATTCTTTTGAGCTCTCTTTTACCACAGACTGACATTACTGTGCTGATTAATTTTGCTTCATATTTTATGAATGATTTGGTTTTGTGGGGGTTTTTTTGCTGTTTTGTTTTTTTTTTAACGACAGTTTTGCTTTGAAATAAACATTAAATCAAAGACCTTGGCAAACAATTGGTTTAGACTCCAGCTTTTGGCCAGTCTTTCAGGTATAGCACAAAGAAGCGTGCCCTGGACTATGGTAAACATTTTCTTCAGCAGCAGAAGGGCACAACTCTGTCACAGAAGCCAAAAGGGCGAGGTCACTCATAAAACACTTTCAAGTCTCCTCCTGAGCGTCTTAGTTTTATACAGTAGTTTCCCAACAACAAACTAGATCCATCGCTTCCTACTCATAAAAGGTGATGACATCAAAACTCTAAGTAAGTGGCAGAAGAATACTAAGCCAATATACAGAATTGTTGCAGAAGCAAAAAAATAAGGTAAAGCACCTGTTTCAAATCAATTACAGGCTAAAATTGCCCTATTAAAGGGTAATTCTTTACAGGGTAAATTCTTCTTCTATTAAAGAAGCTACTGCTTGATGATCAACACAGGAAAAAATATGGGCATCTGTGGCAGCATATATGGGCATACAGGAGTTAGCATCTGAGAGAAGCCTCTTATCTGATAGTCACAAAGATACTTGTTCTCCTCTGAGCTCAAAACACAGGAAAATAGTTGCTAAATTTTGACTGCAGTTTGAGTATAAGCACAGTCATTTTTATCCAGTTTTAGTCAGGTTTGCAGGAAGTATATGCAACAAAGTTTTCTTCTCTCAGTCATTGAAAAGAACGTAAAAAAATGAAAGGCTCCACATTCCCCAGGTTTCGTATCACAAGCACAGAAAATTTCAGGGTGTGACTGAATATTCTGAAATAGGTACTAATTTCAACTGTTTGGTAAATGCTCTGTGAGCATATAACTGCTGTGAAAACCGTTTGCGTAAAAACCAAAGGGAAAAGTGTACATCAAAGCCAGAAAATAAATAGTACAATTATCAAATAAGCATGTGCCTTCATCCCTTCAGCCAAGTGCTTTCCTTGAGTGCACAGACTGTACTTGGATCCACTTTCCCTTCTTCTGTTCCCACTTCTCTCTGCTATGGGCAACCCTGTTTTTACTCTCAAGCCTAAATTCATCACCACCTCCCCCGTGCCTTGCCTTTGCAACAAGTTGTCTTTGCCTTTAGTTCCACAGCTGCACCACTATAGTTCCTGGCTCTGCTTTGGTCCGACTCCCTCCGATGCCTTCTCATACCCTTCCATCATGCACTGTAGCTCTGCACCAGTCCCACCCCACTACTTCAGAGACTATGCCACTTCCCCACAGCAGGAGAAAATTGATGCTATGTTTTAAAACACTCTCCTGCATTCATTTTGACCTTTAGTTTAAAACTACCTGGGTTTAATGTGGAGGCCTTTCTTAGACCTTCAGCCTCTTTCCATTGCCACCATACTGTAATGGCAAGTTCCTCTGCATAGGAGACAGCTCCTCTGCAGTTCTTGCTGTCAGTAACCACTATCCTGTAATTCTCAACTTCAATGAAAAAAAAAATAATTAAAAAAATCTCTTTTCCAAATATATCAGTATCCAAAAAAAAAAAAAAATCCCTTTTCATCCTTGCCAAATATACTAGCATACCTGTCTCATGTATTCTTTAGTGTGGAATATATTGAATGACTTTTAAAGGCACACAGGCTTATCTGAATTTTCTATGGCAGACCTGAAACAAATACAACCAAATGACATTTATTTTTGTATAATTTTGATCCAGATCTAGATCAAACTTCCAAGGTTCATTCAAGAAATTTTTGCAGGTGATTGCTGGAAGTCTTTCTATATGATTAAACTAAAACCTGCTTCCATACCAGCACCAAGGCTCCAACCCTCTACCGCCTCAACTAAAATTTACACCCAAAGGAAAGTCTTCTGTAGTGTCTGGGGAAGCGTACCAAGACACTCCATGAAATCTCCTCTGACAGTTTGGCTACAGCCAATATAATCTCTGTGGAAGGCAACTGGGTGCTCATGTGATGAATGCCAGTGAAAGACAAGACAGAAAATCTTCCTCAGTTTCTGAATAAATATTCAACAGTAGATGCTGCTGTGGAGGTTTCATATTACTAAGACTTCATTACTTTTTCACAACATGCTACAGGCCATTTCCTGGAATATGTAAAGTATTATACTAAGTAATTAAAAAGAGATTGTACTTTTCAAAATAAGCCGGACAGATACACTTAGTGATTCAGCTACATGACTTTACAGGGTGTGTTTGCATACTCAGTACCTTGCAAAATTTGATCACCCATAAACAGCTTCTCCCAGCCATTAGGATGCATCATTTATTCATACTTGTGCATCTATTTCAGGCTCCAACTCCATTACAAAACGTATACAAAACATTTTTAATGTACTAAAGCAGGGCACGCAACCAGGTCTCCACCCACAGATCACACTACCTGATGAAAACACGGACCTCCCAAAGTACCTTCCTGACATCAAAAACCAATTAGCCACACTCCTGTTTTGTGACTGCTTTTCCTGAAACATCATCTGTGGACTTGCTGCCAAAATCACAGCTCTGCACAACCCTGAGCTGGAGCTGCTTCACTGCAAATCATCTGTCGGGCAAAAGATGCCCTGCCCAGGATCTTTTGCTCTGAAATGTGCCCCTTTCCCTCTTTCTGCTTCACCGAAACCCACATCTATTAGAGTAACCATACCTAAGTAACAAATAAATCTGTGTGCAAGAGATACAGTCCAAACTATTCTAGTTTCACTGACACCAGTAATTCCATTGTCTTCAAAAACCACTGCACTGAAATTGCTGAAGCCGTAAATATGAGTAAAATGAGAAAGATTCATCCATCATCCTGTGATTGTTTAAGAAGTCTGCAGGCAATGAAACCTTGAGTATGGTGTACAGACTTACACCAACACTCCAAGTAACTCAAAAGACAGGGAAAGACAATCTCTTCACTCCATCACTTTAAAGATGTGCAGTATTTTAAACCTCCCTCCTAATCTATGAGCTCTAAATGAGAAGATACTAGAAAGAATAAAATCAGACAGGCAATATATAGGAAATTCCGTACTTACATCAGCATACAAAATAAAAAAACAGGACATCATTACCTGCCTTAATTAAAAGGTTATGCAATACTGCTGTATCTACTGTAGTTATGTTCAGAAATGAGAAAAAGTATTTTGGCATGAGAAAATTAGTAACAGAATTTAAAAAGCCCTAGTGCTGCAAAGCTGAAGGGCAGATGTTACTTGAAACACACTAATTTCAGACGACAAATAACAACATATTTTTCACTTTGGTATCACACTGCCACATGATTTAATCCATTCTGCCATCTGCTTTAAACAAATGGCAGTGTTATTCCCAAGAGGGAAAAAATACTTTGCCTGTGATTCACTTCCACCAAATAACCCACAGACACTGACATCCCATGGCAGGGCACGAAACTCAGTGTTTTGTGCTATGGAGAGGAAGCAAATTTGCTGTTATCTATTGAAGAGTTAAAAGTAAGATCTTACTTGTTTCAACAATGTGATTTTGAACTTGAGAGATGCAGGTACTAATACTACTCAACTTCATATTCTTGCATCTTTCCATTTCATTTCATTCTCGTTGCAACTTATGTTGAGCACTGAATGGGTTCTATGCTCACCTATGCAGCCATTTGTGTAAGAGTAAAAAGGATTATGCTGAACACAGAAAGGGCAATTTGGAATTAATTGCATGTTCTCAATTTGGCAACTACTCAACTGAAAAAGAGAAAAAGTTTAAAGTAGTTCAAAATATCTATCTATTTAGGAGGCTCCCTGACAAACTGGGAGCTCCGGGGTCATGTCACCCTTTACTTCTAAAAGATTTCCCTCCTTCCCTCTTCTCAAGCGAAAGAACAACAGACAGAATTCACTCGCTGTGCAGGGCAAACTGAAAAAAATGGCATTATTAAAAATATTGTGAAATACACCAGAAAAATTCAAAATAGGCAGAAAAGTATCTTCACATGCCATTCCACAGGTGCTAAGGGATTGGCTACAAAGGATGCTGTCTAAAATATGTATCGAGTGTGTGCTGTATGGGGCACAATTACATTCCATCTCAGAAGAAAAGTGGGTCAGACGTTCTCAGGAGTTCGTACAGCAACATTAATAGAAAAGTTAACTCACAACAGTCACAAATGCAGACCTGCAACGATTTTTTTTTTTTTTTTTTTTTTTTAACTG
>VWZK01001514.1:64165-134739 GCA_013396935.1 Baryphthengus martii
CAATTAAAGTAATCTTATTCAACAGAGTCCTCAGTATGGGATCCCATTAACCACCCTCATCACATAGCAGCAGTTGCTATGATTATTTCAAAAGGCCCTGAGTTACTGAGCTTTGCTCCTCGACAAAATCCTATGCTGACTTGGAACCACGGGGGAACAGCTTGTTCATCTTCATATCGCTTTTTAACACTGTAATGCAAAGCATATTTCACCTGGTTTTTAATCACACTTGCACCAGCTTTACATTGCATACTTCTGACTGCAACAAATTCATCTTACAAGAAAAGAGCCTGGTCTGTACAGCACCGTCCTCAACCCCCCTGATGCAAACATAAGCAGGTAATTTTATACAATGTTGTTAGGCCATAACTGATACTAAGCCAAAAAACTGCGCTGTTTTAACCCTCACCTCAGTTACCAACGGGAAACTTAAAACAATTAACCTGATCTACAGTTTTAAGAACAGGTTCAATACAGCAATCACCATTAGCACAATCTGACTTAAGGAATAGGAAAGGAATTCCTTATAAAGAATAAGGGAAAAAAATGAAGTTAAAGGATACTATACATTATTTCTGGGGTTTTCAGTTTTTCTATTGCAAACTAAATATTTTACATATCTAGAAAACACTTTCTTTGATGAAAAACACTATAAATGGATTATTTTGCCAAAATCATATTATCTCATTTGCTTGTATGCATACATGTACAAATTTCTGTCTTCTAAAATAGATTAAAACTACATTAGTCAAACAGAGATCTATTTTTGTTCCCTGTTTTTGCTTTTGGCTGTTTATGGAGATCATAGCTTTTTCTGTGCTCACCATTAAGACTTAAACTATATTTATCACTACATAATCCATAAAGATCCTTCATACTAACACTGAAAATGTTTTGGGAAAAAAACAAACACCCTCACACTATTATTTCAGTGCAGTTTTTCAGATCTACCACTTTTCAGTTCTATTCCTGTAGTTACACCTGAATAAAAAAAGTGAAAGACAGTACCAGTGAACAATGCTGTTCCCTTTAAAGCCTAAAAGAATTAAAATTGCACTGATTTCTGAAATCAAAGAGATGAATCCATAGGTAAATCCTTAGGCATCACTTTGGGTAGCTAACCTGACATGTCAATTAAATGCAAGAGTAATTTATTCAATTCTCAGTCTAGTCTGACACAAAACCTATACTTCCCCTGACTCCTAATTAGCCAAAGTACTTGTCTTCTTTCATGCAGATAATTTCATAACCATTAGTGTAAAGCATTAACACATTTTTCTTTCAGTCATATTTTCCTCCTGTTGATGGACACACCTTTTCTAGCGAGTGTACTTGTGCCAGTTTCAGCTTTGTGGGAACTTGCCCCAAGGTCTTTAGTACGGTTCCCTCCCATATGCATAAAAAAAAAAAAAAGATACATAATCACGATGTGAAGAATCTATGTGAAGAGACATAGGTCTTAGCTTAGAAATATGAATGGAAAATTATGCACTAGAGGAGTGCATTTGATTGTATTTATAAAGCTAAACTGCACAGTATTTAATGTACAGTAGAATGCAGCATAATTAACTCCTTGACAGTATGTTCAAGTGGTGCTTCTCATTAAATAATGTAAGGAGTTTTGGACTGACCAGAATTCTTTACAGGATGCCTAATAATTCTAGAAACATTAATCAAAACCAAGAAATTCTTTTTGTGTACACACAAAACTTACTATATGCAAGATCTGGCCATTTACGTATCCCATACGCGGCTTTTTCTGGTAAGCCATACTCGGTATTTGTTTCTTTGTTCTATTTTGACTATATATTTAGGAATGTTTTTTGAAAGTCGATTACAAGACTTTACACATAGAGCTGGAGGAAAATGCAGGAAAGTGTCATGAAACATTCACATGAAAATTGGGTGTTTCAGCTAATTTTCAAATTCTTTCTAGCCTTTCTCTCATTGCATCTCTATTGATGTTCCTTTACAGTGATGAGAACTGACTATATCCTGCAGAGTTGTCAGGAAATGGAGGCACAAGGTCAGAGATCTTCTTACACTCTACTAAACTCTCTGGAGAAAGAAAGCACAGGAAAAAAAAACCAAACACCTCAACAAAAAGGAAATCAGCTTCCTTGTATGAAACATTCATTCTGCTCAGCTTGATTCACAGTGCTTAGGAACAAGCGATTTACTTCATTTCCATGTGCAGGGCCATTTGCTGGGGCTGTGGATGCCATCTGTCGTTCAGGGGGAAGTTCAGCGTTCTCCTCATTCCCTGCTCCCCAGTACAGTGGCT
The DNA here is from genome assembly GCA_013396935.1 of Baryphthengus martii. NCBI lineage: Eukaryota > Metazoa > Chordata > Aves > Coraciiformes > Momotidae > Baryphthengus > Baryphthengus martii. Next base: position 66,450 of record VWZK01001514.1, read on the forward strand.
CCTGATGCGTAACAGAAGCAAGTCTTAATCATGCAGACTCATGCACTGCACGATCAGAGCACAAAATACTTGTCCCCCTCTGAATCACAAATGCGGCGGTGGAATGTGATGGCACATCTCTCTAGGGGGAGGCTTCCAGCCCTGCCTGCTCTAGTAACGTGCTGGGGGCGTGCAAGCACCATCTGCACCATCAGGATTCTACAATGATTTGCCACATTATTTTTCCAAACGCACCTTGTGACTCAATCAAGGCAGCAACTGCAGGGTTTACAGACATGACTAAACCAGAGAGACTTACACTATTAGCCTGTTACTCTACCTCTTGGTCAGGCTTTACAGCCACTGCTGGTCCCCAGTCTGCTGGGACTGCACTGGTGCCCTGTTGCCAGGGCAAGACAAGGACTTCTACAGAAGATGTAGTGACAGCAGCTGAACACAAAGCTGGCCCATTGTAGATGAAGGGCATCTTTACATACAAAAGCTTCACCAGCTTATCTTAGAATCAGTGTAATTAACTGGTACAAGCCAGTTTAATTAAACCAAATGCTCTCGTGTGGGCTCAATAGAAAGTATCCTGGTTAGCTTACATCTGAACATTTGCCAGTGCAAGCTAATTCACTTTTGAGAGGTTTAAACCAACATAAGTGTTCCTTTTCAAATTTGCCCTACCTTAGCTAACTTATTACTAAAATGACAACTTCAGTCAAACTAGAACAAGTTTCACCAGGCTAATTACTTAGGCATTTTTAGAAATATTAATCTCTTCTACTAATCAGCTCCGTTTGCTGATTGTGGTGATGAGACTAGCCTGCCTTACCTTTGATTATAAAATGCTGTTTTGGCAATCCATATACCAAGGACTAATAAGGCTGTAGGGGATGCCTCCCTGATATACGACAAGGAGTACTAAGGAGCAAGTTCGTTAATCAAGGACTTTTTTATTTCTGCAACTTCAAGATTTGATTTGAATTCAAAGCCATTGTACCTGTGCATGTTTTCAACTCCTGCTGCCCTCTGGTCGTTACTGCAACCTGACCTGACCTGCATGCAGCTGGTGTGAGGATGGAAGTCATCCTGCACTGCCAGACAGAAAAAAACAGCTTAGGCATTGCTACAGTGTTTGACTTGCCATGTCTCCTGAATGTCATCACTGTGGAGGAAAAACCCCATCAGATTACTTAATCTATGACACCAAAACCACACCATTGTCCCCTAAGAATTTTAGCTGTCATGTTTTTACATGTTGTTGTACAAGTGCCACAGTAATGAAAGAACCAGATCAAAACTAGCATTGTGCAACATGAGAAATAAAACCCTGATAGTTTAGAGCAAATTTTTAAGTTTAACATACTTTTAAACCCTTCAGGGAATTTTCAGTGCAAGGCAGTGCTGAGACAGGTGGCCTCTTCCACTCATTTTGGTAGCCAACACCAGTAACTGCCATGCAATCTACGCATCTTTAGGGGTTCTACTAAAATACAAGGACAAAGAAAGGTAACGCAGTAAGATCTATTTTTACTAACATGGAAACTTACTGTTAAAGATTATATTATCTCTTAGAACTCATATAATTTTCCTTCCACAAGTAGAGAAGCTTTCAAGATACTTTCATTTCGTTCTCAATGAAGAATGAAGAGGGTGTTTGACCACTGATTATCATTTTTGGATAGCTAATCAGAAGCTATTCTAACTAGAAATCATCAAGTAATGCACATATGTTCTAAACAGACAATAAAATGCACTTGAAGAAGCACAAGGAACTTCAGCTCACAAAAAAAAAAAAGTCAAAGAGCATTGGGAAAGGATTTGGAGAGAACAACATTCTGTGTATTGTTAGGGTTTCTGTGGGGGTTTTTTTAGAAGTTTTCTGTATTTCTGTTCCACTTATTTTATCATCTCCCCTCAAAAAGCTTGCAAAGTGGCATGCAATTGTTTTAGCAAAACCTATTGCTTCCACTGCTACAAAGCTGTCTTCCATTCCTAGGACTGTTCATTCTGAGGGGTGGCAAACTGCCCATACTACTTGTTAATTAAATAAAATGTTAATTATCATTACTAAAGGCATCTTTATTGCTTTTGCAGGAAAAAGGCATCTGCTCGTAAGGACCAGTGGATTTCCATACTGCACTGATTACTGCTGGCTGACAAAAAGTGTCCATTTTGAGGTCCACCTGATTTTCATTAGTCTTTGCTATATCAGAATTTGAGATTTCAGCCCATACACTCCGTTCTTACAAACAAGAGAAGAATCTCATCTGTTGAGACTGCTTAGAGACACACACTACAGCTTCATTTAAACAGAATGTGTTTTTGCTATGTAAGCTGTCCAACTGATTATGTCACGTTATCTGCAGAAGGGGAAACAAAAGAACAGAGAAGAGCATTTTCGCCTTTGTCCATCACCAGAATCAAAGAATCACAAAATATCTCATCTTGGAAGGAATCCATAAAGATCATCAAGTCCACCTCTCTGCTCCATGCAGGACTACCTAAAACTAAACCATGTGACTATGAACATAGTCCTGAAAAATCCTTATATCAGGATGCATAAAATTAACTGTCAGATAGAATGGGGATTCACAGCAAATAGTCACCTAATTTCCCATTAAGTTAACCTCAAAACATATTAAATTGGATGTGCGCTCAGGAATATAAGGCGAAAACCTAGTACGTTTTGCCTCAGCTCCCCTCAAAACACAGAGAAACTCAGTAATAATTGCAAAATAGCAAATAACAAAGGCTGGGATGCACTGAGGTCTGCTGATTCCTTTCAGGGGGTTAATATTTCGCCCCATGACTCAATGAGGTACCACTCCACACATGTAAATTTGTGTTCACTCAATCCAAAAATAATACTGTACCTCAGATAGACAGGTAAATCATAGAGAACAGGACTGCCGCAAACTGGGGATGGGAAACAGCATTCAGCAAGCAGCCACAGTTCCCAAGGGCTGAAAATGCAACTCCTGCAAAGACTCCTTGCCTGCAGGTGTTTATCAAAGCTGAGCTCACAAAAAAAAGCAGGAGTAGCAGTGTGAGTTACCACAGTGTTTGGCTATCCAAAACTAGCAAGGTTCAGTATAATGGCAAAAACACCGGCAACACTGGCTGACTGGTAACCGCTCAGCCAGTTCTGCTGCTGCAAGCAGTATGGTAGTAGAAAATGTAGGACGAAGAAGATTCTAAGGCCTGGAATGCATCTAAAGCCATGCAGTTTACTTGAAATAAAAATACAAGTAGTCTTACACATGAAATATTAGATTAGAGACTACTACTCTTTGACATCTAGTAATTCATTATTTTTCCTCTCTGTCTCTGTGATCCTGGTCACCCTGCATCAGGCTGTCGTCCCCTGATTTCCTCTCCTCAAAAGATTTCAGAAGCCCCATCCATTGAAGCTGATGGGCAAGTTTAGTTTTGGTTTTATCATCCACATCTTACTCACTGCCAAATAAGTCAGAACTGCATGGCTAGCTCTACTAGTAAAGAAGTGCTTTTGCTGTCTGGGCTGGGCAAGCATACAGGGATAAGTCATGTTCACACAGTGTTCGCAAAAGCTTGATGAAAAGGCGGAGGTCAGAGGCCAATCCTTCGCCTCCTCGTAAAGGGAATGACAAATGGTCACTGTCCATTATGGGTCACTTGCCAGCTCAAAAACTAGAGGAGGTGATGGCCTAAAGAAAGGCTCTACTGATTTTCTTGTGAAAATGAACACCTGGGGGAAAAATAAGCTGTTTGGGTCAGTGAGCTTTCAATATATGCCAAAGCCAGCCAAAATGTTTTGATTTTCAGGAGCTTTAGAGAACACTAACGGAAAACAAGACTGTACTCATCAAGGCAGGGACTAGTGGCCACATTCCACCTGACAGGTGAGCACCCAGACAGTTGAGTTCAGAGTCAGCCTCTAATCTTCACCATCAACAAAAACTGAATCATTTTTAGTACTAAATGTCTAGGCAGCTTCAGAGCTACTTTAAATTGCATCACCTAATAATGACCATCTCCAAGGAATTATACCATCAGGGATGAAGCCAAACATCAGCATCTTCCCCTAAGGGCTTCCTTGCTTCAGAGGAGCAGAACAGCAAGGCCTGGCAGTTGGGGTCCATTGGAACCTCGTGTTTTCCACTCCTGGAGCAGCACATTCTCCTCATGGGAGACAGTGCTGTTGTCCAGGAACAAGGACAGCAGCCAAAGACTTCACTAAAAGCTTTATACAGCTCAAGCATTACAATAATTTACCTTTCCTACATGAGGCAGGAGACACAATGTACCTTGCAAACTCAGCGGCAAAGCAAAAACAGAGATTCTCACACTTAAAATTTCTCTCCTCAATTCAACGTCCATTGGTCTGAGTTTGTTTTCTACAGGGCACCCAGCTTAAAACCATAGAAAGGCCGAGACTAGAAGGGACCTCTGGAGATCATCTGGTCCAACCCCTCTGCTCAAGCAGGGTCACCCAAAGCAAGCTGCCCAGGACCATGTCCAGATAGCTTCTGAATATCTTCAATGATGGAGGCTCCACAAACTCCCTAGGTAATCTGTGCCAGTGCTCAGTCACACTCACAGGAAAAAAGTCTTTCGTGATGTTCAGAGGGAAACTCTTCTGCTTCCATTTGTGTCCATTGCCTCTGGTCCTGTCACTGGGCTCCACTGAAAAGAGCCTGGCTCCATCCTCTTTATATCCTCCATTTAGGTATTTATATACATTAGTATATAAACGAAGCTTTTTTTCTCCAGGCTGAACAATCTCAGCCTTTCCTCATAGGAGAGATGCCCCAGGTCCTCAAACAACTCTGTGGCCCTTCACTGGGCACCCATCCCCTCTCTCCATCCCCTCCATCCCATAGTTCTTTCTATCCCTCTCTTGTACTGGGGAGCCAGCACTGGACTGGACACACTACTCCAGGTGTGACTGGAGTAAAGGGAAGCGATCACCTCCTTTGACCTACATACCTTGGTGAATGCAGCCCAGGAGACCTTAGCTTTCTTTGTGGCCAGGGCACATTTCTGGCTCACGTTCAACTTGCAGAAAGGACCCACGAGTCTCTTCTGCAAAGCTGCTGGGTAGTACCCAGCATATACTGATGGATGGGCTTGTTCCTTCCCAGGGGTAAAGCAGGACTTTCTACTTCCCCTGGTTAAACTTCATGAGGTTCAAATAAAGCCCTTGGATACGCCTGAACCTCAGCCTCCCACATGCTTACTCATTACATTACCAAGCAACAAAACCCAGATGTACTAGCCTATTTGTCAAGAAAAGTCTCTCTAGGCCTACAGTTGGGGATGTAATTACAGCAGGAACGACACACCTCATAGGTCCCTGTGGATGACAACAGGCTACTTTGTTGACCGTGCTTCCAGTGCCAGAGGAGTTTCTTCTGCATTTTCACACTGTTTCTTTCTCTTTCCACCATTTTCTGGCCCTCCTGGAGCCTCTCCAGGCTGTGCTGGTACTCTTGCAGCTGCAGTGCCAGTCCCTGCCGGCTCCTCTCCAGCAGCTCCTCCTGGCACTCACATTCCTTCTCCTGCTGTCCCAGCCGTCTCTCCCTCGCCTCCTGCTCCCGCTGTCGCTGGTCACATTCACGCAGCCACCGCTGCTGCTCCTGCTGAAACTGCTGCTTCAGTTTATGTATGTTGGCCAGCTCTACCCTTTGCTTTTCCAGATTCCGGTATTTCTCTTGTTCCAGAAGGAGGTTTAGCCGAGAACCATGGCCCCGACCAGACTTCTCATTCTCTTGCAGCAGTAACCTATGGAGCTCTCTGTGGCTGTCCTGGATAGCTAGTGCTGCCTAGACACCACAACAAATAAGACACAAATGTTTAAATACTAGTATAAATGTATTTTCACATAGAAGTGTTACACAAAAATGCATCAGCCTCTCATAATACCAGTGCTTAATGTTTTTTGGGAGGTTATTCCTCATGCAAGTAGAGAAAATTCTGTTGTCCATGCCTCTGCCAAGAGATGTTTCTGAAAGAACTCAATCATTTTGAACACCTTTAACATGGCTTCTGGTTTACAGTTGTATTATTATATGTGCTTACGTTAGAGCTGTGCATATGCACTTCAGTTTCAGCTGGGGTTCTGTTCTGTCAGAGAACGTTAAGACACAGGAAAAATGATTTTTCATGCTTAAAGAGGGCATTAAGGCACTGGAAACACTACACCGCATGAAGTATTCCTAACACAGATGTGGTTTACACAGACAAAACCGTACTGTTTCTAGTAGAACTCACTCCAACCCTAAGGCTCTCCTTGCTAGACTGCAACAGGGCAGTCCTACTAACATCAGTCCTACACACACATGCCAACATAGCTATGTCATCAGGACCATACTGCTACACGCACCTGACCGAGATAGCCGTGCTGGCAGAAATCTGCAGTAAAGTTATGATTTTGGTTTCAATGTTTCAATAATTTATTTTACAACAGGGACGTTATATTCCACCCTTCACAAGGCTGTTGTGACATTGTTTGCATTAAAGATTGTGACATCCTTCAATAACACAAAAAATAAATAGCTGGGATTAAGAAGAAAGACAAGCAAGAAAGCCCTAGATCTGCTGAGGCACTTACTACACAGCTTGTCTTCAAGAGCTGACATGGGAATATAGCTCAGCAGACATTCCCAGAGAATTCCCATAGCCCCATTACTCCATGCTGTCCACTCCAGAAAGAGAGTTTTTAACTTTAGGCAATGTTCAATTCCCACTTCTCTTGGTTCTTCCTCCAGTATTGGGCACTTCCCAGTGATTTGTAAACAGGGCAAAGACGGGATCCTCTGCTTTTTGCTCTGCATCTATGCTGCCAATTCATGGTCTGAACAATTAAAGTATAATCCCAAGCCTGACTTTACTGTCCCTCTGATGTTAAGCTATCTGTTTTTCAATTTTTCAAAGATTTTGCTTGAATTATAAGCATTTTAGTTTGCTTCTGCATTGCTTCAATCCACTTAATTTCTAAATCCAAGGTTTTCAGGACTATTATGAAATATGCTGATGTTGAGAGGGACTAAAAATTAACATACTCAAATAAAACATTTTAAAATAAAAATATAAAACTACACCTAAATAAGAAAAAATAAATTAAAACACTCAAACATAGCATGAAAGAAGCAAAAACTATAGACTAAGGCCCTGCAGCATATACATGATAATTAGTTGAGATGAAAATATCTAAAATGGGCTGAATCTGCTCCCTAAGTGGCAGAGGCACTGCTTACTATTTGCCAGGAGTATGTTCTAAACAAAGTATTAATTTTTTTCAGTATTTTGTACTATAATTTTAGAAATCTGTACATGAAATTACATCAGTTCAGTTCGATCCATCATTTACCATGATTTTTTAATTGCACATATTTCATTTTTGGTTAGGGGACTGGTCTTCAAGCAAGTAAGCATTATTCAGTTCTTTAGAGAAACCTACCACCAATGTAGATTAAAAATAAATTATAGGAAAATGTATGTAGCAGTCGGTAGAGATAAGTATCCGTTGACATAATGTCAAAAAATTGGGCAAGATGAAATCAAACCTTAAGAAGTAAAACATGAAGGCTAATTATCAAGTTAGTAGTGGAGTACTCACCTGTATGCTATACAAAAGACGGGTTAAGTTCTGGATTGCTTGTACAATCTAGAAAACAGAAGGGTTTTCAAAAGTTTAACCACCGTTAACTAAATAGTTATTACATTCCGTCTGGAGTTTAAATAAACTCACCTCTGTCCCTGTGGATCCTGGGAAACTCATACTTCCTCCCTAAAATAAACACACGTTGCTTTAAAAAGTAGTTTTTAACTTTAGAATTGTATCATCTAAGTAAATTGTTGTTTTTTTTTAACTAGCAGAGACATTCACATCACTAATATATGCAGTGTTGAGTCAAACCTTCTTGTGAGTATGTGAAAAAATACAGAAGTAATAACCTACAAAGACTAGTAATTCATCAACACTGGCGTTTCCGTGGAAATCACTAGAGATTCTAAGCACAACTGTAAAAACAAAAATATTTCATCCGCAATTTTAATCCTCTCATGACTAATGCTACACACAAAAGACATTTCCATTCATTCTTCGTTTTCTTGACAGTTTTGAAATGCACCAACCAGACTTCTGAATATACAGCTCAGTGGGTTTAGATTAGTTATAGGATAACCCTTCAAAAATAAAGGCATGAATGTAGCAAGAAGCTAGCAGCGGTCACATTAGTGGGTTATGGCTAATGCCTGAGATGTGCTGTGAGGCTCTAAGCAAAGGCTGCGTGCCTGATATACTCTGCAAAATGCAAGAGCATAGTTACTGTCCACTGAAGTGAGGCTCAGCCACTTCACACTTGCCATTCTGCTCCCTTCTCCTAAGAAGCTTTCTAAATTTATTGGGTGAAGCCACCTATAATCCCTTCAGCATGAAGAAAAGCTCCTTTGAGAGAGAGAAGGTGAAACAGTGAAGAAATAAAAGACAATCCCTTCTCAGGCTACACTGGAAAGACTTCCTGATTTTTCTCTCTCTGATTTTCTTAAGTTCCCTACTGAGACTCATTTTCCACCATAGAGAGCAAAGCAGCTGCACCATTTAGCTGTGATAACCAGAAGTTAAGATGAAAAAGGCCAGACCCCGAAACACAGCTCAACACAGACAAGTCAGTGGGAAAGGGAGTACCAGTTGTGGCATTTCCTGCGCTCCTCTCTCTTTCATTATCTACCTTCAACATTTCCCTCTATTCCTTCTCCGTATCTTCACCTCCTCCTCTGCTTCTCTCTGCACCCACGAACCACATAACTGCTTGGCTTTGCTACAAGAAGCAGAGGACTTTACATGGATGCCTCTGAGCAGTACGAGGGACCTCCACTTTGCTGGGCAGCCAAGATGAGCAGCAGGCAAGGTCAAAGAGTAGGGCCAAGAGGGAAAAAGAGAAGGAGATGCTGGTAGGGTGAAGATGAGTGAGTGTACAAAGGAGGGCCCGCATGCTGACTAAGAGTGGGGTTTCCTTCGCATTTTTAAGCCCTTTTTAATTTAATAAAGGAGTTGTACAGGGGGATTGAAGGCTCAGCTGGCTTTGGCAGGGCCAAAGGGTAGCAACTGACCAGCCCAAGCATCTATGGTCTCCTCACTGCAGCACCACTTGAATATTGAGGGATAAACCCAAAGTAGATTTAATAGAATCAGCCAGGGTAAGAGCAGCACTGCAGCTGCTCTGCTACATCTTCAGCACAAGCCCTGTAAGTCCAGGTAGGTCTGAAGCTATATATTCAGCTGTTCAATCTGTGCTGCAGGTCACTACCACCTCCCTGCCACCTTAGCACCTTGGTTCAGAGCAATGAGCAGCAGTGGAGATGAGAATGGTCAGATCCCAGGGTAGGCTGCGTACACAGCGCCTCAAATAACTTCCCAGAGATGTGATTACAAGGCAGGAGCAGGGGGGATGAGATGAAGACTACTTCTTATAGCTGCCTGCTTGGCACCCCACGTGTTACACAGGCAACACTTTTCCTTCTGGCGCTTTGGTCAGCATCTCGCACTCCAGCTTGCAACTTTCGGTCCAGCTGTCTGGCTTTTGGTTTGCAGGCTATCTAGCCTGAGCCGCTGCTGCCACCCCGCAACCCCGGGACTGCACAATCAGTGACCGAAGGGAGGTGGGAGAACATCCTAAGCCTCGAAAGACCCTGACTTGCCTGTTTTATTGGCTCGTTCTGCCACCTCCTGGTAAGTCTGATTCTGACATGGTAAGATGTGACATGAGACCTGGCCAAATAAGGCAGACCAGAAGAGCAATTTAGGGTGGAACAGTTTGCTGCAGATCCCTCTAGTCCAGCTGCAGCAGGGCTAGTCTCAAAGTTAGATGAGGTTGCTCAGGGCCCTCTCCAGTCAAATCTGGGAAACCTCTAAGGATGGAACCCTCCACAACCTCTCTGTACAACCTGTTTCTGCTTGAACACCCTTGTAATGATTTTTTTTTTCCTTATATACCATCAGAATTTGCCTTGCTGCAACTTCAAATCTTGAATGCTGATCCTTTTGCTGTGCACCTCTGAGAAAAGCTTGGCTCCATGTTCTCTATAATCCCAACAGCAATGTTTTCAGGTGGAGCTACTGGAATTTTCAACGGGCTAGATCAGAGCCCTTCTATCCTCTATTCAGTTATTTTATTTCCCCTCACCTAGTTTCTGTGCTCCCTCATATGGACTTTTGTTTTCATCCTGTTTTTCCCTCTCCCCACTCTTCTTCCTACTCTCTTCTAACACAGCAGGCTGGTAAGTAAGGATGACCTAGAGCTGAACATGAGGCAAGGTTATAGGGAGGTTAGTGTATTAGCCAGAGTCTTTCAGAAATAGACAGGAAAAAAACCCCAGGGTTTCAGACACACAACCTCTATCTCAGATCTGATGCAAAGACAGTATACTAATGCGAAGTATCTGCTTTTCCGGCAAAATCTGCTTTCCATTTCAAGTTATTTACCTTTTATCTCTCCCCTTTTAGATCTTTTGCAGTTCTTCTTCTCCACCTAAAGTCTGCAACTACAGCTGACTTTACTCTCACACTGCAATTTATACTGCTCTTACTCTAACACTCTGCTACTACATGAAAATTGCCATTCCTATTTTTTCACAGAACTGACTTTTGAATGTTGTTTTTTCTCAGACTTGCTTATGAGTTATAGGACTTTGAAAAATAGGCAGTTTCTCTTCTATTGTCTGATTGCTCCATTTTGTTTTAATTCAAAATTCTGAAGCAAGCTGGTGTAAGACAATCCACCCTACTTTATGTGCTTGTTCTCAGGACAAAGTTCTTCCAATACAAAGGTCTTCCTTGCATTAGCTGAGATCTGTGTCATTGCAGGAGATTTTCATCATCCTGTGAATAGGAGAAGGGAGTAGGGGGAATACTGTTGTCAGCTCCATAGAGATGGGTGTATTGAATGATGACAGCAGAGAATCAGGCTCTTAAGTGGCCCATACAAGTGAAATGGAAACACTGTGGCTGTTATTACAATGCACCATCTGTAAGCCTGTTAAGAAAATTGTTCTGCATTTTGATGGTTTATGACTGCTTTTTAAAAATTCATTATTCATTTCAGTGACCTCTAACAAATTTAATTGTCTGGATTTGGGTGAAATGTGCCTATCCCATGTTTTGTGATTTGGAACAGTCTTTAGATATCCCATAAAAATTTGGACAGCGTCTACATTCCCAGTGCACAGAGTAATATGTGCAACACAAAAAGAAAAATCGGTTACAATACCTTATCTATATTGGCACTTGCCATTTCCTTTTCAACACTGCAATCAGTTTCACGTGTTTCTTCTTTTAATTCTGCATCTAACAAACAGAGCCCCAATTAAAATGAAAAAGTTATCAAAGTGTATTCTAACCAGAGAAACAAAGGGCACATTTTTTTTACAGCTACTCACAGGATGCCGAAAATAGAGATTTATGTAATTTGAAGTTACATAATTGATTCTAGGCTGGAGAAAAACAAATCTGAAAGCCAGGATGGTACAGGTGGGACTATCCAATTTTCCTGCATTAAAAATCAGCAGTGCTTCATTCATGAAAGTTTAGAGTTAAGTATAAATATACCACTAAAAATGCTCTGCAGCAATGTTTTTTACAGGCCTTCATTTGCATTTTTGCTGCAAGAAATCCATGCTACCTTTTACAGCTGAAATTATTGGTATGTCAGGTCTGGTTTTTAGGCCTTCTGACAAAAACTGGATGTCTTGAGAAATGGCCTGTACTGCAGTATAGATTTGCTGTGGAGCTGAGCAACAATGACGAGAAATATGGTGATACGCAAATGTGAATCAATATGGCTAAATGCAAGCATGTGCTATGGGACAGGTGCAGCGGATGCCAATCATCTGTTTACTTCAATGAAGTTATATGACAACTTACACTATGTGAGCATTTGCCTAAAGACAGTCTTTATTACGTTATTTTCTACTGATTCTGCCTTAGACTGAGAAAGCTTTCAAAAAATATCCAATCTGGTAGCAATTATTTTAGCACTCTGAACATGTAAAAGCACCAAATTTTACTCACCACCAGGAACAGATGCCAAGATTTCATTGGCACTAAATCTGTGCTTCACACTTAATTCCTCAATACTTTCCTCTGGTGATCCTTCTGCTTCACTCACTTGTGATGTTGTTACAGCAACATGGAGACTTTCAACTGGAGAGGAAAACACGCAGAGTCACAGAAGCCCCCATAATAGCTCCTTAATACTTAAATCATAGAATAATTCAGGTTGGGAGGGACTTTTAGAGGTCACCTAGTCCCTCTACTCAAAGCTGGTCAAACTGCACTAGGTTGCTCTGAGCTTGTAACAGCACAGGAAGTTCCACCTTAATATGAGGAGAAACTTCTTTACTGTCAGGGTGACAGAGCACTGGAACAGACTGCCCAGAGAGGCTGTGGAATTTCCTTCTCTAGAGACTTTCAAAACCCACCTGAAATGTTCCTGCGTGGCCTGCCCTAGGTGATCCTGCTCTAGCCAGATGGTTAGACTCGATGATCTCCAGAGCTCCCTTCCAGTTCCTACCATTCTATAATTCTGTATCTCCAAACATAGAGACTTTACAGCCTCTCTGAGCAACCTGTTCTGGTTTTTGACCATTCTCAGTGTATGCTTTTGCCTTTCATTGAATTAGAATTGTTTGCGTTCCAACTTGTGCTTGTTGCCTCTCATCGTATTATCATGTACCTTCACAAAAAAGTTTATTTTCTCTGCATTCTCCTATTAGGCAGCTGAGGACAGCAATGAGATCCCACCAAGCCTCCTTCTCTCAAGGCTGAACAAACCAACTATGTCAGCCGCTCCTCAGGTGTCATGTGCTCCAGCCCCATAGCCATCTTGGTGCCTGTTGCTTGATTTGCTCCAGTTTGTCAGTATCTCTCTTGTCCAAGGAGTCCAGCCATGGATATGGCACTACAGACAGGACTGAGTGAGTACAGGAAGGACAATTGGATACGGCACTTCAGGGCATGGTCTAGTGATCATGGAGCCATTGAGTAGTAGGTTGGACTTGATGACCCTGGAGGTCTTTTCCAGCCTTAATTATTCTATGATTCTATGATCATCTCCCCCAGCCTGATGGCAATTCTCCTCCTAATGCTGCAGCCTGCAGGGCTACTTGGCCTTCTTTGCCACAAGGGTACATTGCTGCCTCATGGTCAACCTGCTGTCAAGTAGGACTCCCAGGTCCATTTCTGCAAAGCTATTTTCTATCTACTCAGTGTCCAGCCTGTACCAAAACATGGGATTACTCCATCCTAGACACAGGACTTTGCACTTTTCTTTGTCAAATTTCTAGGAATTTCTCATAGTCCATTTTTGCAAGAGGTCTCTCCAGCACATTGATCACATCATCTCATTGGTGCCAGCCATGAATTTGCTAAGAGTGTACTTAATCCCTTGGTAAACTTCATGAATAAATATCTTGAACAGTATTGGCCTCAGGTTCCATCCTTAAAGAAATCACCTAATAACATGTTCCCAACTGGATACTGTATCACAGTCCTTACAGGCCAGCAGTCCAGATGATTTTTCACTAGGTTATGAAGACTGCATCACACCAATTCAGCTGTGAGAATACTACAGTCAGTGCAGACAGTGTTGAAGGCCTTGCAGATATCAAGGTAAACAACATACACTGTTCTTCTCTTGTCATAAAGTCCATCAGGTTCGTGAGAGACAATGTGCCCTTGATGAATCCATGATGGCTGCTCCTAGTCACTTTTTCATCCTTCTTGTTCTTGCAAATGGCATGCAGGAGGACTTGCTCTATCACCATCTCAGAAATGGCGGAGAGGTTGACTATTTTATAGTTCCCTATATACTCCTTCCTGAAGAGAGGTGTGATGCTTGCCTTCTTCAAGTCATCAGGAACCTCTCCTGACCACTGTGACCTTTCAGCAATGATAGAAAGCAGCCTCACAATGACATTGTCCAGGTCCCTGAGCAGCCTTGGATTTATCCCATCTCACTTCATGGATTTGTGTATATCCAACCTGCATAAGCACTCTCTGATTACATCCTACTCTACTGTGAGCAATATTTTATTTCTATAGAGTCTGCTATTAGCTCAGGGACTTCTATTTCTGTTCTGCAAAACAATCCCCACAAATTGCCCTCAATGCAAGCAATGGAAAACTCCTTACAGTGTGCTGAAGAGTCCTGAAATCCAAGACATCATCAACATGAACATTAGTAGGAAAGAAAGCGAAAATTAAAAATGTGCAGAATAGGGTGTGTAAATATAAGCTGCTATTTTAGCTAAAATGACATCTACTATTGCATCATTGCTTATATTCCCTACTCAAGTTTTATCAATTTTATCAATAAAATGCTGACTTCATAATGATGGAGACCAATCTTTACTGATTTATCGGTTGACGTGTGATTATTAGCCCATGGCTCTCAGTTTAGGTGATGCTAAAATCTTGTAGTCCTTTTCAAACAGCATATGCTGTATACAGCTCAGTCGTACCAGGACTCTTTTCAGCTGAGTTTATCAGTTCAGCTATATTTGCAATTAGGCAAGTATTACACCTTTTCTTCCTTCAGAGGACAGCACTGTAGGTAACACAAGGCTATTTCTGTTAGATAATATGCAGAAAAAATCTGGCTCCTACAGTAACTCTGGCAGCAGATTCTTGGCAGATCTGTCAAGAGCACCTGCAGTTTGGTCCGTACGTGACTGTACGTGTCATCCAAACCACTAAGCTAGATGAAGACCGTGGACCAGACACAGTATCATTCCGCATCTTATGATGTATTTCACAACCCTCTACTGCAAGGAGGACAGATAATAAAACAATCTCAAAGTGCAACCTAACATCATGTCCCTGGCTGCTTACATATTGTGTTACGTGCTGAATGTATCCCGTATCTTACAGTCTGACAGGTACCATCTCACACATCTGAAAAGTAAAAACTTAAACGTCTTTTGCCAAGTTTTAACACTACGAGTTCTCGAGACTTGACAGAATCACAACACACGGTAACATGGCTGTACTTTTTTACTTTGATTTATCTGCCAACGTGAAGAGCTGCCAGTCCGCTCCTCTCATCCAAACTGACCTTCTCGGAGTGCTGCTGCCAGCAGTGAAGCAGCCTGCGGAGTTTCTCCAGAATCAGGTTTGATAAGGAGGTGAGGCTCTACATGAACATCCTCAAACCCACTCATATATCCCAGTTCTGCATAGATTTGCAACTTCTCTTCCAAGTAACTACAGATCTGCTGGTCCTGATTACTCAGTGATTCTGTCAATCAAAATTGAACACCATATTAATATTGTTTATCTTGCAGGAAAAGTATGCTCCCCATTCACCCTTCTAATCCTTGTGCCACATAGGCAACGCTAACTTGAGCTAGACCTTTTTTAAGTGGCTGGGAACCATATTCATCACAGTCTGTCTTAATGAAAGCTGGGACAGACCCTAGCAGATGGCTATGGCAGTGCCCTACCCTGATGAGGCAACCCTGGCTGCACTCTGGAGCCACCAGATACCTCCTGTTGCATTCACAAGGATCAATGCTGGAAAGGCACTCGGCTCAGGCAGCCAAAAGACGCACTGATTTGGTGCCTCAACACCAAAGAAACACCTACTCTCAGCAGAGGATACCCTTCCCTGTGGCTTTCTACAGGAAGGACATTGCTGGAATTTCTTCACAGTAGTGTAAAGATGTGGAACTTAGGTGTGGAGCAACCAAGGAAGCAGAATTTATCCCTATCAGCTATATGTTCACATAAAAATAATAGCAACAGAGGATGAAATGTCATAAATAAGCAAAATGTCACACAAATTACTGAAAATTTGAGGTATTTGCATAAACGTGGAACTACTTGGCCCTGATGCTAATCTGGGAAATTCAGTGTTTATTCTGAGAGCACCCATTTTTCCTTCTCTTTTTTACTCACAGTAACATAGCAAAAATATAAAGAGTTTAAATAGAAAAACAAAACAAAACAAAATGCTTCTTTTTCAGTAAACTCACATTACACCATCAGACCACTCCAGCTTTCTCTGCTATGAATCTGCCTATTGAGTCATTGAACCCACCAGCCAGTATGGCCACAGGATTCATTCATCCTGAACTCTCAGGATGCAGAGGCTCTCAGAGTGGCAGGGAAGTACCACACCTTGACATTTCTGAATTCTGGATGCTTTGGCCTCAGCAATACGTCTGTCCTCATCAGATTCACTCATTTTTCCTTCTTCTTCTTCCTCTGGACAACTTCAAACATGAAAGACAAGCAAAGGTGGAAAAAGCAAAATCTGCACATCATATATTCATCTTCAGTACAGCGTTGCATTTACAACAAACAGAATACAACATCAGCGCCAACATTTGTTACAATCCAGAAGCATGCCATTTGTCTGCTTCTCTAAAAAGTGCTAACTGGACTAAAGTGCTAACTGGACTTCTCTAAAAAGTGCTGCCAGACTAAAGGACTAAGTCTGGCAAAAGCGATGGTAATGTTTTGGGGTCTGTGAATCCCAAGCTCAGAGAAAAACCCAGCCTCACAGGATAGATTCAGTGCAGAACAGAGAACATGCTGCCACAAACATCCACCCGATTGCACTGCCAAGATG
This sequence comes from Baryphthengus martii, assembly GCA_013396935.1. NCBI lineage: Eukaryota > Metazoa > Chordata > Aves > Coraciiformes > Momotidae > Baryphthengus > Baryphthengus martii. The sequence continues at coordinate 83,051 of VWZK01001514.1, forward strand.
AAAAGCAAAAGCCTTTTCCTCCACCTTTCCACTGCATCTTGAATATGCTTCATCCAATTGTTACGTTCCTCTCTGGTGTTGGTATGAACCTCATACATCTCAGGCCCTGAAGATGAAGCGCTGATCAGAAACATCCCTCTTTCTTCATTGGCTACTTCTCTTACTATGAGCCTCTGAAGGGAGATAATGGAAGGCTTCTGGTCCTGGGGAAAACAGTCACAGCACAGGCAAATAATAAATTACTGTCAGATAAAACATCGTACTATTAGAAGAGCATGATTTTTCAATTAATTGGTCTAATTCGATATAGTCAGACTATGTACGTTCTCACTAGGTGTAAGAGGCCGCAAGTTTTGAATATGCAGACATCATTTTTGATTATTTTTTAAAATACATCATAATATTTTGAGCAAGTAAAGCATAAAATATGTCCTAAAAAGTAAATTCCAGACGTTCAATGATATTAAGGCACAGTATTCATATAATGTTTATATTTATGCAGTTTGAGAACTTCTCTTAAAGATCTTTCCTACATTTTATTTATGTTTATTACTACATTAGTAGTTAAAATTATTCTTCTGTTTTGTTTTACAGAACCAGAAGTTAACATCTATTTTAGATAACTGAAAGAGCGTGCTCTACTTCCGTCCTTCATAATCAGATGAGGCATGACACTAAAAATATCCTTCTATTGTTTTCATCAATCTTCCTTAAAAAATTGTTTCGTTTTGAAAATAAACTTGATTTACCATATAATGATGTATCAGGTTCTGAACACATTACCAGGATTTTAGACAAAAAATACATTACACAGGAATAACTAGAAAACAACCTAATTTCCAAGAACTATACAAATAAAAGTGCAGCATGTATATTCAAACATCTGATAATATACTTACAACAGCTGCAAAGATATATTTTTGATCTTTTTCTTGTAAGAACAGTAGTACATCAGTCAGAAGCAGAGCTAAGGTGTCTTAAAATAAGAAAAGGAAAATAATGATTTTTAATTAGATTTATTATAGTTATTTTCCTCTTTTACCTTTAAAAAGGGAGAAGTCGTGATCAACAACTAAAGAGGAAATATTTGTATTAGCCTATGATCTGCACGAAGTAACAGCACACCATCACTATCACACTGTCTCCCAGGAACAACTACAATTTCTGCTACCCATCCTCCTGCAGCACTGTGCTGGAGCCCTGGCCCAGGGAAAGAAGAAATCGTCTCTCCAATGTCAGCACAGCTTCCCCAGGCCACTCACAAGCAACCTGCGAAATACTATTCCACATGAATTTTGTTTTGCTTATGCTGTGATATAGCTCATGGCACCGTATTACACTGCTAAAAGCATTTCTGCAATAACGACGAACATACAGCGTCATAAAGTGCTACAGCAAATATTAGTAAGCTGCCAAAAAAACCAACCCCTACATGTAATTAACACCAAAAATCAAATTCTGGACTTGCATGTAAAAATCAGGCTCTGGCCAAATGTGGCTTCAGACTTTCTTTTCCACTGTGGATATCTCAGTACTACTAAAGAACAGCACATGATTTTTCATGCGTTATTTTCTAATGACTGTATTGTGAACAATACAGATGTACAAGTCGAGACACTACGTTATGGGATGAAACTGCAAACTAATGAATTAAAAGGAAGGGACTGGAAGAAGAAATGCAGCTGTTGGCTTTGAACGTGAACTCGTCCTCTTACCCAGATGGACGATGGATTACCCACAAACTATGGCAGCTTCTGGAACTATACTTCTAGCAATTACTGGCATATTCTCAATACCATTATCTCAGAAATTCATGTTTGCAATACAGCGTAATAAAGTATTTTCATTCTTAAACCAAACAATTGTCATATGTTGTTTGCAAATAAAGAGTTAAAGTACTTTGCTGCTCAGATGAAATACCTTTGAAACGACCAGTTGCTGTCTTCCAGTACACTAAACCTTCATGAAGAAGTATTCTCTCTTTCCTCATCAAGTCTTGCTTCCTAAAAACATGGCCATTTTTCAGTTTTGTGTATGTCTTGTTTTCAGTTCTACTGAGAATTTCCAACAGCTTTTGCTTTTTCTCATATTCATTCACTTTCAAATCTACTGCTGCAATCATGTCCTTAATTAAACGAAGAGCTTTGCACAGGTCTTTATGTTCTTCTGTTCCTTCTGTATGAAACAAAAAATAAACAATATGACAGCACTCAGTACATTCAAGAGAAAATATCATTCCTTACCTTCTGGGAACAAGCAACATGATGCAAAACTTAAATTGAAAAATATGTCAGAATAGTTTCTGGCATTTTTATGAGCTGTTTGCATTTGAAAAAAATTACTGGGTAAGTATATCAAATAGTCTATTACTCTTCTGGCTAAATGAAAAAAAATCCTTGAAACAAGACTGCAAGCAAAACCTTACACAACATTCATTTATTGTCCATCGTGGGGTCAATAGCTCTAAGTTATTAGTATTTCTAAAATCCTGTACAAAATTCCAGAGGTCATTTGAAAAACTGGAGAGTAATTTAAGAAATGTTTGCCTAGCCTGATTTACATGTAAGACTTCTATGGCTTACCCAGATAGAATACCGGAAGTCTTCACAGTCCAGTCTTGACAAAGACTACGTACACCAGACACCCTGTTAAGGTGACAGATGCCTGTACAGTAGATAATTGCATTGCCCTGGTTCTCTACAGGGCAATGAAATTCATCTTTTCTTACAATGTAGCAGTGCGTATTCCTTACTTTAGAAATGCGCTAAGATTCCAGACATGAAGCAACACTTTTATTCACCTTTAGAGTACTGCACTATCCTTTCAACCAGAACAGGGTATTTGGTGATTCGTTGGGTGATGAGCAAAATGCACTCTGGGATACCTCGTCGTCGTGCCAACAGGTTACTGTTTCTCAGCTGTACAGATACAAATATATACCTTAAGTAATAAATGCATATTAAACCACCAAATGGCTAATATGAAATATGATCTAAGTGCATTAGAAGAAACAAAACCAAAATGCTGGGTTATCTGAACCACCCCCACGGAATAGCTGCTGCCCTGAGGGACAAGGCATACTATAGCATGAACATGTGTGCAATATACACTGGATGACAAAGCTTTCTAAAATTTGAAAGAAAAATATAATTTATCAGCTCACTGGTTAAGGAGCAAAAAAACCTTTGCCATTTTTACAAGCTATTAAAAGTGAGTTACTGAATATAATTTCAACCCTAAACCTAAGTAAAATCTACGTATCTTTTCCCTCACTATTTTGTCAATAGTGAACACATTTCCATGTAAACTTACTTTAATAAAATTCTGAAACTTCTTGTTTTGTTGCAATTCTTTGAAAAGATTAACAGCTTCTTTTTGATGGCTGCAAAACTCTCCGTATATTTTCTTCATTTTACTTGCATTTTCCTCTGAAAACTGAAGTGAACACAGAAATGAATTGTGCTCAACATTGCAGCTAACAGGAAAGGGTATACCTTTAGCTAATGTAGTTTGTACAAATACAGAACTTTCATCTTACTCGTTTCTCAGGTTCTCTGAACTCCACTAACAGAGCCTGTCCCTGCAGAATGAAAATGGGCTAGCTGTTTTTAGGAGCAAGAAGAATGTAGGCTGGAGAAACCACAAGCAACAGTACCAGCTAGAACAATTATTATAACAGTGTTTCCTTCACCTCTTTGCAAACACAATCTCTTTGAGGCTTATTGGCCTCCACATCACTTCTAGACAAGATAACAGTTCAGCTTCTTGATCTCAGTGGGGTGACAACTGACTGACAAACCAAGACCACCACTTCCCTAGTGAGCAGCAACTTGAGATGCCAGATTGCTACAGGAAATGAATGGGTAGGTTCTTTTCCACCATCACTCAAGTCCCTATGCCTCTGCTCAGTTGTTAAAAAAGTGAATCCATTGCATCCACTGCAGTCAATGGTACAATGGCAGCAGCCATCTACTGTGAACAGGACTAAATTCACAGAATCACAGAATGTTAGGGGGTGGAAGGGACCTCAAAAGAGCACCTAGTCCAACCCCCCTGTCAGAGCAGGAACCTAGAGTAGGTCACACAGGAACGCGTCCAGGTGGGTTTTGAATGTCTCCAGAGAAAGAAACTCCACAACCTCCCTGGGCAGCCTGTTCCAGTGCTCTGTCACCCTCACAGTGAAAAACTTTTTCCCTATGTTTACGTGGAACCTCGTATGTTCCAGTTTGCACCCGTTGCCCCTTGTTCTCTCATTGGACGTCACTGAGAAGTGCCTGGCTCCATCCTCCTAACACTCACCCTTTACATATTTATGAACATTAATGAGGTCAGCCCTCAGTCTCCTCTTCTCCAAGCTAAAGAGACCCAGCTCCCTCAGCCTCTCCTCGTAAGGGAGATGCTCCACTCCCTTAACAAGCTTAGTGGCTCTACGTTGGACTCTCTCCAGTAGTTCCCTATCTTTCTTGAACTGAGGTGCCCAGAACTGGATCCAGTACTCCAGGTGGGGCCTCACCAGCGCAGAGTAGAGGGGGAGGAGAATCTCCTTTGACCTGCTGGCCATGCTCCCTCTAATGCATCCCAGGATGCCATTGGCCTTCCTGGCCGCGAGGGTGCATTGTTGGCTCATGGTCATCCTCTTGTCCGTCAGGACTCCTAGGTCTTTTTCCACAGAGTTGCTCTCCAACAGATCAGCCCCCAACCAGTACTGATCCATGGGGTTGTTCTTCCCCAGATGCAGAACTTTACATTTACTCTTACTGAATTTCATCAAATTTCTCCCTGCCCAGCTCTCCAGTCTGTCGAGGTCACGCTGGATGGTACCACAGCCTTCTGGCGTGTCAGCCACTCTTCCCAGTTTTGTATCATCAGCAAACTTGCTGAGGGTACACTCCATCCCCTCGTCCAGGTCATTGATGAAGATACTAAACAGCACTGGACCCAGTACCGACCGCTGGGGGACACCACTAGTCACAAGCCTCCAATAGAGTCTGCTCCACTGACCACTTCGTCATGTCTTGTACCATACAGATAAAGTTCGTTCCAAGTTCATCGCAGTTACCTGTCAGTAATGATTTTCTCTTAGTGCTATTTCACCTGCAAGGAGACAGTCTTTGCATTTTCTGAGGCAACCATAGCCCTCTTCTTGCCCACAAAAGTTTTAAAGTCAATAAATTGTTTAATTTGGGAACCTTGAGTATATAAAGGATTAAGAGAGCTGATGCCCCTACCTGCTGTACAAGGATATCTCCAATTCTGCTGATGACAAAATTGCGTTCACTCCCTGCCTCACATGACTCCTGCCGTCTCTCTTTCATTCTACAGAAGAATTGCCTGTGCATCTCCAGCAGCTCATCTAAGCAGGGGAATATTCTGTCCACTGTGCTGTGGTCCAGCTGCAGTTCTTCTTTCATCCCCTTCCTGAATATTTCAGACATAATGAACAGGGTATGGATGTGATGCACTTCTGTTTGCATCAGCTCTGCAGTATAAAAGAAAACAGTACAGTAGAGTATTAGTAATCACCAGAACACTTTGCATACTCTCTAAGGCAGACTTTAGCAACATTCAGATATACAGTCATAATCAATTTTTCTGTGAGAGCCTCAAACCTAACAGATTATGTCAGTAAGAAGACAATTTATCTGTTTCTGACACATTTCTCATAACTGTACCCCACTGAACTAGCTGGGGTTGCAACTGCTTGATCTTGGGACTGGATGAGGTCTCTTCCAAACTCAACTGTTCTGTAAACAGGGCAGATGTGTGTGTCTCTTATAGTCACCACTCTCCATGTCCTAAGCTCTAGGACACATTCCAATTTGTGACAGAAATGTTCTTTGAATCTTCCTTTTATTCTGAGTTGAAGCATTTGTTCTTCTGAGGATAAAAGGTATAGGTTCCCTTTCCATTTTCTATGCCAAATTGTTTTTACACCTACACAAAGTTTTGAAATACTGACCAAAAATTACATCCTGCCTCTTGATGACATCCTTTTCTTGCTTGCTACAGAACATTGGATCCACAACAAGACTCCAGGACTCTGCCTCAAATTCTTGTGCATCTGTGCGGAGATCAGTCCACTGAGACAAATCCACATCATCTATGACAAAACATGTACCTCATTAACACTAGACATATGAACAGTAAGAGAAGTCCCTTTGCACATGCAGATCTATTCATACAGTAAGGAGAACACAGGGATGAACTTCAGACAAAGATTTTTGCAAACAGAGGCTTTACAAGAGAGAAGCTTGCCACACGTCAATATCATTATCAAAGTGTTTAAATGTAAATATGACAGTGGAGAAGGAGAATTAAAAAAAAAAATCCATCCTTCTTTTCTCAGATCATGTCATATAATCATAGAATCACTTATGTTGGAAAAAAACTTTTAAGATTGTCAAGTCCAACCGCTAACCTAATATAGCTAAGTCCATCACTAAACCACGTGCCTAAGCACCACACCCTTTTTATAATTCTTTGCTCGAAGAAACTTCTTAAAATTTAAAAATAAAATCCAATATTTTCAAAAGTAGTCCAGTGAGAGATATGTGCACCATCCTTTGTGAGTGAATGCCCTTCAGCTTTGAAATTCAGTCTCACATCTGACTACAGAAAAAGCCTACTATTCACTTCACAAGGATACATAGCCATCTCAGGAAGACAGTTCACCAGGGAGAGGTAAGTTTTTGGGGGCTACTGAGGAAATACAAGTGATGTACTTTACATTTGGCAATATACACTGTCAATGGAGATGATTAGATGAGTGCAAAAGTAGATTGCTGTTCTGATTCTGCAAGGATGCCAAATAGAATCATCACCATCATTTAAAAATGGTAACCTCATACAAAAATATCCTAAAAGTTGTCAAGTTAGCTATAAGGAATAAAGGAAGAGTTGTATTTTAAGACTGTCTGATTGTATCATTTTAATGAGGGACACAATCGTAAATATTGAAAATAGGTGCTTTTCTTTTAGTAGATGAAGTGGTTTCCTGTTTCAAATAAGGAGTTTTTCTATTATCAGTACGTGTGATAAAAATAAACATCTGTGCAATACTTCTCACCTTCCATCATGAAAGAATCAGTTGAAGAAAAGGTCCCTAATGCTTGTAACATCTCTTCAGACCGTGATTTGGACCTCCAGGTGCTAGTCTCAGAGTCTTGTTCAGCAAATGTAGTAGACCTTCTGCAGGATAAAAAAACAAAAAAGAGAATTCCACATTTACACAATGTTTTCAATTTTCCTAGAAACACTGAATGTTTACCATACTCTTGGAGCAGCTTCCCTCTACCTTTCAAAACTGGCACTGGGGACACTTTTGGACAAGAAGTGAGACTGTTGCAAGGCTTCCCTGCTTTCAGAAGACAATCCAATAGGCACAGAGGAAGAAGGATGCACTGGGGAGAGCACCATCTGAGAAATGTCTCCAGGCAGGGAATCTGTGAGGCAAAGCACAATACAACACTTTGACAAACGATGTAGAGTATGTCATTCATAGCACACTTACACTGAGAAATGCTGTCTGGTGTTCTTACTGATCTATGCTGTGTGTTAAGAATGTCCACTTAACATGGTACAAGACAGTGATGTCCTCCCACAGAATATAAAGATAAGCCTGTAGGCAAAGAGGAATAGCTCCAGCATGGATGTTATTGAGAAGAAAACAATCTTAAACCCTACATGCTCTGAAGTTGCAACCTGAACACAAAAGACTCAAATATATGTGCACATGGTAAACGACATACTCAAAAACTAAAGACAGAACTGACTACTTTTGATATTCATTCTCACTGAAAACAAAATGTAGTAAAACTACCAGTCATCTTAGTAGAAGACGAGTTAATTCAACACTAATTTCTTTTTAAAATTGTATTCACATTAGAGACACACACTTTCTTACAGATATTGAAATGAAAAACAGAAACACACAAATCACACGGGAAAGCTGATGTTGTCAGTTGGATTTTTAACCAAGGCTTAACTTAGAAGTCCTACGTTTACACCTTCAAACTTACTTGTTACACCAGCTTGGGGTTTGTTTTTATTATGATACTTCTCCTGGGATTTCTGAAAAAAAGAAAAATTTTATGAAACTGCAATGAAATCACAGGTGACAACAAACTGAATAGTCAAGTCAGTAACTCACTTTCATATATCATCACACAACACTCCAAGATAGTGGTCCTAAGTTATAGTCCTGATTTTTGTTGTAGACAACAACATTCAAAACAGAACAATATTCAAAAGATAATTATATCGTTTGTTCTAAAATACAAAACTGAGTCACTGAGTTATAGCATTCTACTTTCTCTATCTGAATAACACCTGTGAAGGTGCAAAAAAAGGAGTTCACATTCAGGGCCTCATATTCAAAGAAGCTTGAATTATTGGTGGCAGGGCATTACTTAAGGAAGTCTGGGTATCTGAGGCAAAATCAACCCCCCTTCTGAAGCGGACTTTTGCAAAACCTGTAGCAAAAGCCTGCTGTGCTTAGGCATGTATTTCACTTCAGGCGGGTCAATGAACATTTTCTGCAACTAGGTGGTGTTGAGTCACGGGTGGTGGGGGCTATTGTCTCCTCTTGACAAATAACCCACCAGCCCCAGTAATTCAAACTGCCAGTTCAGCTGTCCTACCGCCCTAAAGTTGCCCAGAAATTTGTTCAAGACTATGACATAACAGTATAACCAAAATAAATAAAACCATCTGATGTATGTGCAGTTTAAGGCTTGTTTATGCTGTAGAGTCTGTATGGAAACATGTTCTCCCTGCTAACCACTCTGATGCAAAACGCAGTTTCATGAGAAAAGACTCACTCCACTCATTAGAAAAATGACCTATATCATTGTGGCATACTTCTCTGCAAGTGCCATTTTATTCCATGAGGGCAGAAGCCTCATGCAGTTGTTTTTGAAAACTATGTATTTGTCAGCATAACCATACCATACATGTATTCCTACTTAAAACAAGGCAGTATCCATCAGCTCTAGCACTGATTTTTCTCTCTCTGCAGCGGCAGCTGAACACTGGAAGCAATTGCCTAGACAGTCTGTGGAGTCTCCCCCTCCAGAGATTTTCCAGAACAGGTCAGGCAAACATCTGCCCAAATCACTTCCTAGAAGTGAGCTTGCCCAAGAGTGAGGAGATGGACTAGGTCATCTTCCAAAGTCACTTTCATTTCTACTTTCCACTACTCCAAACACATGAGTTCCCCAATTCTACACGGGGTTATCTGTGGTTTTGAAGAGCCTTTGTTTTGGTGGGGTCTTTTTCAACTCTTAAAAAATAGAAATATCTCTTAGAACTCATTTTTTACTCTCTTCTAAAAACTGTTGTTCAAGCACAGTGCTTGCTCTGTTGCACGCGTCAGACATTTTGACACCCTTGCAGCCCTCTGCATACAGAAATTTGGGCAGGCTATGCGTACTTTCTTCTTTCCTTCATGATGCTTCCAGACCCCCTGGAAAGCAGATACGCTTTAGTAAGAATGGTGCGGTATATAAGGTTACCTTGGTGCACACAGGAGCACACTCCTTGCAGCTCTTATGCACAATCACGTTGCAATCTGAAAGAGAAGGCAAGTTTCAAAGTCTGGCACTGAAAAGGGTCCTCAGTCTGCAGAAAATGTTATTCTGAGTCTTCACCTTTTTCCCTCCTCCAAGTCTACCTATAGGGCTCGATACAGCCCCTAGCTAGAAAGAAGCTTTTGCCTAATGTGCTGGGGCCCCTTCTGAAGCTGTCACATGTCATCTTTCCCTCCTCTTCCTCACCAACCTCAGCTCATTACAAAAAGCATGTACATCCAAATCTAGATCAGGTTTCTTTTTGAAACAAAACACTGAACTAGGAGGCCACATCTGGAGTACGGTGTCCAGTTCTGGGCTCGCCCATACAAGAGATACAAGGAACTACTGGTAGAGTCCAGCAGAGGCTACAAAGATGGTGAGGGGGCTGGAGCACCTTTTTTATTAGAAAATAAAAAGTCCCAAGAGGGTCTTGGGGCTGTTTAGCCTGGAGAAGAGAAGACTGAGAAGGGATCTTATCAATGCTTATCAGCATCCAAAGGGCAGGAGTCAAGAGCACAGGCCCAGACTCTTTTCAGTAGTGTCCCACAACAGAACAAGGCGCAGCAGGCATAAACTGGAAGACAGGAGCTTCCATCTGAATATGTGGTAAAACTTCTTTACAGTGAGGGTGACAGAGCACTGGAACAGGCTGCCCAGAGAGGCTGTGGAAACTCCTCCGGAGAGATCCAAAACTCACCTGGATGCATTTCTGTGCAACCTGCCCGAGGTGATCCTGGTTTAGCAGCAGGGTTGGACTAGATGATCTCCAGTGGTCCCTTTCAACTCCTACCATTCTGTGATTTTCTAATCTCAAAGTAGTACTGAGAGCACTGAAAATTCACACATGAAAGCCAGCAACTACTTACAAGAGCACTGCAGTGACTCCTTTCCCAGAAGGGCCTTTTCACAGGCCATACATGGGATAACTCCTGAGAAGGTCCCATTTGTAAAATTGTGCCTGCCCAATTTCTCTTTATCTTTGGTATCTTTATTTTTTGTCTTCATTCCCAACAGCAGAGGCAGTAGAAAAGAAAAGAGATTAAAAAAAAAAAAGGACATTAGAAAAGAAGATAAAGCAATTCAATCTTAAAAATACTGAAATACTCCCTTTTAAAAGAAAAATATTCTAAAACATTTACTTCCTGTCCTGGAAGATTTGTAACAGTATAACTGCACTATTATATCCAACACTGTTGAAGTCCTAAAATGATGCAGGCACTGTTTTCACTATGCTATGCCAGCAAGCTATGCCAGCAAACATTATCAAGGAAAACTGGCAGAAACACATTTATAAAGCTGCAAAACAGGAAGGGACAGAAAAAAAAATTTAAGAAGCATTACCAACTAAGTGCTCACACAAATATCAATGCTTACATCTCCCTAAGGCACACATGCACACTCATGCTTCTGCAGTTAAAGCTGCAGTTACGTAAATATAGAAAACATGTCTTTAGATCTTAGAGGACATTAGAAATAATCTGTCTTTATTGAGCGTTAACAAATTTCATAAATTCTGCCTATTTTTACAGTACGCCTTTTGGTGTGAGTATACATTTCTCCAAGCAGCCATAGTAGTTATTTTGTTTAGAAGACCACACAGGCACTGGCTAATGTATGGCTGCTGGACCAGACATAAACATTCACAGCCAGTTCTGCCATTCTTGAAGGTATCGCCTCAGGAAACCATCTTCACATCCGTGTAAGTTAAGATATCCTGGGGCACAGGAGGGCATATTAGAAAATTGGCAAAACTGCCAGGTGATAGCTATGAAGATTCTGTAGGCCAGATCCATCTCTAAAGCTGCTAATTGATGCCATTCATTTAAATTTCAGGTGTTTCAAAACTAGGCTACCAATGTTCTAATCTATCTTTCATAGCATGAACGTTTGACTGTGAAGGCCTGAAATCTGGAACTCTTTAACACTACGCAGTGCTTATTCATGCCAGAAGTCCCATTAACTTCAAATAAGGCAAATTTAATTGATTACATGCCAATGTAGAAGTTACAGGCTCAATTACTTATTTAGAGTAATTGCAAGAACATTTCTGTGTCTCTTAATTTTATTTAAGAAAGAAAATTATTTCTTAAAAGCCAATTCATACACTTACATTGTGGCTGAATTGTCAAATGAGATTATTAATAATATCAAAAAAATGGCAATGGAAATACTTGATATTGTTCAGCTAAGGCTACTGTTTAAAAGGAAAGCTGTTTTTTAGTAGGAAGGCCATTTCAGAGCATCCTGCATCCATTTTTAAATTAAAAGAAAAAAGCTAAAAGTTTCTTTCCATTACTCATGTGGTTTTGTAAAACATCTTTGCATAAAAAAATCAGATTCTCACCTGTAATTCATTTAATTACAGTGAAGTAACTTAAATACAGTTACATATTTATACGTAATAACATGGACATAGACCCTAACTTACCTTGCACTTGTTCCGTGTGCTGGTCATTCTATTCATCAGAAAGCTGAAAGTCCGACTCAGTTTACATTTTTCAGACTCATTTTTTGAGGGTACAATATATTTATTCCATTCCTCCTCCTGAATCCTAAAACAGAGACCAGTGAAAAAAAAACTCACCTCATTCCGGTGGGAACAGTCCCTTAAACCAGAGCAGAACCTGGATGGTGCTTGTTTCGCCCAGCATTGACAATTACACGTTTTATTGTGGGTTTAGCTGAGACTGTTAAAAGACTGCAACACCTCTTTATATAAAAGAGTAACACTAGCCCGGGGTTGGGGGGAGCTCTGAGTGTGCATCACTGTGTCACAAGCTTGCCTAGATCGCTAGACTAGTACCTAGTCGGTACTAGAAGCCCCCTCTGCTTTTGGATGCCCCCAGCGTGGAGAGAGGCGCGTCCCTCCCGCAGCCGAGCAGAGCCAGCCCCTGGAGAGCCAGGGCAGAGGGGGCCAGGCTGAGCTCTTGCACAGGCTTCAAGCGTGGGGGGCACACGGACACACACACACACACACACACACACACAGCCCCCTTGGGCTGGGAGCACTCCCCTAAATCGCCGCTAAAAGCCTCAAGACGAGAGTGCGGAGGCCCCTTCCCTGCTCCGCTCCCTAGATGGCAACCTTGCACAGACCTGCCCCCGCCACCGCAGTCCCGTCCCGTCCCTTCCCTTCCCTTCCCCACCCTACCCTACCCTACCTTTTCTCTCGGGACTGCTCGGGCAGGTTGTACGCTCGCTCTAAAAGACATAAACAGTTACCGGGCACTCAGATTGCAAGGTCGTCAGGTTTACTCAAAACGCACGGCCTCCACCATAAGCTTGTCATTAAGGGCTTGCAACGTCATTTGAAAATGAAGAAAGCAAAATCGTATACATACTAGAAGCAGTTTTTCCTAGGGTAAGACACTCTGACAGAATCTGCCAGAACTCAGATGGGTATCAGCAAATGCCAGTCTCTGCAAACAGCCCACTTTTAAGAATAACAAAAAATATTTCTCCACACTTGAATGATTCACACTTAATTTCACTTTTTACATAATAAGTTGTAAAACACCTTAATGACATTCTCCCACATTTGCAGTTACCTCTCTTATGCAGCTTTATCTATAGTACTAAAAAATTAAAATCTCTCTACATAAAGAAGAATATTACTAGTCTACGTACTGCACAGGATGTGTGTAATGTGTTGCAAATTTACATCAGAGAGGACTCAAGGAGATACTTTCCAACAAACTATGTCTAAAAAGGAAAATAAAAGATAAAAAATTCATTTGGGTTCTGCTGGAAGGAAGAAAAAAAGAAAAATAAAAATTACAGAGATCATTCTAGCTTTTCGAAGTTTGAGGCCATTCCATTTTACAGACACTTTTTGCAAAGATACCACAACTATGGTTCAGAAAGATAAACACCTGCCTAAGTCAAAGCATCAGACTACGCCTTCTTCACACTTAAAACACATTTCACTGAATCAATGTATATTTAGACAAATGCAGACTTCAGGTTAATGAGAGCTCTACTACTGGCCAAAGAAGGAGCAAGACTGAAAGAGCATTTCGGTTATCTGCCAGGCACAACCTGTGCCACAGGATGCTTTTGGAAGAAATGAAGGCCATGTATCCATGGGAGATGAAGACAACCTCATGCAAAACAGTGCCATGGGGTTGGCACCGAGGTGCTTACTACCAGGGTGGAGCAGGGACACTGACTTAGAGAGTGAAAGAGCCTGGAAGAAGGATCAACCACTGTTCATGAGCACACCATCTACGAGCAGGAACAAATTCTTTCTGTTGCAGCCTGGTAATACTTTCTCAAATATAAGCAAGTAGTTGTTTTAAACCTGAACAATACTGAGAAGCTTCCATCAGAAATGGATGGAGATTTCCCACTTTTTTCCTCATACTTTGTGTGAGAAAGACCATCCCGTTGCCACCCTGTATTCCTCTGCTTTGGCTTCCTTTTCGTTGCAGCATACAAGGTCAGCTGCGTGTCCCTCCTGCATAACTAAGACCTAAATGAGATGTACAAAGCGCCAGCGGCTGGGCAGAGAGAAGGGGGCAGGTTCTCAGTGTACAGACACCTGCACAGACTCAGACACCATACCACTACACTGCACAAAGATCACAGTGAACTTGGACAAAGCTCTTGGGCTAGTCCAATACCCAGATGCAACTGCTTAAAGCAAATGCAGCTTTTCCTACCTGACACAGTAATCACTGCTGCCAGCTGCTAAACACTCTGTTCAACGCTCCTATTCTTGCAAAATGCTAGCAAGTAAGGGATGAAGAAGGAGGTGCTGATAGCCAGAAGTGCCAGCAGAAACCTTAGCAGATCACCACCCTTCTTTCCAGCAGCACACCGTATCTGCAGTGTGGGCTGTAGAACAGCCTTTTTCCAAAGTATGGACAGGAAAAAGTTTTCACCTTCTCCACAAGACAGGTAAAAGTCCAGCACTGATTTGCCCAAGAAGAAGGTGAGAGAGAATGAACAAGACAGGCACAAGCCCAGATCAGGTACAGCAGGCAATTAGAAGTTTTTCACTATGAGGGTGGTGAGATACTGGAACAGGTTGCCCAGGGAGGTTGTAGATGCCCCAACACTGGATGTGTTCAAGGTTGGATGGGTCTTCGAGCAACCCGGTCTAGTGAAAGGTGTCCTTGCCTATGGCAGACAGGTTGGAACTAGATGGTCTGAAAGGTCCCTTCTAACCCAAACCATTATATGATTCTCTGATTCTATATGAAAAGCACAGTATATCTATTTTAGGCTTTGCATGGTTTTCAAAAATAACCTATATCCTCGCTGCAAAACCTGTGGGTTGTCTTTTAAATATGAAACTATGTGTCCAGAAATAAAGAATGTTAGAAGTGATTTGTAAACAATTACAAGCTTCTTGCAGAGCTATTTCTGACTCCACTTGATGGAGAGTATGGGTTTTGCTTCCCAGCCTGTAGAAATAACCATAGCCCATCCGTGCTTCAGAGATTCCCCAAGATCTATGGGAAGCTTGGGCAGCTGCCCTCTTTGTCACCTCTTCTGTGCCATCCTCAGATTCCCTGCAGTCTCTGCTGGACATCCAGCAGGAGGCGGGGGCAAAGATCTTCCTAAAAGATTACTGCTCTTGCCTGCATTACTTTTTTCACTAACACTCTCCCAGTTTGTGTACTCTCCTGAGGATCAGCTGATGTGCCAGGGCAGGGCATGACAGGTGAAAATGCAAGGGACAATGGTAGGGGTACCCAAAGGCAACCAAACCCTTCTTTCATGTGTGTTGGTGACGTCTGTGTACAGGACAGGCCTGAGTAAAGCCATCAGCAGTGTGCCTGAAGCAGGCAGGCAGGGGATGTGGCTGTGCAGGTGCAAAGCCAGAACACTGACCTTCATTCAAATCCGCAACTGTGAAGTCCCGAGGAATGCGAGGTCTTCCTAATAAACCTTTGGGTGAGGAGCAGGAATAGGAGCGTGATCGAATTCCAGACACTGTGCATTCCTTCAAGAAATTGCAGCAAATTAAAAATTGCATCCTTTTGACGTGCATCAGCAACAGAAACAAATTAAATCAGTGACAGAATTTCTGAAAGAGACACGGCTGACCACACACATACATTTCCTTGGCTTCATTAAAGATTTAAGCTGAAGTAAAATTTTTGATGACTTCATTTGAAATCTTAGGAAATATGTCATACTCCCACCATGATAATTTTTTGTATGTTACAGGAAATAACTTGTAGGTACAAGTTAGATTAAGAGACTAGGAGAAAGCTTACATCCTTCACCAGTTTGATGGCAAGCACCATCCAGTGTCATTGGGCATTATTTCTGATGACCAAGGTACCTTCTTTTACCAAGGGAGCTCTTAATCTTACCACTTTAATACCTCAAGAACATTTCATGGAGACTAATGCCTTGACTTGGTAATTACTGATGTCGGAGTTTCCAAAGAAATGAGTTAGCCTCTTCCTCTTTTCTCTCCGCAATTTCTTTTATTGTGTGTGAAAAGACTTTCTGATTCTCAAATATGTGAATGATAAAGCTTGAGAGGAGCTCCCCTGACTTTTGATACAGCATTTACACTTCAACAGAGCCTACTCCTAAACTGCTTACCTTTCTGTTTTTATAAGTAGTCCTAACAGAATTTGGTATTTGTGATGGAGTCTTTTTGTCCCTTCATGTAATCATTTGCTGAAGATCAGATAAAGCTCTACAGTGGCAAGAAGTCTGTCTAATAAAAACATAAAGAATACCTACAAACAAAAAATAATTCTACATATGTCTCTGAAGATCTCAGAAATGGCACAATGGCCTAATGAAAACAACTGCAGCCAGGATACTTTAGAAAACTATCATGAAGAGGAGAGATTTGTGCTGTTCAACACACAAAGCCCAGCTGAATTTCCATGAGTCTAGCAACTGCTTTAAAACAGGCAGCAGGCTGGTTTTATACTTTACAAAGCTGTTACCCTTTCACATAATTACAGATGATTAAAGATTTCCTCACTAAATATGTTTTGGTTAGAAAATGCTGATTCACTGAACTTGAGATACTTCCTTTGAAATGCTTCTGATAATGATGCTTTTTTCAAAGCTAAAGCAAATATCTGATGGACCTTTCCCATGGCTGCTGCCAAGCTCAGACACAACCAGGAAGCTCTGGCTCCACAACACTGTGTGTGCTGCTCTCCAGAGGGATTAGCGCTGCCAGCTGAGAGCTCATTTTCCCCCTTCAGATTCAGACGTTTCTCACATATTTTCAGCAATTTAATTAAAAGGAAAAAAAAGAAAGGCACACTAAGATAGTATCAAATACCTTGGGCTGCAGACTGGTAGGTAAATCTAATCCATCTCTGCTATAAGCCATGGCCTCTGAAGAGCCGAGGGAAGGGTGGGATCTGTCTGAAACACCTCCACTGCTGCTGTCTACTTCAAGGTCATCGAGACTTGAACTGAAGCAGGCAACAAAGTCTTTAATTACTGTGAATCCTAGCAAAAATCAGCCTCAACCTGAATGTAACAAGCAAAGATACTGCTGTATACTCTGATCAATGACAACCCAAACCATCAAGATTACGTCAGATAAGTTATTCTCTGAGGCCCCTCTCAGGTTTGCAGTCATGTGGTGAAGGCATTTAGTCACTGTACAGGAGTCATCTGACCCAGCCTTGCGGATCTGCAGTTCAGATGTTTGCATCACCCAAGATCACACAGACTCTCACCACAGTCAGCCACCTCTAGGGGATGACTTTCAGACCCATGTTCACCATCTCCCTTAAAATGCGATGATTTGTTCCACAGATGTACCTGTCTCTCTATATAGATGTTAAGGACAACTGAGACAACTAGCTCAGATTTCAGTACTAAGATATGAGAGCATATATGGATATTTTGTTATGTGTGCATTTGAAAGGCATGATGTGATTATTCACAGACATCTTTCTATATCTGTGACTTAATGGAGGATGGAAGCGAAAACTAACAACAGAGATGAAGGAGGGTCTGAGACAGTTTATGAGATTCATTTCAAAATGTATAAACTTAAAAATAATATAGGACTATAAACTCACTAAATCAATACTTCAGACACCTCAAGACTATCTGATTGATGAGGGTTCCTGAGCAGGAGAGTGCAGTAAGGTTTCTCAGCAGTACCAGGGTTTTCCAGGATGGGTCCCATTAGCTGCAAGAGCAAGTTGATGGTCTCCATCAGAGTGACTGGAAGGGAACGGTTGACTGCTTGCAATAACATTCCAGTCTTACAACATAAAACTTTAAATTATGTGTAGCATTTCTAAATAGCCAGCATTCCTCCCAGGAATTAACAGCACAACAATTCCTTCACACACCACCACAATTCACTTTGTCGAAGGGCAAGTCTATCGATACTGTCCAAAACTACCTCCTTATCACTCTTCTGGAGACCATCTTTCACAATGTTTCCTAGTAATAGCCCCTGTGATATCTCATAAACAAGTTATTTAACTGCATTATCAGTTATTGTCATATTTTAAAATTGGAAAAGCAATACATGACTATGTCAACAGACAAGCATACGTTTCTTACTAGGAGTAACTGACTAGGGAATTTTTCTGACATACAAAGCTCCTTTAAAGGTCTGCTAGTAACTTGCCACATCACCTCAGATACTTCAAGGTAAGTGCTGCTGGAATTACCTACTGATAGTCTTATTTTATGTCTAATATTTGGATCACTTACAGTTGACATATTAATGCCAATCACATCTCTCTGAAAATTCATGTAAGTTCTTTAAGGTCATATATAGCTACTTGACCTAGGTCTTAAAAAAGGTGGGAATACCTAAGAATGTACAGGAGAAAAATACTTACAACAGAGGCAGTAATTGAGATTATAATTTACAGTAATTGAGTAATTTACAGTAATTGAGATTATATCCCCTTAGCTAGCAAAAAATAAATCGTTTGGGAAAGAAAAACTCTTAATCTGACATTTGTTGTCATACCTGTGTTAAAAGATTCCTCCTAGTAGGACTTCATAATTTTATAAGAAACTCAAAATTAAGGTAGATAAAATGTTAATACACACTTTAATCAATGACAGACACTACTTCTTCCTTACTGCTTTTACATAGATTTGATGCCCTACCTGCAACTAGTTCAGGCACTCTTGAAAGGTGGGAGACAGATCAAATTTTGTTTTGTACAAAAAGGAATCAATTTCACGTCTCTTTTATCCAGAGAAGCAATAAAGCCTTTTTATCAAGGAAATTTACCAGTTGTTAAAAATGAAAATTATAGTTTCGTCTTCAAAGCTCTATGCATTCCTGAAGCCACTCAATTCACAGCATAACCCAAAGCCATATGGAGGATGGTTCTCAGTCAACTGCCTCTGCTGGCAGCAAATCTTGTGTCCCAGTAAAAGAGCAGAAAACAGTTTGAATCTATTACAAATGTCAGCTGTACACTGCGCTGTGTCTTCGGAGGTAAACAAATATATGCAATCAGGAATAAGCTGTTCCTTTTACAGGTCTGTGCAAAGAATGGAAAGATTCCCACACAGAATTCAACAGATTCTGGACTATTTTCTTAATGGAAAGTATAGCTGAGGAAAACTAGTGTGAAATTCTATTTTCTTACAACAGAAACTCTTACTAAGAATAGCTGATTCTTTCTTTTTTAAAGAATACACACAAGAAAAGAGTGTATAAAAGTATAAATTTGCATTTAAAATGAATTTACTTTAATAACATTTTTTATTTGTTAAAAATGTCTTTATAACTATTTTACGAAAACAGACCCTTAGAACAATTTAAATACAAGTGATTGAAACAGCGACTTTACCTCAGTAATAATACTTATTACTCCAGATTCTTCTTCATCTTCTGAAATAAAAGGTTATAATAAATAATCCTAATTCTGGCCAAATCATCCAGTCAATTCCATACCTTCTCTTTTTCATGTCAGCGTAAAGTTGGCCCCGATCCTTAATAAACCCATGGATCTTGAATGGAAGGTATGAATCTGCTCCATATGGATCAGCAGGTGAAACAGTATGTCTCAAACCAGCACCTTCTTCGTTTTTCACTGGTCTTTGATTTCCTTCATTAGGAATATACATATATTGGTCATTCTCCTCAAGGGAGGGAGATGAAGAACTCTTTGCCATTGGGATTGAGTTGGTGAGATGCAGACATGTTTCACTGCTGATGCCACCACCATGAATGTAGTTAGTCTTTAATTCTCCAGCCTGTAGATTAAAAACGAACACTAGTAAGAGGCAGTAACAGGGTGTATTGCCAGGGAATGAGGACCAGATTCATTTGCCATTTTATTTATGGTTATACGTGTTGACATTTTTTTTTCTCTATTATTTTTTATATCACATGAATTATTATAAACAAGTTATATGGCTAAGATTCTAAACCTTGTATTACCTTTTCTTCCATAATTAGAATAACAATGGATTGGTATTTGCAAGTCTAATGGATTTTTCACTCATATTTATACCTTTTCATATATTCATATATTTCTAGCTTTTACTAAAAAATAGCCGTGAGTAGAGCAAAAAATATGTGTAATACATTAGTACAGGAGACATATGGAGGAGAATTCAAACATTGTGCAATTTAATTTGGGAAAATTAGGCTACACATTACACACTTTTAATTTTCCAGCACTAATCTTCTAAGCTTTGAGATAAATATGCATGACCTGAAGCAGAGGATCTCTGCAGAAGGAAAGGAATCTTTATTTTTTGCCATTAAGCAGTTACAGGAGTGAAGCAACCTTCCTCTTGCACAGACAGGAATGGAGTTGGAAAGTGTTTTCTCAAATACAGGGATCAGGATTTACACAAATAATTCTTTGTGCAACCGAGGTTGAATTCTGCAGAAGGTACTAAAATGTAGCTTCTTGTCATTTAATTAGATGCTACTGCTTTCTATTTAGACTCTGAATAATACTGAAAAGTCACACAGCCCGTGAAAACACTCAACCTCCAACAAACACTGGTATAAAAACAGGAAGAAAGGAAGGAAGGACTGCAAGGGTCTCAAAAGCCTTGTTCTTTCAGACTGCTGACTTCCTCCTCTCCAGCCCCATTTGAGATGCATTTCTCTCAGTAAAGGACAGAAAGAACTGCTGGCATTTTTACAGCCATACTTGCATTCAAAAATACAGTGCATGAAAGTCTGGAAGTATTTCTGTTGCATTGTGTAGACGAGATGCACAAAGGTAAAATGCTTCTCCTAGGTTGTATGCAGCTGTTCCTGCCTTCTAAGTTACTCCTGGAACTTCCCCTCAGCATAAGGAGGATCTCCTCCATCAACTTCTCTGTCTCCTGTTGCGCAGTGCTTAAGGCAGCATTTGGCCCCAGTCAGCAATTAACAAAGTTGAATGTGACTATGTATCAAAAAAATGTTAGTAATCCAATCTGAAAGACCTCATACCAATATACTTGGGAAACATTGGCAACTAAAAATGGCGCGGCACTTGTGCAACTCTGTCCTTCCAACCTGGACGTTGTTAAAATCAGGGGTTCACAGACTGCATATATAGTCCCCTGCCCAGTTGCCCACTCCTAGGTAATTATTTCATGTGTCTCTCAGTAACCTTAGGTGCATTCTGAACATGTTGGCCTCTGACTGAAACTTCCATCTCAGGTGCCACAACAAACGGGATCTGCAGTAAATGGAGTGGTTGAAGTGTTTCAGGAAATGATGAAAAAAATTTAAAAAAAGTCACAGTTGCAAAATCTCTGCCTTCTAACATTGTGAGTTGACCATCTCTTACTCCTGCATTCCATCTTTCCCCCAGAGAAAGCCCACAGCAGGTTACAAACAAATAAATCACTTCAACCATCACAGAAACATAGCTACATGCCACCAGAATTTGGTGACGGTTTAACTACACACAATCACTATTTACTATTTACTACACACTAATCACTATTTATCCAAGAGTTGGACTAAGTATGATATCTGAGTGAGACCATGGAGGAGGGATTTCAGGTGCAACATGGTGATGTAAAATATAATTTGGTCTGGACACTATGGCTTATCTCCAGTGACAAACAAATCAGAAACATGAACACTAAGTCAGGATCTAGAGTACCAGAATGCTCTGTGCCAGGAGACCAGCTTCACTTTTGGGCCTATAAACTTAGCTATGATCGTATAATTAATGCTTTTTAACAAGAAGCAAATATCATTTAGCTCACAAACACACAGAAAAATTAGTAAGAGCTGTATTAGAGTTCTCCCTACACGCTGGGGAGAATAATTCCTGTCATCAACTGAATCTGTCAAAAGGGACCTCATAAATGGTTTAGAAAACACAGGTGATAATGAGGTATTACAGGTTTTATTTTAGAGCTTTCTTAATTGACCACACACCACTGCTGACATCCAGAAGATCCTTTTATCACAGTTACTTTGACAGAAGACAACTAA
The DNA here is from genome assembly GCA_013396935.1 of Baryphthengus martii. NCBI lineage: Eukaryota > Metazoa > Chordata > Aves > Coraciiformes > Momotidae > Baryphthengus > Baryphthengus martii. The sequence goes on from VWZK01001514.1 coordinate 105,002, forward strand.
AAATTTGCCAGAAGTTCAAACATAAGCTTACTTGGTCTACTACCATGCAGTTTGCATATACTTCATCGCTTCCACTCAGCATGGCAGAAAATCTGGTTGCAGCAAAGAAAGTAGGTGGAGCCTTGAGTTTCCTGAGAACATCAAGGGTAGAATGTCTCTGCTCTGGAAGAAAGAAATTATGGAAAGTACACCATTAAATCTCAAAACGTTTTCTTCTCATGTATATATATCGTCACAAAAATGACAAAGTTAAACATTAAGTAGCAAGAATTAGGATTACAAGTTGAGCAATGTTTGTGTGGCCACTCAAAAATCTGCCCATTTTGTAATTGCCTTATACTTGCTGTATGTTTCAAGAAGCCTATAGTTGGCAAGACTCTGAAAGGTACCACAGAATCATTCATCTGACTTAAAAATAAGTGTTCCTGTATCGTGGTTAGCAAAACCTTTGATTTTCTACCTAGGCTAGAACTTTCTAGAGATCTGTAGTTGCAGAAATACATAGGATAACATTTATGGACTACGATGAAGTGTACATGATTCTGGCCTATATATTAAATGCCTAAAACCTGATAGATTATATGAACAGCATATGGTTCAACTGCAGTCAAATAATGACTCTCCTAGCGCATTCTACCTCTTGGGATAAATATAAATATTAATCTTAAACCAATAAAGCAGATTACTATTTTTAAAAACAAAAAAATAGCAACAAAATTCCAAGAGTGATATAAATAAAATACCACTGATCATCCCTTTACAGAGTGACAACAATCAATTGTTTCACCCACGAATGAAATGTCTGGGATGAGGCCTGCCTCTGATCTGCTGTTGGTGCTGAAATGGGACATTATGAGTTTCACCAAAAATCATTAATTGAAGTTCAGAGTTTAGTCTTCAATAGTATGTTCATGACTGCAAATACGATAAAAAGTTGCATGAGCTGACTCTATTTCATGGATACCTGGAATGAAAACTCTCAATAAACTTAATTCCAGTTTGTCTGTTACTGAAAATTATGCAAATAATCCTTCTTAGTCTGCATCAGGAATTTATTTTCAGCAAAAGGGAAAAGGAAACGATACCACTAAAGACTTACCCCAGGCTATATTCCTAAACCAATGTAACTGGTTTTGGAAGATCATGGAATCCCATAGCATGGTTTGGATTGGAAGAGAACTTTAAAGATCATCTAAGAAAAACCCATGGGCAGGGACATCTTTCACTAGATCAGATTGCTCAAAGCCCCATGCAAGATGCCTATGGCCGTAAGATTGCAAGAAAAAATAAAATGAAGAAACGGCACTAGATTAGAAACTATACTTGTCAAGGTCTGGGGCATTTGTTCCTTCGAAAAAAATTTTAAAAACTTTAAAATTGTCTATACCACTGCTGAAACAGCAGTGCTACACCAGAGATTTTATTTAATTTCAAGACGCTATTGTATAAAGCCCAAGAAAAGTAAGCTCTATACTTAGAGAAAACTGCAAATTCCCATTTAGAAATGGCACACTATAAATTATTTGGTTTCTAGTCCTGGCAGGCCTTGTGGGATCTCATACCATTAAAATATCCTTATGCTTCTCATTTTCCTTCTCTCTTCTGCAAGAATTTTTAAATGATTTTAGCAACTGCCATCTTGAGAATCGCTAAACCCACAAACCATTTCCTTCTGTCTGCCAAGATCCCAAAGCCTTTGTTTATAAATAGTATAAAAGCATTGTTTTCTACAGCAGTTCATCGGGTTTTGGCAGCTAAAATCATATGGAAATCTGATTTGGCAAAACTGACAGTACTTTCTTGTGGCAAGTAAAGATTTCCAAGGGCTGGTCTTAAACCAACAAGCAGAAAGAAAAAAAAAAAGTCAGACTCTCCCTTGCTTCTTTTATACTTATTACCTTCCCCGGTACACGCTCCCTCTCGTGTACAAACCCACTGGGTACAACTGGCACAGGCGGTACTCAGCTCCAGTGCTAGGCTGTAAGGTTCAACATATATCCCTGAAAAACAGCCCAGGTGTTATGGATTCCCAAATCATGGCACCAACTTGAGCCGACAGAGAGACTTCCTTGACTTCAGCAACGGCGCCCATTGCTGCAGTCTCTACAGTCAGTTAGTGAACTGCTTTATGAATTACAGGTCCCCAGCCAGAAACAACAAAATCTATTTTGTTCACATTTTTATTTATACAGCAACTTCTAATACCACATTTTACATTGTTTTAAAATTCTGTAAGAGAGTAACAATCTAGATAACAACAACTGAAGAAAGCTGCTGCAAATACAGCAAGATATATCAGAATATGTTATCTGCGGTACTTTCCATTGGTAAATCTTTATTGTTTATCACTGCTAAACGCCATACATTTTTCTGGTGATACTCCAGTCAGTCTGTTGCTAAAGGTGAGATGTCTAAACAAATATTCACTGGGGTTTTAAATGAACAGACAAAAGGCAGCAGGTTATTTTGGGCTTCATGTTGCAATATGACCCCAGCGTACCCCCTCGCTCCCACTCCACCTCCCAGTTTCAAACATGCGTGAAGGAATGACTACATCAAACTAACTCTGAGACAGTGAAGTACTTAAAGACTTTGCTGAATGCACGGGAGAGTATTATTAATTATACATTCACTGTGCTAGTAACTTATTTCCACTGGACAGGCCTGCGTAGTTTAAAAAGTGACAAAACTGCTGCAAATATCCACATCGCACACTGCATTCCTATAGCCCCACTAATTGCCTCCAGCCTGCCCCACTGGCTACAAGTCATCTCAATCTTACCTGGACCATCAGCAGACCTTCCTCCAGTTTGATGTGGCAGCAGGTAACAGCTCACTTACTGGGCACCAGTAACAACACGCAGCAAGGCTGTCCTTGCCGTAAGGATGAGGAGTATCAACAAAATGCATTTTTAAACAAAATACCTCCAAAAATCTCTTCTACCTGTACAAAATGCTTATTCTCATTGCAGATGCAAAACTTTAGCACAGCTTATGGAAGGACAGATAAGACTGCTAGGACAAACTGGCACTTCTGGTGAGAGTAAAGATGTCACACATGGTTTTAGCTCTGAAAGGTGTCAGTAATGAACTTCAATACGCTTACTAAGGCAAAAATAACCCGAATACGACACCACAGAACTGATTCTCGTACTGAAACAACCTAGCAAGCACATCTCAGCAAGCTGATCCTCCTACCAGAGCTTAATACTCTCTGGCTGTATACAGTGCTGTGACCAAAGAAAAAGAATAAAATAAAGGCATGTCTCCTGTGGCTCTCTGCCATCTGCCTGGTAAACAGTAAAAAAGATGTATATGTTATTTAGATGTAGGTGAACAAAAGTCACAGTGCTGGGAAAGGTAATCTCCAAACATGGATAAAATAAAAGACCTTGACCAATGAATAACTAGGCACAGATTCTCTACATCTTCTCTAATGCTGTTACCAAAGTTATACAGCAAAGGCTGCACTTTTTACCAGGCACAAAAGCTTATAAAAATACTTTAACTTTTAAAACCCACACGATCATCATAGCAGTAATTCAAAACGTGCTTTATGTTGGCATAAGAAAATGTATATCCTTGAATGACCTACGTTGGAAAACTGCAAGAACATAACACTGATGGTTCTTCCACAAAAATCAAAGCTTAAATCATTATATGAGAGAGCGAAAAGCAAACGAGAAGTGAAATACATCAGTGTGAACAAGCCAAGAGCCAGAAAAAAATTATAAATTCCCTTCTCTAGATACAGTGAATAGTTTTCAGTCAGCTCATCCCATTTACCCCCAGCAATCTGAGCAGGGGTTAATGTGTAACTAGAAATAACAGAGTTATGAAGTCAGCGAAAAATGCAGACAGCTAAGCGCAGGGATCATACAGGACTGTAGAAATATTCCTCTAAATCCAGAAGTGGTCACCTTAATTTGGAGAAAGAAGGCCACATGTTTCTGGTGAGGGGTCGATCGAAGTGATATGCAAGTCTGTAGATGAGGACCATACAACCAGATTCAATGGTGGATCTGCATCCCTAGTTCAGGTGTCTTAGTGCTTCATTCAGACAGTGCAACTACTCATGGCAGCAAAGTTAAGCAAGTACATAAGAACAGCATTATATAGAGGGTAAAGCAAGGTGGGCTATGAAGTGCTGTTGTCACAAAGACAAACATGTAACTGTCCTAAATCTATGGTGTGGAAAACAAATCCCCTGTGTTTTCTACACCATGCGTACAGAGGATCAGGCATGTGGATGCTAGAAATCATCACATTCAAGATGTGGTCCTAAAGTAGCCACTAAGAAATACTGAGGATAAAGATACTCGTTAATCATTGGATTTGATCTTTGTCATCTAAAAGTGGGATACAAGAAGGCATCCTTTTCCAACACGGGATTCACAACCCTAACTTCCCTCTCTGGAGCAGGCGCCTTACCTACTAAACAAATGAATATAGAAACAGAAATGAGTTGATGTCTCATTTTATACAACAGCACAACGGATACAGTACTTTCACAGGATATGGGATACTCGATTTAAACTCCATGTCTGCCCAAGTGGACTCAGTGCCAAACTCCCACCTCCCAGCATAGTGGGACAGACTTGTAAGAGACAGATATTCTCAGCACTCCCCAAGGTTGTTAAAGCATCCAAAAACGCTCTGAGAGTTACTACTATCTCTAGGAAAGAAGGACGACACAGCACAAGGGTAATGGAGAAGAGACCTGCTTTATAGTCATTTCACATCAAGTAACAGAATAAATACCATTACGGCTCTTGCAGCAAGAAACAAGAATTAGACTCCCTCCATAGTCCAATCACTAAGACACAGTCATGTTCACATTCTCTGTTGAGCCTAATTAACTTTTAATTATGCCATACAAACGCAGCCTCAGCAGGAGGGAGGCAGTCTGCAATGCATGGTCCTGAAGGTGCACATCATGCGCTTGGCTCCTGTCGGCCCCCTGGAGTTCAGGGGGAGGGCAGGGTCTCTACCCTCCTCTGAGAGGTCCCCAAGCAGGGATGAAAGCTGACCTTGTGGCATGCAGGGAACTTAAGATCTGCAAACACTAATGCATATGGTATAAAGTGGGATGTGAGACTTTCTACTTTGGACTCTCCCACTGGAGGTCTGCACAGTTCCCCTGCCTCCCAGAGGGAGCAACCCCAGACCAGGAAACCAACAGCCTGCTGGTTCATATCGGGAGGGCAGAGACTGACATTTCATTGCCCAGATTGCTGGGAGCACCCAGATGAGGTAACACAGAATGACTTCACGACTTTTGGAGCGGGGAGGAAGAATCTCACACCACCTCCTGCTGGGTACTACAAGTCTCTTGTTCAGTGAGACCTGGACTCCTCCTGTATGAGGGAGATGCATCTGTGAGGTATGCACCCCACACCTGCGTGCCAGGATCAACTGTCCATGTTCAGATACTACCAGAAAAAAGCACAGATCACAAACATAGATAATGAATCTGCTGTTCGCTTGCAGAGGCACTTCTCCCACATTGTGGGAAGCCAGGATTTCAATTCCCCAAGCATAACGTGGACTTTATCACTAAAACATGTACTTGCACCTAAGACCATCTTCTTGCTCCAACAATGCTACATACGTTGTCAGTTGAGCATACCACCCACATGTGTTCATATACTATTAAGAGGGATGGGAAACAAGATGCACTATTATAAACTGCAAACACCAGATCTGTATACAGTGCTTTACAACAGGTGGAGAAGTACTGGGGAGAAAAAAAAAACAAGGCTGTCTAAAGGTAAAATAACAAAAGTGTCATGGAGGTTGGGTGCACAGCTACAGCATTTAGAGATAGAAAGAGTCCTTATGAGAGGTGTAAAGAACATACACCATTCAACTTGCAATCCATTTCATCTTCTTTGCAAATTGCATTTGCATCCACATACACTGCAGAAACCTTTATATGCTTGGGAAATACTGGATTTCCCAAAGAACAACAGTAAAAGTTCAGAAAGTGTTTGGCACGTTTTAATGTGCATTCCGTACACATTTTTCAGTATAAAACTAGGTCAAAGTTTCAGTCTATGTAAATATGATTCTCATGGCTCATTGACTTTAAGGACACAGATGGATCTTACTTTTCTTATTTGTTTTTTTTCTCCCATTTCTCAAAAATCAAAAAAAAAAAAAAAGCAGTTTTAAGGAAGGAATCAGAAATAAATTTTTTGCCATTCTTTCTTTTCATTTTTTTGCCTTTAAATGTAGTAAAAACTTATTTTTCCTCATTAAAGATTTCAGTGATAATTCTACCTAACATAAACCTGCTGATGGGTGCCTTGCAGCCTCTCTAAATCATCTTTTATCATACTGACAAGATTTATAATGCTTGCTCCCAAAGACTTCTCCACAAAGGAGGACAATGTCTAACTCTGCAAGAGAGTAACTGACTCTGCCACTATAAAGAGTAACTAATCCTTTCACTTTAGTTTACAGAAAACAAAAGATTTCCTCTCTTCATTCTGTGAGATTTTTATACATAATTTAAAAAAATTTCCTGTTAGCTTCTGCGGCATATTTGAATTACCAAATTCTCCCTAAATGAAAACAACTGTAACCAGCAGTTTTCTGCAACTGCTGCCATGCCATGCAGCTCTCAGGGTGTCAGAGCTGCTCAGTGAGAGCTACACATGCAACCAGAAGAAAAAAACAAAGCCCTAAGAGAGTAAAGAAATAAAAAAAAAATTTAAAGAACAGTACATAATTTCGAGAAAACATTTTCTTCTTACTTCACAAATTCCGACCATTATCTACAAAAGCATAGCAAAGAGTGAGGTAGACTTCTGATAGAAAGAAAATCTATCTCATGCAAGCTGTTCATAGCCACCTGCACACAACCAGACAATGAAAAGGAGGCAGTGCTATTAAGCAAGAGTTATTTAAAATAAGACATCTTTTTCTACCTGGTTTGGACGCCCTTCTTCGAATCCTCATTTTAGGTAAGGAAGGCCAAGAGTAATTAAAAGGTGAATCAGAGTCTGAGTCCATTGTGCTAAATAAACAGAGCCGATTCCCAAAATTGCACTTTGTTGTTCTCAAGAGCAAGTCAAGTCTAAGAGTAATGTAAAACAAAGGAATGGACAAAGAAGGATCAAATTGCCCACTAAACACAGGGGAGGGAGAAGCTGTAAATGTTTGCTCTCTTCAGGCGTCCAGGCATGTAGACAGATCAGGCTGCAAATACTAAAGCAGAAGCAAGGAGGTTAAAATATGAGAGCTTCGAGTGAGTGGAGCTGTTGCATCGTGGTCTAGAGCTATTTGAAAGGTCACCGTGTGCCAATGAATCATTAACTCACCTTTCTATTTTGATGTAAATGAAAACAACAGGAGCCGAGTAAGGAATGAGAAAATACATCTCAGAAGTAAACAAACTATTGCAAGTTTTTTCAAAGCTTTGTTTCCACGTTAAAAGTGGGGTTTACAAGGACTCTCAAATTAAGGACAGGCAGAATGCTGCAATTAAAGTAGCCAAAGACTAAACTGTAAGCTAAGAGCACTAATCAGTCTGCTGGTCCCTACACTACCGCAGCGCAATATCCTTCCTCTCAGCATTTACAACGTCGGCAGACCCTGGGATCCTATAGCTGGAAAAGCAGGGATAACTCAACTCAAAATCTGCTGCTCCTATTTTTCTATCTCAAATGAGCTTAAAGCTTAAGTGTTACAAAGAAAGATTACCCTGTCATTAGAGGAGCTCTCTTTCCAATAATATTTAGTCTGAATAGTATTTTCTCCTTCATACAGTCACCAAGTTAGACTGTGAATCATAAGTATTTCGTAGAGCTGGCACCTTTACAGCTCTGGTCTAACCTCATAGCAATGCACAATACAGCTAGTGACTAATTTACAACAAATCCTCCATTCTTATACAGTTTCCCCGAACTACTCGTAGGCAATTAGTATTCAGTAGGAACTCATTATCCCTTCCCCCAACATCTTTACACTGCACAAACTACATTTTTTTTAAACAGGCTCAAATGTGGCTGTACAAGAGCTAATATAAAAATAACATGTCCACTGCTTCTTAACTAAGTCCACCAAACATTTCTTTTAGTTACCCCACAATGTATGTGGCTTTGTATTCCACATAAAGGAGGAGAGGGAATGTGGATCAGCTTAAATGTCAGTTTTTGGAAGATGATGACAAGCTTGTTAACATTCCTTACTTCAATTATTTTTCAAGCTGCTGAGGTCTGCAGTGCTACTTCTGTATTATGTTTCAATTGATTCCTCAATTCACATTTCAGTTGGAGATAACAACGTATTTGTTGAAAGAAAATAATGCAATTCAAATGCAAATTTAATTCAAAACCCATTAGAAAAATATCTATCAGATTTTCAGGGATAAAACCATTGTTATACAAGCACTTCATAAAGTGCACAAATTACATAAAACACAGTTGAAACACATCATTGTTCTGCCCTTCCCTTAACTGAAGTTCTGCCAGCTTTGTTAGGCCTGAAAAGAGTAATTCACCCCAGAAGCTGGAAGCCTTAGACTTTCACTTTAAATATTAGACACTCCCATAGACTTTGTTTGATTTATATATATAATTAACAGCCCTAGGGAATTACAACAGACAATGGATGACTGAAAACACAGAGAGGATATAAATCCGTGCTTTAAGCATCCACTTCAAAATATCTCCACCGCCTGGAATGTCAGGTTCGAATTGCACTGATAAATCCTCTGGGCATATGGGAACGCAGGCTCTGACATACAGCTTCCCACCTGCACACCATCCAGGGCACTTGCCTGCCTCCCATCGTGGCAGCAGTTTGAGAGAAAAGGAAAGGTCAGAGTGTATTTGTTGGATAACTTGTTCACTTAGAAAATATCTTCCCAACTGCTCCAACACAAAAGACTTCCCCTCTGTGCAGCAATTTTTCCTACCCAAGTGTGGTCTCTCACTCATCAGATGTATTTAATGCCAAATGGAATAAAAGTCTTAATTTCAGACATGGACAGAAGGCAGCACTCTGTGGGTGCCAAGTTCTTAGACTTTTCACTCGCTTACTGCAGTCTCCCCTAAACAGGATCTTGCACAGGAATTTGTCAATGGCAGTCTGAAAGCACAGATAAATTATCAACCTTAACCCCTGTTTCTTAAGGGTTAATTGAATATCACTCATCTTACTTGCTCTGTTCAGGCCTTGTGAAAGATTATGTTTCAAGTTGGTAAAACTCCTTTATGTAGCTGTGAGAGAACTCCTTGAAGAAGGTCTTTGCCTTAGTCTTTGGCTAAAAATATTTTTCTTCCCCATTCCTGTATTTTGTGGGATGATCCAACCCACTTTTCACCTGCCACTCTTTGTTTCCAAAGTGGTGGCATCTGCATGCAGCTGGCACAGAGATCTGGCAGCTTATTAGATAAAAGGTGTTTTCTAGCTAGAAAATATTAACTGTACTTTCCACTGAATTATTTTTTTTCAGTTATGTGTACCAAAGTATAGATTTGAAGATAAAGAACAAATGGGGTTTTTTTAATGTGCATTACCTAAGGCTAATGCTTTTGATAAATAATGTAATGCCTTAAATTCTTTCACTCAATGCTTGCCAAAACACAGCCATGTTATATACATGTTTTTCAGAGATACTACAGTCTATTGTCTGACCATACATGTGGCTCATGGCAAGATAGAAGGAAGCAGAGGAATGTCACCAACATCCGCAGTCTCCATGGAATAGCACTGTTAACCACCACAGCGTACTCAGAGGACAGACCCATGGTGCCAACCATGGGCTCCCTCTCCCCAAACACTGCTAAAACATGAGCTGGCAGCTCACTCTCTCAGCCAAACCAGAAGAAGACAAGCCCTCTGACCCCAGTGCCCTTGCCCCACAGGGAGAAGGGATAGACACAGGATGGAAAACAGGGCTATAACCCCAGAAACACAACTGGAGGGGGTCACTGTGGGTCACCGGTGAGATGAGTGCTGCCTGAACAACAGCTCTGCCAAAAATGCCCTGCCTGGTTTGCCCTCAATAGAATGTTCCCTGACATTAGGGATGAAATTAACTTCCCTCAGCTTGGTTCTGCATCAGGACCAGAAGAGTCTGCAACCATTTCCCAAAGCTGTGGAGAAGGCTCCAACGAGAAGAGATGGTGTAGAAAGGGCTATATGACCTTCTCCACCAGCCTCTGTGACCCACAAGCACACAAGGCTTTCCTGCCTTCTTCATTCCATTGTTTTTACTAACTAGAGGCACATCTTCCCACAGAAAGGATCAGCTGATGTACCTGGACAAAATACCTGCATTATCCTACATTAGATATAACAATCATGCTGAAAACTCAGCAAACGTGAATTAAAGTAAATGAAAAGCAAAACGCTAACAACCAGATCCTTCACACCAAGCACCCTCCAACTCTAACGGTCTTTCCACATGCCCACAATGATAATGATATGGCTGTGCAGACTGCTGTTGGCAACAGTCTCACAGGTCTCATAGGATGCCTTGTCACACACGTTATTTTTACCACCTCACCTCTCCACCAAAGACCTGGGCCTTTCTTATGGAAGTTTATACTGGAACATTCAGAAAAACTTTGCCCCATTACTATTCTACCCTTCTCCCTTTCTCAAATCACTAATAAACAGACCATTGAAATACACAAAAACAAGCCCAGATCCTTAAGATCTTGACAGGCAACTTCCCTGACTTGTTTTTATGATCTTTCTTACTCCTAAATTGCTGTTGGTGTGACTCATGCCTTTGGTTTAGGGAATTGGCCCATTTCTTTCCTTATTTTGTGAACAGAGATGTGTTGAGGCCTCCCACAAATAACATGGCAGGTGGGGATTTACCAGTGCATTCCAAAAGGTCCAGGCAGGTAGTCACTGCCCACCATCACCACCTGATGTATGACAGTATTTGGTGAATTCCACCTCTTTCACTAGCACCCTGCAGCAGACTCCTTGTCCCATGCCACCTGCAGGAGAAGAAGAAGCAGAGAATTTCTTGCACTGCACACTTTCTATTGCAAAGACGCCTTCTTCCCACCACTTCCATCCCAATGATGCCACAGCTTTCAATAGGGTGAAAGATCATTTGCATTTAGCACCATGGAGCCTCTTCTTCCCAGTACCAGTTTAAAGTGGCAGATTTTGCTCTCATAAAAAAGTGTAGTCTGGGGTGATTTGGGGTATCAAACCCAGGCATATTCTGACATGAAATTTAATGGCCCTGACCTTTCCAGCCCCCAAACCTTCCACTCACACTTCCCCTCATGCAGGTGTTCTCCACCCCCCCAGTTCAAACACCTGATGACGAAACCCACCCACATTAGAGACCCCTCTTCTGTAACAAGAGTTTCCTATAGATGCTGTGTAGACAGATACTAGAAATATTAATGAAAAATACAAAATAATGACACAGTACTATAAATCTGGGTCAATATTTCATTGACTTATTTATGCAGTTTCTTGAATGCTAGCCTGGAAATGAACACAGAATAGCTGCTGCCTTCACAGACACCCTGCTGAGAGTGGCAGGCCACCCTACCCGTCTCTGAAAATGCTGTTCTACGGAGACCCCCCAAGTTTACTGAAAAACACTCCGCAGTTATGGTAGGCTGGAGGAGAAGCAGAGTCAATTTGTGCACACCGCTTTCTGGATTGCTTTAAGCTAGACTGCCAATCCAAGAGTTTTTTGCTCCACTGCATTTACTCCCACATAGATATATCCTTTTACCAAACCCAGACAGTGCACATGGAGTCACAGAGCTGCTGCAAATCATCCAGACTGAGAGCAGATTGTGCCATCTAAATTTATGAATTTATAAATCCTTACCGTTCCCCTCGTAAGTATATTTCTAATTATGAAGGAAATGATTAAACTTATTTTTAAGGCTGTTCTTTTAACATTTTCTTTGAAACCAGGGTGACAATTACAGTTAGAACAGCTGAAACGAGAATAACACTTTCATGCTAAAAATACTATGTTCATGATATTCAATAGCTGACGCATTATCTTACAAAGAGCTGTAAGAAATACCTGTTTTGAAAAGCAACTGTTTCTAACTGGTAGTACTTAAATATAGTTTCTTTGATAAACTAAAGGAGCAATGGACTTTTAAAAATTTAAGGAAAACTGCTCTGCATAAACTATACTAGATATACCATGATCCTTGGAGAACACCCAAAAGACTGGGATGAAAAAGATCTCACCGTTTTTACAAAACTGCAGCAAAAACATGGCCACTGACCAATACTGACTCCTTGTAGCTCCAAAGCGCCAGTGAGCATGCACACTGCATCAGCTTGGACTTTGTCTCAAATTCTTCGTGTTGTCCAGTTCACTATTCTGCTGTCAAGATTTCAGTGTTCCTCCAGCTCAGACCTTACTGATGTGTGGCTTATGACTGATTGTAGATTTATATTTTTTTTCCATGTTTTACCACATCATTCACCTGATGTGGTTTAGGATAACATGTTCAGTTTAGGTAACAAGCTCATTAATACTACTTTAACGAGACAGCGGTCAGTATGCCCTGACTCTTGAAACAACCACTAAATGCTTCCAACAAAGTACACAAAGAGGTAATTTGCCTCAATGCTCTAAGGAGAGTCCAGTATCTATTCACATCAAAAGACTAGCTGGGATTTGCAGTACAAATGTGGACAGAAAGCTCGTCACTTTTTGTCCCATACCCTGATGAAAAACTCGCTTGAGTTTATTTACAAAAGCTTGAAAACCAAGGGCTAGAGTCAGTAAAAATCTCTTCTTGGCTTCAGCTCCACAGAGGCCTGTGTGAACTCCAGCAACACGGAGAGTGCACATGGCCTCACATGAAAGTAAACCCAAGTTTGACTTGGATCTTGCTCCTACTGAAGTTTCGTCAATGGCTTTGTTGTTGAGTCTACACTTACGTTGTAAGCCTGTGCCACCAAAAAACTCACCAAAGACCCACCTCATTAAAAATCCAATTTTCCATGTTTCAGGGAAGGCTCCAAGGGAAGCGCTGCCTCTCAAGGAGGAAGAAAGCTGAGAAGTGTGTTCATGTGTGCACTTTCAAGACTACAACTGTTTTCTTCACAATGTATTTCTGGATTATATTTCACATTTAAAGAGTAACTTGACATTAGATATATCCCAGATTGTTTATTTATGTTAGCATGAGAAGAGACTGGGCAGAAAACAGGCAAAAGAGTTTATTTAAACATCAGGGGAAAAAAGCCTCTTTTTGAAGGATTATTTTGTTCAGCAAATTTGTTTTGGATTTTGGGCAGAGGAGAAGGACAAGTTTTGGGAAGCCAGACAGCACATGTTTGTAACTGGTTCATTTTTCTTTCTGTCTTCCTTTTGAGGTTAGCTTGAATTACAGTAATGTCTCAGAAAATCTAGAATGGAGGAAACTCCAAGAAACAAGAACAAGCTTGTTTAAGTGTCTAATGCCACTTCTTCCAGATTTCTCCATGTCTTTTTAATTAAGCTCAGTTCAGCCTCATATCCCAGGACAATTTTACTTCCCACATCTTCTACTCAACTGTTCCTCAGTCTTCAGTATTTAGATGTTTATAGACACTCCAAACAAATGAGAATGTGTTGTAACTACTAAAATAAACTACTGCCACATTTGAGTGTTCTTTAAAGGTTGTTTCTGGCAGGACTCTGACAGATCAACCCCTAGTTAAGTCTCTCTTCTGCAAGGCACAAGGAACGATGCAAAGGTTTTGTAAAAGTAGAAGCAGCAACGTAAAGATCTCTGAAAGTCGCTGCAAAAAAAGGGCAGAGTGCAACTGTCACAGTCATTAACTACAGCAATGTCTGCAGTTTCCATCAGCTATTATTTTTCTCTGCAATTTTCAGACCACCTACGTTTCAACTAAAAATGAGTTTTAAAAAAAGCCTCCTTTACCACAAACTGACCTTCCAGAACTTCTTCAGCACAACCAGTCTGAGTATTTGGATATCAATGACTCAAGTATTGCAATGCCTCTTTCTCATCTCACTCTCTACGGTATTCCTTGTTTCAGGTGAAAAACAGACATGGGGAAAATAGAGATAAGTGACATGCCCAAAGTCCTACTATAAATCCTTTAAGGAGAGAAAATAAAGGAAAGGTCTGCAGTTCCTGGACTAGAGACGTTATGGCTGGATCACTCAACCTCTCTCAAAGTATACATAAGGGAAGGGCAGGATTAAAAGTTGCCAGGAAAAGATAAAAATGACCACAAACAGCAAAGATCTGCATAGCTTTAATGACAGGACTCTTGTAACTGTCTCAAATAAACTACATTTAACATACAACTTTCACTTTTATCTATCAATAACCATAAAATACTTCTTGAAGTTTCAATGTCAAAACAGGCACACTGAACTCACACTTCCAAATGCAAACATTTGGCCAAACAAAAACTGATCACTAAATAAGAAACAAAAGATGTGACTGCAGTAAGTAGAAAAACTAATCATTTTACTGATGTAACAAAAACTGCACAAAAGCAGGATTCCAGAGAGCAGGACCATGCTTTTTTTCTACTGAAAAAAAACCCACCTCTTTAAGTATTATCAACCAGAGTAAGAAAATCTAATTAAAAAATAACCAAGCAGTAACACTGAAAACAGATTTTTCCAAAGATTACAGTGCAGCCCTACTGGTTCACACAGAGAAAAAGATCACTATGTTCTGTTCCTTAAATTGATCTGTGGTTAAACTGGGATTTCTGTGGAACCATGAAAATCAAAGGGCAGACTCTACTGAAAATGTTTTGTAGCTGCTTGGTCACATACAGTAAACTGCCAAAAATTTGGCGTTGGTATTTTTATGTCTCAAAGTGCAAAGTGTGGCTCGCAGAACATTTTCACCACTGGCAGAGCAAACAGAATAGATTAGACAGGCACCACTAGGTCACTGGCACTGTAACTAGGAGAGTAGGGAAAATATTTTGAAAAATTAACACCATCCTGCCTTCCTGAAGTTTGGGGGGGGAAGCTGTACTTCCTTGGAAGAAAAACTGGGGGTTAGATCTTACTGGAATAAAAGAAACTTTTGCAGCTTTATAAATGGCTTTATGAACATCTTCTTTCCAAACTAGCTAAGCAAAACATGAAGAAATTATAAATGTTTAAAAACACATGTGCAGCTAACACTGTCACATGTCCAACAACAACAGCATTCAGCTGCCACCTCCTAGATTCTCCCAAAAGGTACAGCATTGCTGATTCCGAGGATGACAATGCCTGGCAGTAATACATATGCTTAATGTTGAAAGGAAAAAACATAAATCCTTTTTTTGTTGCTTTCCATTTTGTTTCTTTCATTCACTTTGCCCAAGTGGATATTGCTGTCTCTCAATCTTTCCAGAGTGTTTTCTTTCAGTGACAAAAAAAAACCAACCAACCAACCAAAAAAGTTGGTTGTTTGCTTTTATCCTCTTGTAAGCACAAAACAGATCTCTAATATTAAATTTCCAGGGGAGACAGAGAGACGAGGAAGAAGGCTAGCAGGTGTTACTAGCACCAAACTCAGGAGTCACCATACAAACTCCTGCTTGTTAAGCCTGGTCTAATATCCTGTTGTGCCCCACAGTTTACTCCCATTCCTTCAATTCTTGAACATAGCAACCCCAAAACTCATTGCCTGTAGTTCACATGGCTTCTCATTGGCCCATCCGCACCCTCAAAAGAAGCTGGACCTGAGAGGCTCTCCAGCAATCCCAGAGGTCAAGACGCCTCATGCAAAAAATCAAACTACAATTCTCAAAACTGAACAAGACGACTCAAACGGTGCCTAAGACAGTCAGGTCCCAACACCAAGATGAAGAAGACAAGGAGCAAGGACAGCTGATATTGACTTGACTGCTGCAAGTGTCCATGCAAAGATACTCCCAAAACTCTGTTGGGTGTGGGGAAGGAGCCAGAATAGTCAATGTGCTTGAAAGGGCAGGCTGGGGAAGAAAAGACGGAGCAGGAATGGAAAACTTGTAGGAGTCACCACCTCTTTAAAGGTCCCTTCCAACCCAAATCATTCTATGATGAGACTGATTTTCAGTAAAGCTTTCTCAAAGCAAGAACCACGTGGAATAAATGAGAAGTAGGGGAGTTTGTACCCATTCAAAGAGCACTTACATTCTTGCTCTTAGAAGTCCTCTTTGACTTACACATCGAACTTCCTACTGAGATTCCAGTTCGCTTGTTTCTATTCATTCTTCTTCACTCAGCCCCCCTTAGCTGTTTTCCCTCTTCCTCTCCCCTACTGACAAGTATTTCCATTTCTCTTCTTATCCCCCACTACATGCTTTTCCTGCCAAAAACATTACATTTAACAGCTTTGCCAAGCAAACCATTTTTTTTAAAGTAGTTTAAAAAAGTCTAGAGTAATAAAACTAAAATGTTTAGCAGTATGGTTATGTGAGTCAGGTTAGACCATACATTGATTTTTACATTCAAATAAACCAATAAAACCAGCTTAAGTCAACTTATAAATTTCTGGTTGTCAGTAAACTCTGCTTCGATCCTTCTTCATCCCTCCCGACTTCAACTGATTTTTGCACACCCGATAGCCCACTCACTCCCTAGCCTGCACTGCTACCCCATCAAATCTCACACACGGTGCTGACCAGAAGCTCTCCAGGCCCTGCTGAGGTCAATGGCAAAATCCCACCGAATGTCTATGGTATGAGCATTTCAGCCAACTCGAGCACACAACTGGGAGATGGGCAAGGAGAGCCCACAGTGCAGCCAGCATCAAGTCTATTCTCCAGTTCTCATACAGAGCAACCAAATTCTTAGTTACAATGACAGTTCTAAAACAAGCAAAACCAATTTCTCAGCAGCTTCTCCACAAACAAGTCAATTTCTTAAATGTATTACAAGGTAGTTAGATTTCAGGGAACAGACGGAGGGCTGATTCTTTTTCAGGTAAGAGGTACAACAGAGAAATTATTCTTAAATTTAATCTAAACTGAGCCTGTGTTCAGGAGAAAAGGTATTTATATACACATGCATATGTACAGGTTCCGTATTTATAATTTTGCTTTATAGATACATAAGATGCCTAAGAAAATACATTTAAATCAAATTTTAAGAACATAAATCTTGTTCCAAGTTGCATGAAAATTCATCATTTTCTTTTACCCAAAAGCTCCTCTAAGATTCACACTCTGCCACTCCTAGCAATATGAACCATGGCCCAAGTGGCTCGCTTGTTCCCTGCAAAGGACTTAGGATGTGTTGCAAGCTGCTCATCCAAGGATCAGAGACAAGACTGAGCTGATCTCAAGCCAGAGGGTCTGGCTCCCGTTCCAGCTGTCACAAGCAGCACTGTGCAAATAATGCCTTAGAAGGAAAAGGCATTTCAGGGGTCAGAAAAAGAAATATCAGCTATAATTTCAGTGGAGAACTTCCACTCTGTCAGCTTTTAAGCTACCTCATGTTCCCTCCAGATGGTGTAACTGGAGCAGAGACTGGAGCAGATGTGGCTTCAGATTAGCAAACCATAATCACTCCCCAGTGGCTCCACACCCTCCTACACTGAGATACAGTTCAGTACTTCGGTCTTGCTTGACAGAACAGATTGCATCATACGGGCACTAACATCACATGTACATGCGCTGCATTTTTGAGCAAGGCAAGGACTGTTGTGCTCGTCTATGCTCAAAAGCATTAAAGTAATGAACCGTGAACATGAATATTTTTGCTGTTACTCCCAATCCTCTCAAACTGCTCCTGTATTCCTTGGATGAGGCAGTGAAACCAAACTGATTAAATGGCTGAAGTACAGCCATTTGGCATAACTATCAAAAACAGATAACTAGATTATGATTTTAATGATAGATTATTAAAATAATCTGCCAGTTTATTTTAGAACTGTGTCTGAGTTTACATCAGCTCATTTCCATCTAACATACGCTATCACTGTTCATGCAAGTACACCCCCTCCCTTTCCACAAACACAGAGCAACTCTTCATTCTGCAGCCACAGAAGTTTGCACATGGGCTGTCTGAATGCCACCATCTGTATTGCTCTTTCTGAGCTCATCAGCACTGGACCACAGGCAAATGATGCTAGCCTGGTGCTCTCTGCCTGGTGCAGCAGCTCCCGCTGGCAGAGCTTAGTTACGCAGGTTTTTATGCCTTGCTGTGCTTTGCATGAGCCCATGTTTGCACTTTGTTCTTGGAGCTTTCCTCCACACTTGAAAATACTCACCTTTCCATTTAAAGTTTCAGTCTCTAAATGTCCTGTCTAGTGTAATTCACTACTTTCTCCTACCAGACTCACAACCCTCTTACTGCTGTGTGATCTATACTTTTCTATGTGCTCCATTTCATCTTCTGTCACGTATGTTAACTGAAGTCCAATATGATTATTTTCAAGATGGTTGTTCCTACTGTAGTTAATATACCACTAAAAAAACCCAGGGTATCATGTACTGTTGGATGCATCACCTATCTAAACAGGAAGATGCTTTGAAAGTGGTTCCCTCTCTCAACTAGCTGTAACTGACCTTTGCCAAGCCAGGCTGCAGTGTCAATGACCTTCACCTCTTTTAACGAAATTGCCTTCTGTGTATTTGAGATCACAACATATATCAATAGCTTCTGGGAAGACAAAATGATTAATTATTTCTTACCTATGCCAAACAGGTCACAATCTTCACTTTCTTTAAAAGGAACCACAGAATCTTGAAAAGGCTAGAAACAGAAAACTTGAGCTGTATCTTTGAAAACAAATAGTTGCTTAGTTGCAAGCTGTGCTATAGGCTTTCAAAAATTCAGTGCAAGAACTGTCAAGTAGCAGTCACTTCATCATAGCCATTTTAATAAATGCAAGAGACACAGCATGCCACTCCCAGACGCTAAGATAGAAGAACAAATCCTATCTCACTTTCTGTGCAAACATTTTCAGACTGCTCTTCTTCTGCAGAGTTTAACTGTGCTGTGACTAGCCAATATTATGTGTTTTGGAGGAAAGAACAACATATTTCTAAGATGCTTCCTTCTCTAATGCCTGATCTGTTTACACCTGCAGAAATATCACAGGTCAGTTAATTCTTTATAGGAGTCAATCACGGCCTTTCTGCTAGATCAAAAGACAATACAGTCAATATTGTACCAGAACCTTTTCCCCCCGCAAACCTCATGAGCTGCAAGATTCTACCTCAACATACATTTTCAACATAGACTCCAAATTGCATGCATACTGCAGAGGTATAATTCTGAGATGACATACATTGCAATAGCAACATGTAAAACCCAAACAAATAGTCAGCTTTCTGCACAGCTAACAAAAGTGGCAGTACAACAACATTCTACTAAATTTAAAATGTTATTAAAAACAATATCAGTAGTCATTGACTATTTACAAGATATTACCTTTAATACATTTGCCAGATTTTGTTTCTCTCAACCTAAATCATTATTTTAGCTTCACATGCAGTTGAGCTAATAATAAAGCTCCTGTTTTAAAAGGTGATAAAAAATGCTGACAAAGGTTTTCTGTTTTTGTAAACAAATACATACAAATAAAAAGCAGAATATAAGACTAGAGATCAAATACAAGGACTAAATACAATGGGGCTTCTCCCACATATTGGTCACCCCCAAAAACTGTTAGATATCTCCATGTAGAAGATAATGGGAATTGCCATATTTTTACATAAAATATTTTTGCCCAGTGAAGTCCAGTTAAGGACTTAGTTACCCATAGGGTGTCTCTCAGAGACTAACTCTTCAGATTTAATGAATTACATTAATTTAATGAATTAAAGAATCACAGAATGCCTTTGGTTGGAGAGGACCTTCAAGATCATCAAATCCAACCTTCAACCCCATACTGCAAGCTTACCACTAAATCATGTCACTAAGTACCATGCCATTATCAAGAATGAAGCTTGTGTGAGACAGGTTGTGCTCCCGCCAGAAGGGCAGCTGAGCTGCAACCTCCTTAAAGGCACTAATGTTCACTACAAAAACAAGAGCTTTCTGGTCCAAAAGCAGAACTTGCCTCTCCAAGCCAGCTTTCCAGCCTACAACCACATAACAGGTTCCTTCAAACGATAATCACCTACATGCATTAATTACTCCCATAGGATAGGAACAGGCAGGAAATGTTGTCTGGCAAGCATTAGTCACCTTATTCATCTCTTAGCTCTGGGAGGTGCTCAGAAAGTCAAGCAGAAGTTCCTGCTTGTCAACCTAAATAAAGCTTAGCTATTTGTATAAGGAGAAATCTGTACCTTCATATCATCCTGGGGCAATTCATCAGATACCAAGTTCACAGGACCTGTAAACCCAAAGATTTCTGCCTTTAATCATGAGCAAGTTTCAGTTTGGGTCTGCTTTGGTCTCTGCTGCTGGTCTCTCTCCTTTTTCCAACAGGAGGGGGGACACAAGGAGCAGGCAAACAGGCAGGCGAGCCAGAACAATGGACATGGGCAGCCCATGCATCTCTCCACAGTGGCATTCCCGTGGGCAGCGTGCAAGCTGGATGCACAATAAGTGCTATGTTATTGTCACAGTTATGTTCAGGCTAGGCAAGAATGGCGATTTGTGAGCCAGCTGCTGATTAACCCCAACATGCTCAGAAAATTGACAGTTCTAACACTGTGCCTCACTTTGCAGAGCAGCTGGGATCTGCTTTTCTTTTGCAGATCTTCTTTTCTGTCACACTTTTTATTTGTTTGTTTGTGATTTCTTCCCAGGGCTGTGGAGAAGGACACAGCACATGCAAACTGAGGTCCACACTTTGCAAGTTTTGCTCAAGTGGAATCTCAAGGATTATTGTGAAACATCAAAGAGGAGTCACCTCGCTACAGGAATGCAAATGAATACCAGCATTACTCAGGCTTCCAGGAATATTATTATTTGAGAAAATATGTTTATTATAATAATTATATAGCCAGAGTTATGCTGGTAAGTATGTCTCAATTTATACTGAATCTTTCACCTCAAAGTTCACATCTGTTCTCAGATACACAAATTCCTCTCCAATTCTCTGGATCCAGCAAATAGTTAAACTAAGGATGACTCCAGTATGCAGTCAATATAAGGTGGTTTTGAAGGACTGCCTTGAGGAATGTGGGGGTTTGGGACCGTTGATCTTTCTTGGCATTGCACAAAGTCTACACTCAAGTTTGTTTTTTTTTTTAAAAAAAGAAGAAAGAAAGAGCTGTATCAATATATCTTCAGATAAAGAATTCAAAGACAACTGCATACTATCTAAATTGCACAATCTTCAGCAATGACGACCCTACTTAACCTGCAAGTTTCTGTGAGATGAAGTTTTGGACCACAATTGTGGACCCACTGCAATCAGTGGACCTGTTGTCCCTGACCTCAGCAGTGCCCTTAAGCACTGGCAGGAGTCAAAACTGAGTCCATGATGATCAGCATCACGATTGTTAATTTTTAATTAATTCACATTCGTTAATTAATCTTCTGCAGTGGTCACATATATACCGCCCCTCGCGTTCTACGAGAGTGCAATCACAGAGCACAAAATCACTACTGCCATCAAAGCATCCCAGGCATCACCTTTCAACTAGAATGAACAGCCTGTTTCTTCTGTAACTGCAGAAACTTACTTCAAAAGCTTCAGTGAGAAGCTATTTTTTACAGTGCTGCCACACAACTGGCATTATCATCATTATCATCAGTTTCACATTTCTCAGAAATTAAAAGCTGTTTGCTCAGCACCTAACATTCTGCAGAAACAAATGGCTTATCTTCCAGATAACAGTATTCAGTCAACTCATAGGCATGGAATTTCACAGTCAGAAAACAGAAAAAAAAAAACAGACACAAACTACTGAATTAGCCAAAATAGCATCTATTTTACCTTTTGCTCTGCATCCTCACTGGATAATGTATCACTCCATGTATTTGAATTTAATTAAGTTGCTATGGGAGATTCACTGCTAAGCTAGTAGCATCACCTTACACTGACCCACTGCTTTCATATGATTGCATTTCACAAGAAGCAATGTACTGCTATAGCAACCTCTACTCGGTAATAGCTCAGTGCTTCTGTTTAGCATTATGTTTTAAAGGTCTGTTGGTCTCGACTTTAGGCCCACCCAGAAGTAAGTAGTTATTACATCTTGGAATGGCAGCAGTTTTAAAATCTGAGGGGGATCCTTTCGTGACATGAGTGCATCAAATTACTGTCCTGAGCTTAGCAGCTGCTTTATAAAGGACTTCACTGAATACAACTGAGAATGTAGTAAAAAGTATTCTGTCAGTTATTTAATATCATTTCTACTTCTAGTAGCAAAGATTTTAGCTCAATCTTTTGGTCTCCTGATTGCTGGCAAATAGAGAGTGTAAGATAGGCTACTAGTCACCAGTACTGACCATTCATGATTTTTCAGTATCTGGATTCGGTGGTAGTTAGTGAAACATGCCAAAAGAAAAGTCTCTTCTATAAAAATGTGGTAACCAATAACAATATCAAAACCGAAGGAGATTAAAAAAACTTTGCTGCCCATCAGCATACAAAAAATAGTTACAGGCTACTCATATCTACAGGTAGATAACACAGAGTGTAAATCGTGCAGGCACAATTACTACAATTTGCTTGTGTATGTCCTGTATACCACCAAAATGTGGCATAATCTTCTCGCTACTGAACTGAAACCGAGCTGAGACTAGACATCCTGAACTAGCAGTGCTGTCTTCAGACAATCAATATCCACTGATGTTTGTTATCTACTTATGCCTTGTCAGCTTGAATTGAAGCTCCTTTTAGTGAAAAATATCAAAGTGGTCATCATCTAGAAGTTGTATTGCCCAAGCTACTGCCATATATAATGCTTCGAATTCAGGCCATTCACTTTCTATCCGAGAGGAATACCAGAAAGATCATGCTAGTCAGAGTACTGCACTCAGATGAATATCCAGTCAATTACTTGCGCATTGGATCACCAAAGTCATTCACAAACCTTGTATGGTAAATTGCAGCTTACACTTACAATAACAGATGTATAGTTTGCAACTGCTAATAACCACTGATCATTTCTCTACGAAAGTACCTTCTAATGGCAGAACACCTGTTGCCTGAACACTGCTGGAGAAGTTGGGTATAAAACTCAGTTTTCAAGCACTAACAACAGCAACCAACATGTTTAAGCATGAGCTGTATGATCACTTAATGTTCCTAGCTGATGCCACCTGGAACTGCAGACCTGTTCCTTCCCCCCAGTCTGGTCCTGATCCTGTCAGCAGTTTATGCAGCAGCTTGTATTTCTGCCGCCCTCAGTAGGGCTGCCTCCAGCACAGCCACTGAGCAAGACCAAGTCTCTCATAGAGTTTTCAGCTTGTTACTTCATCCAAATATTCAGCACTAGCCACATAAGCAAATGGCCAAGTGATGAAACTCTTTTCCTAACAATAATGCATAAATGCCCGAAGTGTTGTACTTCTGACGCTGAAGACTCACTTTTTTTTGTTATTTTATTTTCAATTCTAAGAGATGCTTGCTCTGAGGTACACAGAGAGCCATTTTGGTAAAGAAAGAGTGTTTTCATCAGCGAGTACAGTCCCACAGTCCTTACAGAGGCAAACTGCTCACCAAAATATTGAATGTCTAATTGAAACACATGGGAATTTTGCCACAGTAAAAAGTCTGGGCTGGATCCCAGAAACTATTCATACAAGACACTCTGCTCCTATTATAAACTTGAGTTATGTCGCTGCACTGGAACTTGTAGGCGGGAGCATTCATTCAATTAAACACTGCCCTCTTCTGGAACCTTCCGACACTTGTCTCGCTCTTCCAATAAAATTAGCTAAGTCTTTTCCAGACACTATAAATGTCGTAATATTTTGTGAACAATTTCAGTCTGATGTTGGAAAACCAACGCTCTGTAGAGAGTATCATGATTTACACAACTCTCATAGTGTATGACTTGTGTATTCCACTGTTGTCTACATATAGCTCTCTAATGTCATATGAAACATGATCTTCCTGAATAAATAAGTAAATAGCATATGAATCTGTGCCAACTTTCCAGAGCTTTCAAAGACTGCAACATTATGGAACATAAAATTGTACCTTCTACAGAGCTTGTTGTACTGCAGGGTATTTTTGGACCTTCCACTGTCTCAACTTGGTTTGAATTAATACTCTATAAAACAAAAAATCAAAATGACAGTAACTGTATTTGATGCCCATGCCATTTATCTGAAAATTCAAAAACAGTATCAAAGACTAGCAAACAAATAAGTTACAAGCAACAGTAAAATGGCTGATAGAGATTCCACAGAGCGTTTTATTGGTTACCCTCCAGCACAAACTGATAGCAATCCCTCAAGAGGGAAACCAGTAAAATAATTTCAACTACAGAAAGAAATTGCCTCCTCCTTACAATACCCAAGAGAGCTGAAGGATCAGATTTAACATTTGTACGTCACTGTTTATGACCTCCTTCTTTATGAGAACAGTGGCACAACAGCTTTGCACAACGGCTCTGTTTAGTAGTCTAGTTAACCCTGGAAGAATCCCTATTAAGTGAGCAATTTTGAGGGACAGGCAATACAAGTTGCCTAAAGCAGGACTAAACACTGACTACATAGTAAATCCTGCCTCGAAGGCAGGAGCCACTCACTTGCTGCGTCCACGGCCCCTGGCCAGGCTGACCTCTTGCTCAGAGACATACACTGATTAGACCACTCCTGATCAAAGGAAGAGGGGCCTAGGATACAGTCTCTTATTTTAGCAAATTGCCTTCAAAGATAATAAGCAAAGGGGGTGAAGGAGAGAACTGTCTCCTTTTTCATAGTTTCATTTACAACTGTGCTTGCTTCTAGTCCTTTCCTCTAGTTAGGTTGCCTGTGTATTTGCAAACAGAGAAAAGGCACGATAACCTGAATAAGAAAGAAAAAGTCAGGGATGACAGCTGAATATTGCAGCCAAACGATCTGAAAGCCATGCAGCTGTCAAGCTAACTATATCCCCTGGCTCAGTGAGACTAGTTTACAATTTTCCCCTGCTTGTCTGTTGGTGTATACGATGCTTTCCTACTCCCACACCTTCCGGACAAAGATAAGTGAATTCCTCTTTGGGAATCTACTAAATCTGTCCGCCACCAGGCAACATAATTACTTACATAATCATAAATTATCTTAACCATTTTGGATGATTGTCCTGGTTTGGTCTCAATTTTTCTGTATTATTGTGACACCACTTAACATGTGTCCATTGGTACCCGGATTTCTTTGCCTCTCATAGAGGACCTCTCCCCTGCACTGGCTGTGCTCCCTCTAGCAACTGAGACAGGCAAATGGCTTACCTCCACGCACACTTCTTAGGGCTCTGCAAGAGGTGCACAGTGAACCACACAGCCTCACCGAGCAGCACTGCTACCACCACAGCGATTTCTGCCTCAAAGAGGCTGCACACAGTTCAAGCAATTCTATGCTCTTTCTCATCATCTCTTTGGAAATCTCTCTTCTGCATTACCTAACACAGTCACAGAACCTGTGGGTTTACACTTTTTGAACTGCAGAGCCCCTGAAAGTTTCCAGTTAAGGCACAGCTCCCATATGGGTAACTCTAGCCTACCAACAGCTTTTTTGTTTCCATTACTCTTTTTGACTTAGAAAAAGCAGTCAAGGGACTAAAAGTACCCACAGAGCAAAGACTGAAGAACATACTTGAGAAAGATTGGATTTCCTTGCATGAATAAATATAAAAATAGTTTGTGCTGCTTACTAAGTCATCCATTTCACACATACAAATCCAGTGCTGCATGCCACCACAACCAAGACAAGCTCCTTCTCTTTAGTTCATGTCTTTCTGAACCAAGTCCAAAATAGCAATGTTGTCATTTATGCAGTCTCAAGGTACAATAAACTAGATTTAGAGTCTTAGTCTCCTGTAGATCGGCTGAATACTTCAGCACAGCAATAAATTCTACCTCTATTTTCAAAAGACTGAAATTTCTGATGTCCACCCTACACTTCGGATTCAACTAAGGGCTGCAAGTCCATCTTTTCAACAGAAAGAAAATTAATTTTACCTCATCTTTTGGACATAATAGTCTAAACATGACAGTTTGATCATCTTCCCACAAATACTTCAGGAAATTAACTAAACCAGGTGATCTTCCCAATTATTCTGGCTTATTTCTGCTTTATTAAATGTAGTGCAGCACTGATGCTGGGCAGGATAGAATAGAGTCCCCACAACAGAGGATCTAGACTGCTGCAACTAGACTGAATGAGCAAAAGGGAAACCCAGAAGTGAAAGGTAGTAGGCTTTTTCCTGAAAATACCAAGTGCACAATTTTGCAGCCTTTGCCTCTGAAAGCCCTGCAAACATCTAACATACCACACTTTCTTTTCCCATTTCAAAGACTGAAAGAAGAACAAGGATTTGATGAGTACAAGAAAAAGACAATGATATAAATAACAATGCATTCTTCATTACAGTCTTGGTTTTGCTATTGGGTTTACTGTTGTTTCCATAGAAAAGCCACACACAAATTGTAGGTATTTTGCAAGCTACAAACACAGAGTAACTTCTTTATTTTGGAACAAATCGAAATCTTGACAGCTTATTTACATCAAGTTATATATAAGAACTATACAATACACCACACCTTAAGTTTTTCTGTTAAACATAACACATTGATCACATTCAAAGCTAAAAAAAACAAACATGGAGAATGTAATAAAGATAACTCAAGAAAATTCAGCTCATAAGGTAACCTGAAGATAAGCAAGGAAAAGAAAAACTGAATTTTAAGATCAGAAAAAGAGAAAAGCTTATTTTTGATGTGGTTTTAGTTCACTAGTTTTATGTAGTCATGCAGTCTCGATCTAAAAACATAACTGAATACCTGCATGGCTGTTAAAGAACTTGTGCTTTCAGGTATTCTCCTCCTTACTTTACTGAAATTAAGAGATAATCCGGAAAACACCACAGCAGTGCTCCAGACACCTGACAGTAAAATAAGACCCACTACACCATAACTAAACACTATAGCAAAAGTCTGTATTCTGTATTTCTGCTGTAAATAATAGACTGGAATTGGCTCTTGATAAAGGCTCCAAGGCATTACACTAATAGACAAAAGAATGGAACTAAATTAAATATTTTGAAGTACCAATGTGAATACAAAGGCAATGCAATTAAAGACACAGAGCTTGCAGGGAAAGATATTCACTGTAGAGTCCACAATGATTCAAAAACAACCTAGGAGGACAAGGAAGCTTTGATGAAGTTCTCAACATCTGCTATCCTCCAGCTTCACACATACAATGTGCTACACTACACAGAGTAGAAGCCCACAACAGTAATTGCGCAATTACGCTAGCCATTAGTAACACAGGCAGCTTAAACCATATGACATCTCAGGAAAAATAAAACCAGCCTGAAGAGTCTATAGTTGGAAATTATTGAAGAAAATTTGTGACAGTGTCCTAAGCTAGACAGGTACCTACTTGATAAAGAAGAGGTCTGTCCCAGAAGTATTTTCTAAAGAGCTTAATGTCCGACTCCAGGAAGTGCTGTGCAGTGTGGTTAAACGTCAGCGTCAGAACTCCTGATGAATGAACAAACTGCACGCAAGCACCCTCACTGATATCTGCTCTCGAAATGTCAAGTGAGCGACTGCCCTGAAAACTGGAACGACACACTCATTAAAGCAAAGCAGATGCTCTGTGCACACGTTGAATGAAAGCACAGCCACAAAGCACAGCCACAGTGAGCCTCCTGCTTGCCTTTGGCATGGCCCGTCGGGATCCCAACGTACTCACTGCAAAAACTGGAGGCAGAAAATCTGAAACATCAATCAAAAATACAGCTGGGCAAACAAATACTGACCAATGACTCCATTAAGAACACACAGTTACTTCTAGCCATTGGCAGGGAAAAAACAATGTCAGCTTTAGGTGGTTACTCACGAGTAAAATAAGCCAGAAGGAGCAAGCTGTGACAATACCTATTTCTCCTCAATGCTGTAAATTAGCAATAGTACCTTTTCCTGTTAATGTTGCCGTATATAGCAGTAGGGCATGACGGGCAGCTAGCAGGTCTGTGATCCCACGACAGTGAAAAACAGAAAGTATCTCATGGGAATACAGCATTGTTTGAATGTTATAAACAAATGAGACATTCATAACTTAATGTGCTGTACCAGTGTCGTATTTTTTTTTTCAAACTTAAGTATGGGTAAGTCTCACAAGAAACTATACGCTGCATGAAGCCAGAACTGAAATATGCCAAAACATTATTTCTCTTCACAAAGAAAAGCCAACAGTGAGAAGGGGTATTTGATGCCGAACACTTGGTACCCCAAGACACGTACATACAAACACACACTACACAGCTCCGTACAGAGGCAACTCCAGACAGCTGAAACACACCAGAAAGTACTTGTCCTTTAAGTCATTCGTCAGCGTGGCAACTCTCCAGCAAAACAGAAATAGCTGCAGCACTGGTTTTGCTACTGACTTTCCCTTATTCATTCAAACCTGAGCTTTACAGAGGTCACTCTGCATGTATTTTAAGGGATGTCTTTACTTGTTAGTAAGGGGTCAGGATCCAGCTGCGATAGTGCTGGGGGAGGTACCTGATGGTGCAGCTGGTCTGCTGTCACTTAATTGGCTATTAATTGACTTGAAAACATAATGAAGAACACAAATCATAAACTTTATTTGTAAATACATGTTTACCCCTTAAAATGGTAATAATGGCAAATAGGCAACTCTTGAGAAAAAACCACATCCCTTAACTGATAGGACTTTTCAAAGGAAGCAGCAAACCATTATACTCACTTTGTGAAGATCTCAACAAGTTTGGAGTGCCCATTTTGTAAAGCCAAATCTAATGGTGTTGCTCCATCCTCATTAGGTAATGCTAATGCTGATGACCCTCCAGGCTGGGCTGCTAAGAACTGGGAAAGTTTAACCAAACCCAATTTCATCACAAGGTAGAGAAGAGTTTCTTTATGTTTAGGCTCTGACAAAAACACAGCAAACAAACAAAATCATAAGTAAAAAAGCCCAGCATTTTACTTGCTAGGAAGCTTCAAAAGAAATGTGTTATCATCTGCAGAAATATCACTGCTCATGTTTAGACCTACAAAAGTACTTTGGCAGAATCCACCTTTTACTGGAGTCAACAGAGTTACATATTTAATTCCATCTATGGAGATAATCTGGGATACCCAAATACCATGTAGTTTTAGCAATCAAATAACACAGTTTGAATTAGATAATCACAGTATTTCTCTCTTTGTAAATAGTACAGCATTCAGCACAAGAGATGACACAATATACTGCAGAAGACTATTAAGAGGCTATTTTCCAGCGGCTTTGCTCAGCAACACAAAACATCTGGCAGCACAGCCACACACCTAAACTGAAGAGAAAGAAAAAGAAAAAGGAAAGAAAAAAAGGTTGTGATTTTTCAAGGCAGGCTGTCTATTAGCCTGGCAAGAAATTCTTAGCAGTACAGTGACCCATAAGCTAACACACATGTGGGTAACATCTACAGGATAATTCTTGGGTCTTTCCTTTCAGAAAGGTGACTTCACTTGACAATACTTCCTCTCCACTTTTTAGCATATAATCATCAAGCTCAATGGGATGAAGCTTAAAATAAAAGAGTACACAACAATGACTTCATCACTAGATCTTGATTCTTCACTCAAGCCCTTCCCTGGCCTTTATTTAAAGAAACATTTATATGTCTATATACATTCCCAAACACAGTGTCTGCAACTTAAAAATAAATAAACAAATAAATAAATAAATA